>JAWNNM010003014.1:0-330510 GCA_035044965.1 Lordiphosa andalusiaca | reverse complement strand
CGAGCACTTGCAAGTGTATAAAAACATCAGCACATACGAAGTTAGCTTAGCTTTCTCGGTTTAAGTTCGAGTTAGGTAATAACTGCCTTGAGGGTTAAGATCTCGATTCGATTAATGGATATTCCACCTTTCTTTGAATTTGAATTCAAATAATTGTTAAAGCACGCCCTGCTCCGAAATTGCAAACATTAAATGTTAATTCTTGAGAACAAATTCATTGACATGACATTCATGTAAGTATCCTCCCGTCGATACCCATTAGAAATGGCCATCATTTTTTTTTTTATTTTCTTTTTATACATTTTGGTAACACCTGATGGTAAAACCGCAAGTAGAATGTGGAGGCATAGACAACCGTTGAGACCGCCAAGCATTTTTAATTAAAAGGGAGCACAGGCAGAGAAGGGTGATGTAAAGTAGAAGCAGAAGCTCCACACACACACACACACACACACACAGCACCGACCATAAAATAAATCCACGCCAAAAGTATGCAACAAAAGTTTGCAATTAAAATTCAAATAACATGCAAGAAGAAGGCGAAGAAGGCAAGGCAAAACCGAGAGTACAGACAGCTCAATGTGTTGAAAAGTGGCAGACAATTCTTAGAAAACCGCCACACACACACACACACACACGGGCACTCACACATGAATCACACACGAAATGTAATAAAGCTTTGCAACCAACCAGCTCCCCCCTCCCCCCCACCCCATTCTCCGTTTCCTTTACCGCTTCTCATCTTCTTGTGCGTTTGCTGTGCATTTTACATTGCGGCCTGCCGCCTGGCAAACATCATCATATTCATTATTATGACAGTTGTTGTCACAATTAAAACAATAACAAAAACAAAAAGTCGTAAGTTTACATGGTAATTAAATATTTTAATATGCCTGCGTGTGCGGTGTTGAGTTCCACCACCACCACCACTCCCACCCCCACTGGATGGATGTATGGAAGGATGTTGGAGCTAAGAGAGTTGTCTCCTTCACTGCGGTATAAAAAGGAGTGCGGAGATAGCAACGTCTGTCGGTGGTTGCAAAATGCCAACAGATTGCCAAGAGAGTCTGTAAAAACGCTAAAAAAAAAAAAAGATTTGTCAGCCATTGTCTGTGTGGGTTATTCATTTAAAAATGTAACACTGAGAGAAATTCAATGACGGGTTTGTTTTTTAGAATTGATAGAGCTAGGTAGGTTCCTTAGATTTGCAATTATCCGAATAAAGCGCTAAATTTAAAGAGTGCTTTTACCTGTTCATGATTGCCTGCAAAAGCTTCGAGAAAGCTTTAAGTGTTCTCTCTAATGCAGCGTCAGCCTAGAACAGCGATGTTCAAGAAGAGAGGCTTTTTGTAGCTCTCTTTCTGACCCGCACTGAAGCATTCCCAGCGACGCAAATGCCCATTACAAGATCGATGTTCTCTCTGGCAGCCTTCAAGTATCGATTACAATCCTGTATACTTTTACATAAGCTTGGCCGTTTTCGTGGGCCTCCTGAATTCAAAACAGCGTTCATTGTAATCGAAAAAGTGGGCGTAAAACAGAAAACACTTCGGCCTTAGATTACAACTCCATATACTATTTGAGAAAATGTTGGCGAGGAAGTATGCGTTCAGTTCACAAAACGATACACCTTTTGGATATTTGTATGTGGAATTGTGGACTGACTGTGCACACATCCACACACTTGGTGTATGGAGTTGTACAACAAATACTTTACAACCTTGGTTACTGTTTAGTGCTGGGTGTATCGGACTGTAGCATGGATGTCAAATACAGGTGCAGTACGACTCCATACACTTGGTGTATGAAGTTGTAGTGTAACTGGAACCCTACTTTGTTGAAAGTGCATATATGGAGCTGTAATGTATGTCTTATTACGAAATAGTCGACTAATGATACATAACCATTTTAAAACCCACTTAAAGAATCAATTTAATAAAATTTTTAAATTTACAAACTTCATATTTGCTTAATAGCGAGCGAATGACGAACGTTAAATGAATACGAATGCAAAATCATGTACATTTGTATGTAAGCACAACTATAAAAATCTTTAATAACTTATGGTTAAAAGAATTAATTTAATTAAAATAAATATTTTGCTGCTGTTCATCGCCAAACGACTGTCACAAGTATGACACAGCTGTTATACAAAACAAAAACAACAACTCGAACCGAAGCAACCCGAAAAGGCAGAGGCAAAAGTCAATAGAAAAACCCGAGCTAACGAGCACTGCCGAAATTTTTTGTTATACAAAATCTGTACCACTAGTGCGAATTCGAAACGTAGCGAGATTTTCCCATTACGTGGGCGCTTACTGTAATGCATGTTGTGGACCAACCTCATTCACCTTTGCGCCGCTTGGTTACTTCGGCAAGCATTCGGCATGAATTGCCCAAAGTGTTCGGCCCCTGGGGGCTATGGGTGAACATCGCTGGCCTAGAAGCTTAGGCAATACACTACAAAGCATTACATATGTTTTGCTGCAGCTCAGGATTGCTAAATCACATAGTCTTGCCAAGAAATTGCTTTTTTAGCTATTATCTTTTTGGCAACACTGGTTTAAGCAGCTCACGCACGTTTCGTGTTTTGTTTCACTGTCAAACATCTTCAGTTTGGTCTATAATTTAACCATGAATCGTCTTACAAACGAACAACGCTTGCAAATGATTGAATTTTATTATCAAAATGGGTGCTCTGTTAAGAAAGTTCATCTCGCGCTTCTTCCATTTTATGGTCAGTTTAATCGATGGGTTAATGGATACGTAAATAAGCAGAATTGTCGATTTTGGAGTGAATATCGGTCGGAAGCATTACAAGAGCTACCAATGCATTCTGAAAAAGTCACAGTTTGTTGCGGTTTATGGGCTGGTGGCATCATTGGACCGTACTTCTTCAAAAATGATGCGGAACGTAGCGTAACTGTTAATGGTGAGCGCTACCGTGAGATGATATCCAACTTGACTTGCATGACATGTGGTTTCAACAAGACGGTGCCACATGCCACACAGCACGCGCAACAATGGACTTATTGAGAGGCGAGTTCGGTGAACATTTTATTTCACTTTACGGTCAATTGGCCGCCTAGATGCGTGCGATTTAACGCCTTTAGACTATTTTTTGTGGGGCTATGTTAAAGCTAATTTCTATACAGACTGGCAGACCCAAAGAAACTTGGAGGAGGACTGTCGGTAGAGAGGCGAAAAACATCAGGAAAAGTTGGGGAGAACTAAAAGCGACGGCTAACAACAGAGTTCGCTGGAGAGGAGTAGTTGATGCCCTATGTCCCACCTAGGGATTGGAATAGAAGAGAAGAGATTCGTGAGATAACGGCCGATATGTTGGAAAGAGTATGTCAAAATTGGACTAAGCGGGGTGGATCATTTGAGGCGCAGTCACTGTCAACATTTGCATGAAATAATCTTTAAACATTAAATTATATGGACCGTACTATCGATACAAATAAAGATTTCATTCATTTTTCTGAATTGTTTGTGTTTTTGTTTGATATAGTTCTTAAAAAATCACCCTTTATTATAATTATAACATATTAATATTAAAAAAATGATATGAAAAGCCATGCGCTTTTTTCAGCTTTTTCAATAGCTTTTATTTCCTCTCCGTCCCGTCATAAACGGTTTATTTTTCTCGACCAAAAATGGCATCACTGTGTTTAGGTAAGCTGCCACTACACATACTCTTTTCATACCCTTTGAGGATGTAATTGTTCGGGAGTTCCATGGATCAGTCGAAAGCCAAACTGGAAATCTGGTATGGCTTTTCGAATGGATCGTACATTGGGTATTCCTTCTGCAAAAGCTTTGAAAAGCTTTAAATTTTCTCAATAATGCAGTGTCAGCCTAAAAGCTTATTTATTACGTGTGTGTGTGTGTGGTAATTGTGACTGAATATTGCGACCTGTATGCTAAGTAATTCATTACACTAAATTTTCGGTCTAAGTGTTTTGCGCCACCCAGGGAAAAATTTATCACAAAATCGAACGCTGCCCCTTAACTTGCCCCAAAATGGTATCCCAAGGAAATGAATCAAACGCATTTCTCTCAGTGAAGTTTTCAAATTTTCTAATTGCGAAAGTTGTGAGTGGTTAACCAACTTTCCTTCTACCTCCCCACCCCTCCACTTGGCATCACTTGGCATCATCCACAGCTCTCAGCGTGTGGCATTTCTGTGAGTGATTTTCATCTATCCGCCAACTGTTGCTCGCTGGCAACTTCACATGTGTTTGTCGCTTTTGTTCCCCTGTGAAATGGTGGGGTTGGTTTGCGAATGGAATGTGGCGGAATGTGCGTTTAATTACAACTTTATTTTAATATTTTGAGCTTGTCATGTCACAGAGTTGTCAGCATTTGTCTCCACGTCCTCCTTGTGCTGCACTCTTTACCATCATGTTTCCTGTTGCCACTCGCTGGCATTTAATTAATTCAATTGAATTGCGGCCGTCTACGTTCTACGACTTTGTCTCTTAATCTGATTTGATGGCACGCATTCGCCGACGACTATTATTGAAATGAAAACTTTTGCCCATGTTGCTTATTTCGGTTAAATAAGACAATTCATTCAATTTGTGGCCACTAAATCAACCATAATAATAACCACAACAAATGGACGAAAAGAAACGGAGGCTAAAGCCGCAAATTCAACGCCCAATTTGTGCCGCGCTGCTGCTTCTGTTGTCAATAACAATTTACGGGGGACGAGAGACCGAGGACAATAATCGAAAACAGCAGCCGGTCAGTAGAAAATATATTTCCTTTTTTTCTTTCCTTTTCGCCTTCTAATATTAATAATCCGGCGTACGCAGTGACTGGGCCGGATCCCAGGCCAGGGTGAACAAATGAGCTGAGACAGGCGGCCGCCTCCTAATATGTCACTGTTGGTGCCAATAACAATAATAAGCAGCAAAACAAAGCCTAAAAGCTGGCAACCATAAATTCAGTTTTCGCCCTGGCCAAGACATTGACAATGTCAGGCAGGCCCAGAGCCCACAGAATGGGTATGAATGCTGGGAGCTGGTGGAGTTGGGGAAGACGGAGAGAAGGCAAGACCCTTGCCAATTTGTGCTGAAAATTTATGAAAAGTTCAATTTATTGTGCGATATAATTTCTCCACATAGTTGGTTTTTGTTGGATGGGGGGAAATGGGTGAAACAAATAATGCATACCCTGTAATTTATGGAACAGAATATTCGACGCATAAATCAATTGCTTTTGTTTAAAAAAAAAAACATTTTAATTGAAATTTTAGAGGTCAAACCGTAAAATAAAGCAGGGGTCGGCACTGTAAGCAGAGTTATTTGAGGAATTTAAGTTGCTGCATTGTTATTTGCAATCAAACAAAGAGTTCTAGAGCTCTATGTTCGATTTCTGTATATGAATATGAGTATTTTCTCAGTTGCCAGTGGCAACTTCTCTGCTTACTTTGCGGATCTCAGATATAACAAATAGGAAGGGAATCATTAAGGCAGCTCAGCAGATTTCTGAATATGCATAAGAAATATTTCTCAGTTGCCAGGGGCTAATTCTCTGCTCACCTTAGATATAACAAATAATAAAGGGCAAGAAAATGTTCAAAGCATTAGTGCAAACCAGCTGATTTCTGTATATATATACGAATAAGTTCTCAGTCGTCAGTGGCTACTTCTCTGCTCACATTGCCGACCTCAGATATAAGAAATAGGAAAGGGTAAAGCATTAAGGCAGCCTAGCAAGTTACTGTATATGCATTCGACTAATTTCTGTTGCCAGTGGCTACTTCTCTGCTCACATTGCCGACCTCAGATATAAGAAATAGGAAAGCGTAGAACAGTAAGGCAGCCAGTGGCTACTTCTCTGCTTACATTGCCGACCTTAGATATACGAAATAAGAAAGGGCAAGAAAATGCTCAAAGGAACAGCACAATTCAGCAGATTTCTGTGTATACATACGAATAATTTCTCAGTTACCAGTGGCTACTTCTCTGCTCGCATTGCCGACCTAAGATTTAAATAGGAAATAGGAAAGGGTAAAGCGTTAAGTAAGCTCTTCGCATACAGCTCAATGAGTTTATCATTCGGTTTGTAAGCCTTTGGTTTATTTGTGTTCTTCAAAGCTTCAAAAATTCACCCACAACAGTTGAATCACCATTAAGCAACAAAATCAGAATCAATATCTACTTTATCTCTAACAAAAGGTTACTTGATATGGGTTTTATGGTAAAATTTTTTATATTTTCGAATTAGAATCAAAATCACTTGCTGGTATACCCCCATTTTTGAAATAACTTGTTTTTATAATACGTTAAGTTCAGAGATTCGTATAATTCTGAACCGAACCGAAGCAAGCCTTAACCGACCCGCTGGTTCCCATGAAAAATCGAACCACAAAACAAACCGGTTTCGTTTTGGAAATGCCGATCCGGACCAAAAACCACCAAACAAAACGGATAGGTTTAATTCAGTTCACTGACGAGTTTCAGGATACTTCAGACATCGATACTTAAGATTTGAGGATTTTCATGGATACCCTTTAAAGTTTCATTTGAATGTCGGTTATACACCGATTCGCTGATGGACCCTCTAAAACCGATACTCCTGTTAACTACATTGATCTTAAACGGTATGGAGATGACATGGATTCTAAGAATGACTTGTCAACATTGAAGAACATGTGACTTTTCAAATCTACTGCAATAGTTTACAAATCTTTTGAATATACCTTTCCTCAGACAACATTCATGAGCACCCCATGCTTTATGGGACGATATTCCGAGGTAGTTACCACTTGTAGCGATTGTAAGCACTTATATTATATATAGATCTTAGAGCTATTCAAATGATTTATGGAAATTTAAAAGCCACAAGTTCACGTTAGAAATCAAATTAATATTCAAAAACCTACAACGTGTCCTTAAAATGGAAATCTAAGAACTACCAGTGAACCACTGAACCGAACCAAAACCGCGTTTTAGTTAGCTCCAACAACTATGCAATGAACCAAGTCCGAAATTTTAAAGCTACTTGAACTAAAGATGTGCGCGTGTCGAGTTTTTCTTTGTTTCACAGACTCAAAACGAAGTGAACGTGTTGCCATCTCAGATTTCGTAAGTGCAAGCGTCAGTTTTTAGCAATAAGGGTCGACATAAGCCGACTCTACTTAACTCCACAGAATGTTCAGAAAGTATTCTGTTACGAAGAAGCATCGACATTGCTTTTTGATTATATGTTTGATTATGATGTTTATGATGTAGCATTGTTTTTATTCCAGAGAAACAAAACGTAGTCTTGAACAGTTAAAGACATTTTGGCAGATTTTTTCAACTGACACATGAGCTTTATCGAAGAAATTCAAAGAACTTAATGGAAATTCGGTCGAACATTAGGCTAATGAACTAAAGTCGTGCGTGTCGTTTCGTGTTGTGTTTAGGAAAAGTTTTTGTCATTCGTGCTAGAGTCGTGTCGTGTTGTAATTAGCCCATCTCTAGCTCGAATCACTGCAAAGAACTAGTTCTAACCAGTCCAAACGGTTTTGCATCCCTGGCACAACAATTTAAAAACTTTTCAGTGTTCTTAGAAAAAAATCAAATCCAACTCTCGATTTCCAGGTCAACTCTCCCGTTCATCACCTTGGGGCACATCTTTGGCTTTTGCTGTTGCCATCTGCATATTATTTATATTTTATTTAAAAACTTTATAAATTTTACTTGTGAATTACTCACACATGAAAAGAAATGTTGGCATATCAATTTTTATGCCATACGCACATGTATTATTTTAGCATTTACATATGGGTGATGGTCTACGCACATACATACATATGTGTGTGTTGGTAACATATGCCATAAATTGCCCGAAGTGCCCTCGAGTTTGTCAGCTCTCAGCTCAGCTCAGCTCAGCACCACTCCACTCTGCTCTGCTCTGCTCTGCTCTGCTTTGCTTTGCTTTGCTTTGCTCTTGCATCTTTCAAGTCAAAAATAAATGCTTTAGCATTATTGAAATTTTCTTGTTCTCTTTTTCAACTTTTTCTTTTGTGTTTTTGTTTTGGTTGTTTATGCGGGCCCGAAAGACAATAACCCTCTCTGCATGGCATCAATTTTACATCAATCTATCGATACGTATTTGGGTGGCGCACCACTCTCACACACAGACACAGACTCTGTGTTCACCGTTCGAGGGAAGTTGATTTGCATATTTCTGGAATTTTTTTACATTGTTTTTTTGCTTGCTCCATGCTTTCACAACATTAGCAAAAGCATCTTGACTTTGTTTCTGGTTCAGGCAATATGCAGGATTTTCTTTTTTGTAAAAATTGAATATGGGGTATTAGTTTTCTATTTTGTAGTTTAAGGGATTAAATATGATAATTGAAGATTGTTAAACACAAAAAGATTTTTTTTCTTTAAAGCACAATTGTTTTTGCAATGCAGCCTGTAATATCGCCTTTTTGCACTCTATTCTTTTCTATTTCAATTATATTACAAAACTTGGGAGGGTTCATATATTAATACCCATTATCCCATTTCCAAAGGCAAATGATAATATCCTTGCTATTTTTTATGTCCAAAGTATTTAAGCATCTAATGTTAAAGCAAAGAAGTAAATTCTTGAGCCTACGGAGTTGATGTAGATTCTAAGAACCACTTGCTTACAGTTCTTTTGAATATACCTTTCCTTAGACTATATTCATGAGTTGAGTTTTTCTTTTTGTCACAGACCTGCACGACTCAACACGACGTGTTCGTTAACTCCACAGAATGCTCAGAATATGATTCAAAGAAGCACCGAAATTGCTTTTTGAATATATTTCTGATATCCACATCAAAATGTAGGTTTGTTTTCATTCCAGAGAAACAACATGTAGTCTTGAATAGTTAAAGATATATTATCAGATGAGCTTTATGGAAGAAATTCAAAGAACTTAATGGAAATTGGGTCGAATATTAGGCTAATGGTATAAAGTCGTGCGTGTCGTTTCGTGTTGTGTTTAGAAAATTGTTCGTCATTCGTGCTGGAGTCGTGTCGTGTTCAAATTAGCCCATCTCTAGCTCGAACAACTGCACCGAACTAGTTCTTACCAGTCCGAGCGGTAGTCAATGTTAACAAATATGCAGTCCGGCTTTCGGAAGCATAGAAGCTATGTCACGGCATTATCAAAGGTCACGGAATACATTCAGTCAGGTCACATTCCTGACATTGCCTGACTTCGCATTACATTCTCAGATACTTTCATTAAAATGATCTCGTCTTATGTGAAAGAAGACAGTCAGTGATTACGAATCAAGAGAAGTCTGTCTTTATGTCATGATTTCATCTTCGGTCCTATTCTCTTCTCAATGTATGTAAACAGTCTCCCTGTTCCGTTGTCTAACTGTAATGTTCACATGTATGTCGATGATGTCCAGCTTTATGTCAGTTGTCCTTTAGACTGAATAAATGAATGTGTAAATCTATGTAATAGCGAACTGTCTTTTGTAAGTAAATGGGCCATTTGTAATGCATTGTCATTTAAGCAGCTCCGTGTTAATATGAAAATTGTATAAAAGTTGTCAAACTTAAGTTTTAAACTAATTTTCAGTATATTCAAAATTTGAAATTCAAATAAAAATAAAGGTATGAAATGTCCGTTTTGCCCTAGCACGTCAGGCTTATGAGTAATTTTTGGGTCCTGTTCCCACATTTGTTAACCTATTGCGACCACATTTGCTTCTTAGTAAATTTAGATGAGCAACTATCACGAAAAACCAAACCCATACTTTGTATTTGATTCCTAAAATTTCAATTTCTGAGAAATTTCACTTTTTTTGCGCGTTCAAAAAATTCGTATAATTTACCTACCAATTGAAATAAATCTCAAAATTATTTTTTTAATAGACAATTGTGCTCTCAATTTAACTACATATACATATTTTTAGAAAGAAAAAGAAAAAGAATTTCCGACCCCATAAAGTATATATATTCTTGATCAGCATGAACAGCCGAGTCGATATAGCCATGCCCGCCTGCCCGTCCGTCTGTCTGTTCATACATCAATCTCAGAGACAATAACACAAAGTGACACAAGGTGGGTGTTCTTATAAAATTTTAATAAGCTAAGAAAAATTAAAGTAAAATAGCTTTATAATATTCACTTATTTCATTTTAACATTACTATTTTTTAATTTTAAGAAATTTTCGAGGTAATTATTAAGAGAAATAAGTCGAAAATTCTGTATAGTTTTTGTACCATAACTTTTAAATGGGCGATGCTATCAAAAATGTCTATATGAAGTAAAAATAAGAGCACAGTGGTCTATATAGTAAATAATTTTGTGTTTTTCTTCAATTGGCAGGTAGGTTTTACGTTTTATTTTTACTTGGGAAAAAAAATAATATTATATATCCCAGAAAAATTCACATTTTTCATATTTAATTCATTGAGTATATTTGGGATTGGTTTTTTGTGATCGTTGTGATCGGTCATCGAAGTTTACTTTGAAACAAATGTGGTTGTAGTAGGTTAATAAATGTGTCTAGAGGACCCAGAAATGTGGAAAAAACCACGTTTAACACACGTTTACGCAAATTTCTCATAAACCTGACTTGCTGGGGCAAAACGGACAAATTATTTGAATTCAGCATCCGAAAATACATTAGGAACGTTTGCCATTATCTCTGGTTAAAAAATGATATTTTTGTTTTGTAAACTTGTGGTATTTATTGTCCATTTTTTAAATGTGTTCCACAAATCGAAGATACGCAAATTTTTATTGAAAATAACCTATCGATATACAATTGCAGCTGTAGGTTGCAGTATCACTTGAAAGGAGCGCACTCTTTCCTCGATATATGCTCTCCTGTATCATGGTATGTCAAATTGTTTATCATCATAGTGTAGCCCTCGAGTTCAGCAGAAAGATCAGTGAAGTTATCAGGAATGATAATGGAGCAAATTTTTTTGCTGAACGCGGCCAATGAAAAGTTTAGCAAACTTCTAATAAATTCTGAGTTAGAAGTCGATTTCAGGAAAACAATAAGATATTTTCTCTGAAAGCTATATGTTCCATCCGATCCAATTGGGTCCGTCAAATGTGCAGCGTATTTATACCAGAAGACTTCCGGCATTGTTTGGTCAAGACAAACTTGGTCTCCAAGAAGAAAGGCTATCTGTCGCTCTCCGTCTGTCTCTGAAACGCACTGATGCATTACTTTGGCAAGCATTCGGAGTGAATTACTTTGGCATTACTTTTTACTTTTACTTT
This sequence comes from Lordiphosa andalusiaca, assembly GCA_035044965.1. Taxonomy (NCBI): domain Eukaryota; kingdom Metazoa; phylum Arthropoda; class Insecta; order Diptera; family Drosophilidae; genus Lordiphosa; species Lordiphosa andalusiaca. Next base: position 319,276 of record JAWNNM010003014.1, on the reverse strand, counting down.
TGCATTACTTTGGCAAGCATTCGGAGTGAATTGCCGAAAATGCTCGGCCCTCCGGGACATGGCTGGGGAACATCGGCTTAAAGTTTAAACCTGTCCGTTTTCTAGTATTTTCGGTAATCTTGATTGGTATTTAGGAAATATTTTCGTGACAAAAGATAAAAGAGCGACCCAAGGAACAGAAAGTGGGGGCTTTCGTCCAATATCTCATAAAAAAGTTCCTCATAGCATACTCCTAAAACTAGTGCAATCTGATCTGTTTTCGGTATTCGCTATTTTAGTGCGAAGACCTGATAGTTTTTCCCTCTTAACGATATTGTCATGGCATTTTGTGTCAAATTTGTAGTGTAGTTTCTCAAAGTTAACACCACAATAATTACACAATGTCAATAGTCGACACATTGGACTACATCACCTTGGGCAATCCAGTCAGCCGAATGGTTATCTCATCCACCTCAGCCCTACTGGGTTCAATTGGTCTGCGGCCCAAGCAGCTGCCGGCAAAGGAAACTGCAGTGGGGGGACTGCACCAGCAGGCGCATCAATACGTCTATCCAAATGGCTCGTTGCACACCATGTCCGGCTGTCATTACAATTTTGTCAGGCTGGCGGGTATTGGCGGTGCATCGGCCATTTTTATGGGCGCCTATTGCAAATACTATCTGAAGGAAATCAATGATCCAAAGGAGCAGCTCGATTCCCAGGCCTTTGCCGATGTGGCCAATCGAATTCATTTCTTGCACTCATTCGCCCTGATGGCCATGCCCCTGGCACACTATCCGGTCTTTACGGGCGCCTTAATGACCACGGGCACGATGCTTTTTAGTGGCTGCATGTATTATCGTGCCCTCACCGGTGATAAGCGACTCCAGCATTATGCGACCATAGGTGGATTTTGCCTAATGGCTGCCTGGCTTTCCTTGGTGTTTTAGAGACAATTGTCTTGGCAAAATCATGCAAAGAACAAATAATATGTATTGTGTAGCACAAAATACAATTTATATACATACATTTAAATGTGGTGCAGTCGGTGGATTTTTTTTATCTCTAATTCATATTTTGGGTATACAGTTGAGCCAGTCGTTGATTTTGTGCAACTTTTTTAACACTCTTACAGCTGTTTAAATTTCAGAGGTTTGCTTTTATAAATTGTTAAGTGCATACACTTTCTTAGCAAAAGAAGCGTAAGCTAGAAAAAATATAACAAATACTTTCCGAAATTCTTTAGAATCGTTAAGTCAAAAAAGGGAAGACCAGAATTAAGGTCAAGCAACTTAAATTTTTCCTCAATTCAACATTCGAGGAATTTTTTTACCTAAACGGCCTGATTTTTAACTAAAAGACCAATTCTCTGTCAGTTTTTTTTTGAGGAAATGGTCACCCAAATGTATAAGGTCACTTTTCCTCAACATTTGATAAAACAGTTGGCAGCGTCAGTTGAAGCTTTCACATGAAAAGAGGCGTCAAATTAACAACCCATACCCATTTAAGCCAACGTATTCTTACACCTGAGCCACTCGGCTCGTTGATAGCTCAAAGCTTTAACTGACATTACGAACGTTAAGGAAAAGTGACCTTCTATTTAGGTGACTATTTCCTCAAAAGCAAACTAAATACTACGATATGCGGGTTCGAATCAAATTTTGCCAATGGTTAAGGTACAGAAATTCGAGGTTCGAGGTTTTTGGGCAAAGGTTTAAGTTCGAATTTTGGTTGCTTTCTGCAAAAATCGTATGGGAATTGAGTCGAAAGTGATGTGTAAAACACATGGGAAAACTGAAATATATTTTAGGGCCGACTTCACATCTTCTACAAAGAGCAATTTGTCCAATAGAAGAAGCTCCAAGTTTATTTGACACATACGTAGCAGCTGTATAGATGTGGTGAAATCGGGACTTAGTTTAACTGACACAAAGCAGCTTTAAGAGATGAAAAATAGGTTAAGTTGTTGTTATGGAGTTACATGCGCTGGCGCACATACACAATTGCAGTTTACTCAGTCAATCGCGGAATAGAGGTACAAATACCTGAGCAAAAGATACCTACCTAGACAAAATTAATCTTTTGGAAAAAACCCGGGATGAGGCCCTTAAATTCTATTAGAAGGGACTTCTGTAAGCATCACCTCATACTCTGTTTATCAACTGTACCCTAGTTTCTCGTTCAATGGATACTTTTGTTGCAGCAACACAGATCGACAACAATTTAAACTTAATTGTTATTGGTTCAAGATAAAAATATACAAAGTTCAGCGAACACAGACAGGGTCATTGGGAACGTAATTTAAAAAAAAACGTATTATTCCTACAATTGGTCAAGATACCTCCGGAAGAGGTCAAACCTAAAGCTAAAAAAAGCGCACTGTAGATTTTTATTAAAATCTAAATTTATTAAGTTTGTACTTTGAATGTACCCGGTTTTTGTAACAGCTATTAAAGGGTCATCCTGAAAGTAGGCAACATTATTTAGCGGTTCCAGCCCTAACTAACGACGCGGCACGTTGAGTAGTTTATGAAAGCAATAAACTAATATCAAATATAAAATCTGTAAATTATGTATTAGATTCCTTCGAAAATTGTCCAAGAGTATATCCATGGACAAATGTTTTAAAATTTTGGAAAGGTCATAACAACGAAGACTTAAAAAATATTGCTTTTACTTACCAGCTGTACCAGTAAATTAGGTATCAGTTGAAAGAGCATTTTGAAAACTTCAGTTTGTTCTTTCTGATTTAAGAGCTAGTATAGATGAACAGCTCCTAAAAGATATAGTGCTAATTGACCTAAACTAAGCCGTTTCCAAAAGCTGATAATTTAAATAACTTAAGAAATGATCATTATGATAAATCATTTGGATAGAAGGTATCTACGTTTAGTTTTCAACGTATTAATAAATCAAAATTCAAACTATTCTTTTATGTGCAAGCGAACCAAGGTTCGAACCAGAACCTTGGGTTCAGGGGTTCCAAGAACCGGTCCGCGAACCGAACCTTTGATTTTACAATGGGTTCGAACCCCCGGACCGAACCTCATGGATAATTTTAAAGGTTTGCAGCCTTGATTTTCAATTCGTATTTTTGTGTGTGTAAACTAATTTATTGTTTTTAGATGTATAAAAAGTATGTCTTTAAATTGTACTGCACTTCTTGGTGTTTTCAAATCATGTGGAAAATTATTCCACAGTCGAACAGCATATGAAAAGAATTGCTTATCAGAACTTGATGATTTTTTTTTTTAATTTTAATCGTTCTTTTGGAGGAAGTATTTGCTAGGAGGGCAAAGAGTTAGGAGGGTTCTTTCGACTGCAGTATTTTTTTTGTAATTTTATTAGTAGTCTAAACTGTATCCATGAATTCAAGTCCATATTGAAAATTCTTTCTGAGTACACCGAAATATGATCCGTTCTCTTCTTATTGAAAATATATCGGTCTATATTATTAAAGGCTACATTCAGTTTTCTGCTGCTACTCGAGTCACATTTACCAAATACTATTCCATAAAAAACAATCGAAGCCAAGAACGATCTTGCTATCAATAACTTTGTTTTGCGTGGGTAAGAACTGTTGACTGAATCGTAATTGTCTCAGTTTTCTGCATGTTTTTCCCATTGCACTAATGATATGATCGTCCCAGGATAATGGGACTACATATTTAATGGGACTATTATCAATTTGGAGTAGTTTTTGTAGACAGTTCGTTTTGAGTGGCTTTTTGTATGGAACCAAACATTTTGACTTTTTAGGGTTGATCAGCAAGTTCACTTACCAGGCTTAGCTCATTATTACATATACTCATACATTCAGACATCTGATTAATTGGACGACTAACATACATTTGAAGATCGTCAGCATACATATGGACTTCACAGTTAGACAGGGCACTTTAATACGCTTTAGATGATCGATAATCTGAATAGTAGGGGCTATGATTGTTGTGGATTTTAAAGGTTGTTCCAAAAGAATGAGAGAGGCCAAGTCAATTACTTTATTTATTCAAAATGTTTTATTTTTATGCATTTTTAAAAACAAATCAAAAATAAGTATATAAATTAACACATAATTGTGGATTATTTCTCAATTAACACATTTCAGGTGTGTGTTGGTTTTTTTTTTTTTTTTTTGAAATTACTTTTGTGGTATTTTTATTTTACATTTTCTTTGTCCGTTGGCCGGGCAACAAGCGCCTTAAGCCTTCTGTGCTTGTGTTTGTTTCGTCCTTTTTTATTTTGCTGCTTTCACACTCTTAAATCTGTTTTCAACTCAGGCCACACAAATTAATTAGTTAAGCTTTGTTGTCATATTGTAGCTTCATTAATTAAAATCAACCAAAGTAACCCAAACCGCTGAGCTCCGGATTTGTGCTCTACGCATAGATAATGAATAATGAAAGCGTATAGTCATCTCGAGGAGTTGGGCGGCCAGGCAGGCAGGCAGGGAGGGAGGAAGGGAGGGTGGATTGGGATTGGGATTGGCGAGATTGACAGTACCAGTAGAGCAGTACCGGCATTTTGTCAAAAAGTTAAGTTGTACATTTATTTCTATTTATTTTTTTTTTTTTTTGCTGCCAATAACCAAAATTATTTTACATGATTCAGCGCCTTATGAGAAAGGCGAAAAAAAGTAATTACAGGGCAAAAAAGGGAGAGTCATCTCAGGCAGAGAGAGAGATACCTGTGTTTAGCTTAGTCTTATCATGAGATGGCGTTTAGGAAATGTACTTGTATCATCTTGTGATTTGCTATAATTGTTGCCCTGGCCAAGGAAGGGGAAATTGATAGCTGCATGAGAAAGTGATTTGAATTAGAAAACGATTTAATTACAAGAAATTTCCAGGTGGCACTTTAAGTAAATTTCTATGAAATTATGTTGGAAAGTTTTTGATTCAGTTAAGACATGAATTCTGTCAGCATTGAAACTTAATTGAAACATTTGTTGATAGGTGTCCATTGGGGTGGACGCCGATAAGGTCATCAACAACTCGCATTATAAATGATTCCTTAACAGGCGGATTCCTACATAATAAATCAAAAATCCAAACATTTTATTTTGAGTTTTTATCTCTGAGCATTGGCTTCACAGTTTCCAAAATAATTACGTATACGACACGTTGGCTATTTTAAAAGTTGTTAAATTTGAACAAATGAATATGGAGCAGAAATCAAATAAATTTTTGGTGGTTACACTTAGGCTTAATTCTGCCGGGGCGAACTCGTTTCGAACCAAGAGGTGCGTTCTACCCACGCTGTTACATGGAACGAAACGTGGCTCGCAGGTTGGAGTCCGTAGGTCCACGAGCGGCGTTCCTGCTAAGGCTTTCCAGGATATTAAGAAGCCGAGCGGGCTGTAAAAATGGTAGAAGACTAAAGTGGCAAGCTTTCAACGACGCCAACACAAGAACTGTGTGTGCTCCAAGGCGTTCGAAATGACTGAACTATTGACTAAGTTAAAAACTAAAAACAAACTAGCTTTCATAAAATATGATTTGATCACCTAGGCTAAGAGACATGAACAGAAACTAAACAAAATGATAGTCAATAGCGTGGGATAGCAAAACTTAGCGCTATCCCTAAACTTTTTGAAAAATTGATCACTGAACAACTGCAGCATCAATGTCGATCACTCATCTCTCCTTGTCAGCACGGTTTTATTACAATCAAATCTCCTGGAATTTACGAACACAATTATTCGTAACTTTCTTAATCAATTACCGACTGATTTCATCTTCACTGACTTTAGTAAAGCTTTCGACTCGTTCAATCATAGGATTTCTTATCCAACTTTAATAATGTGGACATCTTCCTATCTTTTAAGTAGAAAACTTAGTATGTGTTACCTTTTGGTATACCTCAAGGTAGTCACCTTGGACCATTACTGTTTGGTTTATTTATCAATGATCTTCCACAGATTGTGAAGTCAGCTCAAGTCTTAATGTTTGCGGATGATGTTAAACTATCTTCTCCTTTTTCGTATAAATGTATTCAACATGACCTTGATCATTTTCAATCTAGTTAATTTCATGTTAATTTGCTCTAACTCAACCATGACAAATGTAAGTTCAAGTCGTTTTACCGCACTAAGCCTACTCTGCATACCTACTGTTTTGAGCAAAGAGGAGCACTAGACCGCATTATTTCAGTTGTGAATCTGGGGGTATTATTCGATCACAAGCTTTGCTCCAACGACCATATCTCTGTCATATCCAACAAAGGTAAGAGTTTGCTGGGTTACATAAAGCGTTGGTCAAAGGAGTTTGGAAGGCTACTTTATGTGTCCCTTGTTCGTCCATCGCTAGAGTCTTGCTTGTGCATTTGGGCACCTCAATATAGTTATCAGGATTTATTGGAGTCGGTTCAAAAGCAGTTTCTTCCTTTGGCACTTAGGGGATTAAACTGGGATGCGGGTCGCCGTTTGCCTCCCTATTTAGATAGGCTACGTCTCTTGAACTTGCCTACTCTAAAAGACCTTAGGACTAATCATTTTTCTGCATAAACTGGTTGCTGGTAATGTTGATTCATCTCTCCTCCTAAGTCTTTTGAACCAAACCGGTTTGAACCCGGAATTCCGATATTCAGATTACCGTGAACCGCACCTTGAACCGAACCTCTTAAGATATTAAAGCTAAACCTGAACCTGCTACGAACGAAAATAATAGACTTGAAACAATTTGACTTATTTCCTAGTGACGTTTTCTGTTATCCTGATGGTTCTGGTAGACTGAATCTTACAATCGGCAGTAAAGTTTAATGTAAACATCCATAAAAATGTTCCGAATTACCATTAGAATAACTCCACATATATAAGCCTCTGTGTTTTAAGATCCTTGACTCCAAAGCTTATTGAATTATTCACAAAATAAGAGCCTAACATTATTGTGGACACACTTTTTGTACGTAGACTACGAAATAGAGTTTTATTTTCGAATTTTTCATTTTTTTAAAATACTTTATACAAATAGAAACACTTTGTCATTGCTTTCATGGTCATGAGCTGTGTGAAAGTGTTTCTATCTAAAATCTATTCTATCTAAAACGAAACGAAAACGAACGTTTTACTATTTGCTGTTCCCAATTCCGATTGAAATGTACTCGTTTTTACTTTTCGAACTCGGTTTCGAAGTCGTTTCGAGAGCAGCATGTCATCGATAGTATCAGCTGTTTTAGTTCAATGAAGAAGAAGAAACCAAGTGCAGCAAATAAATAGCTAAGTTAATTTTGCAAAATGCCGGCAGTCATGATTATTGGCTGCTTGCAAGCCAATCTTCTCTTACTCCAAACTGCGATGTTTTCCCCTATAATTTTATAATTATTACTAAAAACTTTGATCAATTTATAAAGTTGTACTTGGATTTTTTTTGTCACCAGCTGATTGCCTGTCATTTGCATGTGTTGGTTTACATGGACAAGAACCAGAGTTGTCACCAATTCAAAAATAAAAATATTCAAGCTTCAATTTATATCTTAAATATATTAGATTTTTATACAATTATTTTTGAACATTCATTTTAAATATTTCTTGCTAAATATAGCTGATAAAAGCTAAATTAGACTTAAAATGCGTTGTTCGAATTTTATTATTCAATTGAAGCAACTCTAGCAGCTATCGATTGCGAGAGTTGGTATCGATGGCTCGAACAGCTCGGTTTACTCATTGCCGCTCGGTATTATTTTTGCATGCAATTTTTATAGATGTTTATAAACAAATTCTTTTAAAATATACTTAAACTTTAAACAGTTAAAGTTAAACGATATTAAAAATGTTTAACATTATTTGAATTTTCAGTTTGTAATTTTTGGGATTTATTTTAATGCTTTAAATGGCATTTACTTTTAATTCCGTTGACTCAACAGCACAACTTTTGAAAACGACAATTCTTGTCGATTTGCGGAATTCGGAACAGCAATCAACTCGATTTGCGGCAATTCCACTCGTTTTCGGAATTCGGAACAGACCCGTATATAAATAAAGTGTTGTCATATCCCATCTCAATCCAAAATCGACAAAATTTTCTTATAGTTTATGTCGCTTTAAGGTCGATTACTATATAAGCTTGTATAAAGCATGGGCTGAAGTAAGGTTCGAACCTAACAATTCTGAGCCTGAACCATTGGTAAATTTTGGTACGAACCCGCGAGCCTTTGCACTCGAATACTCCTTAATCTCTGAAATCTGTAGATCGTCCTTCTCCGAAAGCAAGTGAGTGGGTAAATATGATTTTTTTTAGAAACTTGTAAAAGTCTTTTAGCAAGTTTAGCAGAAACAACTGATACAACATAATGTTTGTTTTATGTCTGCTGTTCTACCACTTTTATTATCCCCTCCCCCATTCCTCTAACCACAATGTCTCAACTAAGTAATCCGGGCCTTACCTATGGCTATGCGCTTTCACTTGCCGGTCGCTGGTTTTGGTGTCAGCAGCTTGCTGTTTCCCCCCAAGTGGCTCCGAGGTGGCAACAATGCGCGCACATGACCCCTTTTGCTTGACCTCACTTATCTTACTTAGTGGTTTCGCTTCTTTTGGCGGAGCACAACAAAAACAAAAGCCCCCCCCACTCCCGTTCACGCCCTCGCTTGCTGGACTTTCGCTCGGGGAGGATATTTATGTCGCCAGCTGTTGGCATTAGTGGACTTGGCTTTTAAGGTGGAGTGAGGGGGTGTGTGTGTTGTTGGCGCATTAGATTTCAGGCCACAAAAAGCTTAGGCTTGTTGTCTGTCCAGGCTGAGGCAAGAGTTTACCTCCAGCTGCCAGTGTGTGTGTGCGGGCAATAAACTTGTCGCTTGTTATTATCGTCCTAATCGTCTCAATGTGTTTTTGTTTCGTTTCCACATTAATGTATACTTCTTTTATGTACTCTCCCCTCTCTCCACCACCCCCGCCTCCCCTCATAATTGCCTGTCATTGCAACAGCTTTGAAAATTGATGGCAACTTTCACTAAGCACTGAAACTTCCATAACTTTTTGGACAACCTGCGGTGTTCACTTCACGGAATTTACATAAGCCCTCAAGAAGGAACATTTATCAAACTGTAAATGTACATATTTTCATTCTTTTGACAAAGTTGGCTTTTTTTCGTGCAAAAAATAATGCCTAGCCCGCCCCCCCCCCCCCCCATCCTTCCTCCGGCCAACATAATCTCAACGTTTCGCGACGCATGCTGCATAATAAAAAGTCAGCGACTGGCAGCGATTTGAGAAACAATAAAACAAAGAGTAGACCAGGACAAAAGCCAAAAGAGAAACCATTGCATAGGCTTAGCGACAAAACATTTATGCCTTTGTTGGATTTTCTAAAGTTGTGGAGGGGAGGGGGGGGGGACGAGGGGGCAGGATAAGGTGTGTTTGTATGCGCCTGACAAGGCTTGTCTGTCTGCTAGTTTGTTTGCTTTTCGGTGGGATGGTGGGGGTGACATATTAATTCTGAAAGCAAAGGTTAAGGTGAGATGAAGACAAAAAGGGATTGAATGGATATATATATGTATTTGTTTTGGCAATGAAGGAATCAGTCGAGAAGACTAAATAGTTGGTTTCATTTTGCTTTGACATCAGAGATGGGGACAATTTCTTTTTGGGGAAAATTTATGTGTAAAATGTACACTCTGGGCTTATATAATTTGGGATTTTCTAAAGTCTATTTTGAAGATAGCATGTGAAGTCAAAATACATTTGAGCCAGGGCGGCAAACCGGTTCGGAGTCGAGGCGCTCCGAAGCCACTCCGGATTTAACGGGAAGTCCGAACCGAACCCGAACCGGAACAACAAAGTATTTCCCTGCCGAGCCCGAACCTAAACCGGAGCAAAAAAAATTGTAAAAAAGCTACGGTTCAAAACTATATTTCTTTCACATTCTTCCCAGCGATTTCCACTCAACTTGATACACTGGTAGCATACAAGTTCTGAAGTCTTCTGCATAATACTGTAATATATCATCAAAGTGTTTAGAAAAACGTTCCTACATTTTAGGTTCAGTCCCAATTCTAACATATTATATGTTTTTTTTTTTCGATCCAAGAAACCCAAAATGTTTGATTTTCGATGGTTCGACTCCCGGTGTTCAAAGATATTTGACCAAGGGCATTTGAAGCCAGATACCTGCTTGGCGTTCAAGTGTGCGTGTCACTTAAATAGTATATGGTACAACAAAACAACCCTTGTATGAACACATCTGGTAGCAATAAAAACACCCAAGCAACATATATATATTGTAAATGTTGCTAGGACCATTCAAAATGTTGCGTGGGACGATCCCAAAAAAAAAACTATATAAACCAACAAAAAATCTAAATAAATTCATTCATTTACAACAGCTCCATGAGCTGCTTGGATCACTTGTGAGTGTTTTATTCACCCGGAGTGAGCCCCCTTTTAATTTTTTTGAGGTATGCAGCCCTGATTTGAACTATCCGTTTTCAGTTCAAGTACAACATTTCTTAACTTGAGCACGAAATATACCTAACAAGAAAGAAAGTCGGTTAAGCCCGACTATGAAATACTCTATACCAACGGAATTATGCACTCAGCATAAATTTTGATGCTGCAGTAGCAGCTGCGAACAGACTTTTGATCATAAATCGACAATCGTTCAACTGATCTTCTCTATTCCACGCAGAACAAGTTTGTTTTAAATTTTTGGCCATATTTCGGTTCAATATCTTCTCCTTTTAAGTTATCTAGCTAGACTTTGCCATCTCACAAATATTCAAAAAATATCGCATAATAAATGGCAGAGTTATAAAGATTATAAAAAACGTGGCATTCTTATCTGAACCGTATGCGCTGTTTGCTTACAAAATGTAGGAATTTTCCAATTAATGTTATTGCTCTGTTAACTAACATAAGGAAAGCTATTATTAAACACTAATTCCCCAGAGTAACGGGTATATCGAAGTCGGGCGGGGCCGACCTCAAATTACGCTCTGGCTCTAACGAATGCTAGTCGGATTTCAACCATAATAATATCTTTTGCAAACAGTACTATAATTTTGTCCAGAAGTTTGCAACGCCTCAAAATATTCATTTCCGACCTCATAAACTATATATAATATATTCTTGATCAGGGTGACGAGCTGAGTCGATTGAACTTTGTCCGTCCGTATGTTCGTCTATCTATCAGTTGCTACGCAAACTAGTATCTCAGTTTTAAAGCTATCGAGCTGAAAATTTGCACAGAGTCTTCTTTTTGCTGCACTCTACTAATATGTCGGAAAGGACCGAATCAGATGACTATATCTCATAGCTCCCATATGAACAATCGGTCGGAAAACTAGTTTTAGTGGGAAATTCTATTTTCTTTTTAATGGAAACCGAATGGAGACGATGTATTCATAGGTTTTCTATGCTTTTTTATAGTTCTGCCAAGTTTGATGAAAATCGGATAGCTATTTGAAATAGCTAGCATACAAAAGATGGGTCTGAGAAACAGTCTTAGTTAGAAATACTTTTTGATTTTTAATGGTAGCATCCTGAAATTTTGTATATGTATATATGTCTGTTTCACATGCTTTCACCTAATTCACCAAATTTTTTTTCTATAATATCCATAAATCTTTGATTGAACTTAGAACCTCTTGCACTTAACAAAAATGGAATGGCGTCTTAATATCTGCAGAGCTTAAGCATTTCGTTAGATTGCTTGAAGTTTTGATACATACTATAGAACTATATGTCTCTTTCCATCTTCACATTTTTTATGCGTCCTTTTCTGAGAAAAGAAAAAATTTTCTCTTTATTTACATATGAAATGTAATACTTTTGAAAGGAAATCAAAATAATAATGTTTGACAAACTATTCAATTAACCAGCTCATATCAAATTGAAATGGATCTTATTATTTTTCGGTGTATAAAGAACCAACTTACATATGAATGGATATTATTGTTTTAAGCATTTTACAACTAATAACTGATTACTGAGACAATTTAACATTTTTTTTTTTATATTAATATTGCGATTTCTGTTATAATAAATATAATTTCCAACTGTTCATTTCGGTTTGTTGATTATTGAATTATAATCAATCTGACCTCAAGCCAGCCAACATTCACTTTGAGAAAACGTCTACAGCTGCGTTTTTTAATCTTCGTTTTGCAAATCCTTTCAGACTTTTAAATTTCTAAGGATGTACCTTCTGTCCCTCCCAGTCCATTGAATTTCGCACACATTCCTCTATTTGTCACCGAGAAGAGAGCAAGACAAAGACACACTGAGACAGTGGCAAACTCTCTCAAAGTTATTTCAGCTATTTATCAAGCTATGACAATGCGGATTTCCAGCATTTAAAATGCCAACACATATACTGTTTCCTCGGGCAAATCTCAAACTTGAGATTGTTTTTTGTTGTTGCTGTTGTTATTTGCCATTCCAGAAGCCACGTGTACCGAGGCACTTAAGCCCCGCCGCTCCAGCCAACAGTTTGCCTCAGGTAAACTTGGAGGCTACCTGGGCGGCTTTTGCATTGTTTTTGTTTGGCGCGACTTAAGTGTGGCTGTTTACTTTTGTGCACATTTAGCTGGCGGGCTGTTGTTGTTGCTGTTGCCTACCCACAGGCGCGGCGATTTAATGCGTGTGTTGAACCAGCCCGAAGTGCTAGACGGGCTCGTCTTTTTTTGTGTGGTTTTTGTTGTTGTTGGCGTTCTTATGGCTTTTGGCTAGCCGCTGCTGTTGGCCATTAAATGACCAGCTGCCATAGGCTTTTGGCAGCTTATAAATAACCAGAAATTAAACAAAAACAAACAAGAGCAAAGTTTTTCGTCCATCATCATCAGACTCATCAATATCTACTCAATATAATTTCTGTCAAAAGTTGAAACTAATAAAAGCCAAAAGCCATGGGCCCAGGACTTTTAATGCTAATAATAATAAAAGTTTTTTTTTTTTTCTTTTTGCGTTTTGCCAGGCAAAGTTTTTGCATTGTCTTTGCCTGTCATCCAGCCGCCCCCTCCCCACAGTCCCTTGTCACACAGTTGCCCATCATCAGGTTGACAGTGTCTCATAGTTGTCTGTCTCTGGCCGGGTGGGTGGGGGCTGTCCTTGTGTGTGTGTGTGTGTGGTTACATGCATCTAATACATTTCATAAATATTATGACAAGCTCAATAAAATATCAAAGCATGCTTACTGGGGCGTTTACGTGCGTAAAATATAAGTTGGGATACAAAAGAATGAAAAAACAACAACAAGAAAGAACAGAACACACGTTTTGTGGTTTCAAATGAAAAGGAACCGAAAATACTCTAACGCGAATGGTGTTTGTGAGTTTCTAGTTCTTTTTTTTATATAATCGGATTTTTTTTTTTAAAAAAAGTAAACTAAATTTACTAAATTTTAACAGAATTATTTGTGTAGAAAAATGTTTTTCAATTTTAAATAAAAGTCTTTTGAACAAAATAAGCAGAGTGTGAAATTTATAAGCTGTGTGTTTTGTAACCAATTAGGTGGAAATGAAAATGACCTGTTTCAAAGTCCAAAGATGATTATATTTTTGTTCGAACTGCAACAAAACACAAAGGGATCCGCTCAGGCGAATTCAGCTGGTGAATGTCCAAAGTATTTAGAAGCTACACTCAGAAAAAAGTAGAACGAATTACTTAAAAGCGAAAACTGTTAAAAAACATTTATTCGTTCTTGAATTTTCAAGAATTTTGCGCTTCAAATCGAGCTATGTTCGTTCTTAGTAAAGTGATTTTTGGCAAGGGGACTGAGGTAAAGAAATAGAGAGGAGAGCAAGCACAGAGAACACAGAGTTGCCCAGAGGCGGAATTTGCCATTACATAATGGATTACTTTGCCTTCTGTATGCCGGAAATAGTCCCATACAGCCCGGTTTACTTTGCCATATGCATGGCCGCTTTGTAAACGGTGTGCTCACAAACTGCATTACTAAGTAATGTAAGATGTATGCTAGAGCCGAACTGCCATCGGATTACCATTATAATAGCGCATTACTTTTTTAAAATTGTAATGCGGATTGTGCGCAGTGTGTGTTCAGTATCCCTTTATGGAAAAGCAGCGGTTGAAGTGCATTACTTTTTCGACAGGCGTAATGCATACTTTCGACAGAACACATTTAGCTCTCCGCCGCTGGGTGAACTCGCTCTCTCTCGGTTCCGTTTATTATGGGAGAGAGATGTGTGTGAGGAAGCTATTGAGCGGAGAGCGCAATCGATATTTGCACCCATGTGGCTTTGGAATTCCCAACCAGTTATGGCATTGCTGGCATGGAGCGACGGTTGTGCGACTGCCAATTGACAGGCAAAGACCGATGCTGCTTTGAGGTGCTATGTATTTATCGAGCCGGCTAAAACTTGCAACATGGCTTATCAATTAATTTTCAATGAACAAATTCAAACAAAATGGAAAAAAAACAACTGATTTTAAATTGTTGTGTGATGGGAATCTGTGAAGCTATTGATTAAGGGCCGATTTTACATCTTCTACATGGAGCTATCTGTCACATAAACCTATAAATAGTAGCGCAAAATATAAGATTATCTGACACATATAGAAATATCAGATATCGGCCCTAAGAGTAAACGATCTTACTATTGAACCTGATGAGCTCTTGATACTAGAAAGAACATTCTCGGTTCATGACAATGATGTATGCTTGTGATTCAAGAATGAATTGAATTGAATTTGAGCACGTTTAGCACTTGATTCAAGAACTATTCAGCATTATTTGAGAATAATTCGTACTTGGATTAAGTATTAAAACTCTCAGATCAAGAAAAACGGGATCAAAAATTTATTCATGGATTAAGAATTTCGCTGATGAATCTGATGAGCTCTTGATAATACAAAGAACATTCTCGGTTTATGACAAAGATGTATGCTCTTGATTCAAGAATGCGCAAGCTTGAATTTGAGTTTGCTTAGCACTTGATTAAAGAACTATTATGTTTATTTTGAGAACGATTTGTACTTGAATCTCACAACAAAAATGAATACTTGGATTAAGAATTTCTCTCTTGGCTCAAGAATTTTCATTCTTTTCGAACTTCTGACCTCGAACATGCTTGTTCCAAGTATGAAATACTCTATTCATGTTCTCTGAGTGTAGAGAATTCTGGTTACAAATTAGCATTCGTGTCTCTGTAATAGGTCAGTTTTTTTTGATACATTTTAATTCCCACATCTCTTTACAAAGTCACCAACTTGTCCACACAGCAGAGATAACCCTCTTGGTTAAGTAGTTCAGGCAGCTGGCGGCACCATTTCAAAGCCCTCCTTCAATTCGGTTTTTGGTTTTGGGTGGTATCCTGCCTCTTGGCAATTTGGCAAGTGTCGGCACAGTTTATGAAATTGCCAGGTTGTCTACAAACATTCCTTGTCGTCGTCGTCGTTGTCGTTCTGGTCGCTGGCAATCATAAATTGCTAAGGCCTACCCAATGGATACCCCCCTGTTGGAGGGAGAGCTGAAGGAGGACGGAAAGGACACGTGTGTTGCGTCTCATAAAGTTTGCGGCATTTTAAGCTGGGCCCCAGCTTACTAGGTAATCCTGCATAGAAATAATGAGTGTTGCCATGTGGCCAGCCTATGTCTTCATCTTCTCTTTTAAAGAACGAAAAATCTCATTGTAGATACATAGATGGATAGATAGGCCACCTAGCTGGATCGAGGCGAAGTAAATCCCCATTTAATGGAGTCGGTGCCCAAACGCACAAATATGAAGCGGTTGATAAAATGCTGCCGCACAAATTCAAATAGTTTTTCTCCACCAACCCAGGCAACAGCCCAGCCAACAGCCAACAACCAACAGCCCAGCCCAGCCCAGCCACAAGAACCGCAGTCAAGTTGACTTTGCTTGCCCTGAAGGCGACTTTTGTTGGAAATTTTTTGGCCACACTTTCGCATTATGGCCAGAAGCTGAAAACTAATTATATTAAAATGTCATGCAAAATGTTCATGTGGGTCAGAAATAGTTGTCAGAAATTTTGTTGGAAAAATATTTAACACTTAGTTTGCCAAGGCATTTTTGGGCCGACCATCTCAGAGATGTGGTTAAGACAGAAATGGTTGATGCGCTTCATTGATGGCTAAGCAGAATATATGAAACCCAAAAAAAATGAATTGAAATATCTGCTGAATGGGAAATATGTGCAAAAATTTCTTGAATATTTCAAATAAAAGTTATGAGTCACAGAACTTTTAATGCAAGACAATTAAGAGCGCTTAAAGTAGAAAACTTCTTGAATTGTTTTATGATTTTGTTAAGTCTGCCTCGAATTGCCTCGCTAATTATTTAAAAATAAATTATTATTTGAAAACAGGGAAGTCCCGGAATGGGATTAAAATGATACTGTTTTTTGGGATTAAGAAAAAAAAGTGTGAGGCAATTCAATCTTTTCTCGGATCGGTTCAAGAGTAACCGGGACTACCCTGTTTTCAATCCCGTTTCGCATTGATTTCTTTTTTCAGTGTAATATTTGTATGACAAAGTTATACGGCCACACTTAAATGAAAGGAAAACAACTTAAGCAAGAATTTCAAGAAAAACTAAAATTCTGCATTTGCACAAAATCTGCTTTAAATTCTAGTTTTGTGTGACTCAAAACAAGACGAAATTAAAAAGAAAGAAATTAAAGTCTTAAATTGCTGAAACCACAATACAAAAGAAGCAAAGCTTATGAAACATTTTCAGTTCTGACAATTGATGCCAAGGCCCAATATGTTGCATATTGTAATTTATGCAAAGAAGTGTATTCATATTCCTCTCAAAGTGGCACAGGTGGGTTGTTGTGACACCGCTGCGTTCGACAAGGATCAAGGAAAATCGGACTGTCACAAACAAATTTAAAAATTTCTACAACAAAACCGTGGCCTAAAAAATATAAAGGGAATATTGCCTTTAAGTAGCTGCAATTAATTGCCAAATTATGTGGCAGTATATTGCATTTGACTTGTTATAGTGCGTGAAAATTCGTGACGCCTGCTACCATCGTGCATGGTGATGCGTGATTCGTGATTCGTGCCGAAGCAGAGTTTTTCTTCCTGAATCGATCGTTACGGGACGGTCACGCACCCAGCTCTAATTTATCACTATTAGTGTGGAGATGTGTAAAATGCTGCCCAGCATAAATGTTGTATTTTATTAAACGTTTATCCGATCTTTACCATTTCCTCGAAGGCTCGATTATTAAAACTGATTGTGGAAGATATTACAAACTTGATTTGCCAGTAGGCATAAAAAGATTCTATAAAGTAAATGAAGAAAAGAAGCTCTATCTCTTATCATCTCCGAAATCTGCTTGTTAATACTAACATGGCTATATCGACGAGACTATTGTTGCTGATCAAAAATATTTGTATATAGAGTCGCTAAGAGCGGACTCTGGTAATCCCTTTTTTTGTGGAAATTCGTCTGTGTGTGATTCAGTCTGTCGATGGAACCGTTTTTTTTTTGCACGCAAATTACAAGCTCACTCTCATTTTCTTTAGCGGTGTCACTTTCCGCTTTCTTTAAAGACTACTAAAACAACATATATGCTATGCGATCATTCACCTTAAAAAATAAACAGCCGAAATCGATCTAAATTTGAATTACAAAAATGGTCAAAGGCGATTCACCTGATATTTCAGAAACAAATTCTTATAAACAAACTGAGACTTTCAAAATATTTTAATATAAGCTATGAAGCTCTTTGTAAATTGTAGAAACACATTTAGTAGATATTCAAAAAAAAATTTTTTTCTAACTGCTAGATCGAAAAAATGCTAACCACTCAGCACTTATGCCTCTGTTATACTCCGAAAGCAGGAAATTCCAATTGTTCTAAATTTTGTGTCGATTTTCAAAAATAATTTTTCCATATTTAAAGGCGAATGTCTCACCAAGCCGTATATCAGCCGACCCTTTTATATTCTGAAAGCATCTAACTCGAATTTAAGAATTTTGGCAAGAGGTGTCCTTTTATAATTTTCTAAATTTAATATCGATTTTCTACTTAAATTTTTCTAAATTCTGGGGCGAATTTCGAAAGTATTTAACTAAATTTAAAAATTCTTCTTTCCTAAAAGACATTTTTTACTAACATTAAGAATTAAAAAGTTTTTTTTTTAAAATTTTTCGAAGTTTTCTTTCCAAAACGAGAGTTAACATTAAGAACTCGAGCGATGTGTATATTGTTTCTTAAATCAAGGGCAAATTCGGCCTCAAGGCCGGGTATCCAGCATCGCGGAAACTAGAAATTCCTGCAAAACTTCATATAAAATAAACTGTGGCAGGAATTTTTAGTTTATCTTTTCGTCTGTTGTGTATCCAGCAACATGAACGAAATCCACAATTGTCTAGACAGCGGCATATCGATAGCGGCGTTTTAAAAGCGTGTGTGGTTCGAGAATCAGCTGATACACTGCCCAGGAATTAGTCAAAAAATGGAGACAAGAACTGTGACGAAAAGATTGCTTTAATACAAGCAGTTGAGGCAAGACCATGTCTTTGGCGAACCACAGATAAAATGCATTTTGACAAAATTTTATGTGAAAAGAGCTGGAGAAAGTGTTGCAGCACAAATAAATTAAGAAGGTAGGATACTTGTTATTGTGTTCAAAAATATTAAATTCTTAGATGTTATATATGCTTGCTAGCGTATGGCTGTAAGAACGCTTGGAGAAAGAGAGAGAGAAAGAAAGAGAACGCTCTGAACGACAGTTAGTTTTAGTTGGGTTCTCCACACACCCAAAATAAATAACAAATTCCTGGTAGGAATTTTCCGCAGTGCTGGATACAGACTTAAGTTTTTAGGAACCCAAAATTAACCTAAAATTAAGAATAAGAAAAATAAAAATTGATGAAATCATTTCGCTCTTAATTTTATATTTTAATTTTTTAAACATTTCTTAATTTTAAGGCGGTTTCCACATCAACTTTTGTACATAAAAGGGCGAAAATTTATGAATTGTTCTTTCCCAAAATAATGGCATCTTACTAACAGTTTCTATGTTAAGAGCCTGTGCTTTGTTTTTTTTTTTCGTAATTGTAAGCAAATTCTCTGGTAATTTAATAAAGTTTTCGGGAAATAATGTTGAAAAATTAAACCTAATTTCTCAATTCAAGAATTTATTTTCATATAAACTCAATTTTTTTCTTTGATGCTTTCTAAGTTTAAGAAAAAAAAGTGGTGTGAAAACAAGAAATTTTCTTTAAATTAAAAATAAAAAAAGAATTTGAAGGTTTTCAAAAAACCTTTAAATAAATATCTTGAGTTTTGATTTTGCCATAGGAAACTACACAATTTTTGAGCGGTTGACTATAATGGTACCCTGATGGGGGTTTAGTCACATAGATCCGTGCTGTTTGCTCAACCAGAGCCATTTTAAAAATGGAACCCGCTGGCAGTGAACCAGTCAGCCAGGGAAAAGTGGCAATCTCTTTTGATATGTAAAGCGAGAGATAAATTAACTCTCAGCTGCTGTTAGTTATCCAAAAAACACTTTCAAAAAATTGCTGAAACCAGTAAGAAGTGTGACATATTCCGCCTTGACAGTTGACAGCTGTGCTGAGCAATTTAACCTTTTTCCTCGGTAACGGGTCATTACCAGGAAAAGGCAAGGCATTTCATACACTCAAATTAAAGTCGGAAATTTCTAACGCTCGCTTCTCACTTTCGAATCTCTTAAAATTGTGTTACCGGTATTTTTAATTTTGATAAATGATTCCCATGTCAGCATCGGAGCCCGCATCATTTATATGGCTGACTGACCATAAGTTTGCCAGCATTTTGAGATTGGGACTGTTTTAGGCCTGTGAAAAGTTTGCCTGCCACCTTTCGGTCGACTCCCAGCGATTATCGATTAAATGATGAATTGTTTTAATGGCATTTTGTTGACATTTTGTACTGGGACTTAAAAGTGGATCAG
Organism: Lordiphosa andalusiaca; assembly: GCA_035044965.1. Lineage (NCBI taxonomy): Eukaryota > Metazoa > Arthropoda > Insecta > Diptera > Drosophilidae > Lordiphosa > Lordiphosa andalusiaca. Next base: position 299,431 of record JAWNNM010003014.1, on the reverse strand, counting down.
GTTGCCAAAAGCTGAGCGTGGAAGATGTCGATGCAGCAATTTAATTAAAATTTTACATTGCATTCTTCTTGGCCGGCGGGTCGGGGGTGTCCATAATAGTCGCAGCCTTTTGTTTTGCGAGATGTTCTCAACTTGCGTAAAGTTTATTTTTTATTACTCTTTGAAGTAACATTAAAATTTAGTTGCTTACGCCGGGCGGGGCGTTTGTTGGCTATAAAAATGAGCGCCCGGCGTAAAACTATGCTGCCTGCACTTTATAAGTATTTTATTTGCCCAGGCAGCAGCAGCGGAGCAGTTTCCAGACTCAGCAGATTTAGCAATGCTTTGCCAAAGTTGCCGCATTAAAAATACAACACGAGGCGGCAGGAGAGTTGCAATTTTTGGATGGAAGAAGAAGTGTTGTGTTGGATGGCAAAATGCAATGAATCGTTAAATTTAGCATCGTATTTCAATGCAGTTCATCGTAGCAAATGCTGCTGCTGACAGGTGAATTGTAGCTGTCTGTCAAGCCAGAAATAGAGGAGGGGTGAAGCGGTGGGGGGGATGGAGACTGCACGGACTCGCTCATCTTTTGAGCTACTTTTGTAGTTTGTGTCCTCAACTCACACACACACACAGGCGGGGCATGCACACTCACAAGCAGCTTAGCTGGTTCAGCTTTCAGTTTCCATCTCTTATGACTATTTGCAGCTTAAGCATTTCCATTACATCAGCGGCTAACCCTTTTCCAACCCCCCCCACCCCATCCCCACCCGTAAAATGGGGCAAAATATTTTCAGCGCAGCGCCCCTTCGCACTTTGCACTTATTAAAAAGTCGTACACATGAAAAAAATTGTAGCCTGGAGCATAAATTCAAAAAAAAAAAAAGGGCAGCAGGCCTAACTTTTAGCCATTTTCTAACTAGGGGTCTTGGGCTATAAAATACAGCTGCATACTTTACGGCGCTCTAAAGCATATGCTGATTTTATATGCCACACTTTTCTGTTTTTTTCTTCTTTTTTTTTTTTTGGGAATGCCACACGGGGTCAATTTTTATGAGCATTTTGGCATATTGGAAACAAGGCTAAAAGTTATGGGGTATAATTTAACAATGTTCCAGGGAGGGCAAAACAAAACTGTAGCCCCGCAGAGGTGTGGGTGAAAAGGGGTTAAGCGTAGAGATGTGCATTCATTCAAACTTTTGTATATATGTTAAATGCAATTGATTTGTTCTGTGGGGGGGTGAATAAGCGTTGAGAGTTGGGTCCTAGAGGTTTGAAAAGAGTTTTGAAATAACATGGAGAAAACTGTAAAATATATAAAATATCGTTCAGCATCACAACTTCAGATTCAATCATCCATCAAGCTATTCTCCCTCCTTACTCCTCAATAATCGAAAAAAGTAAACTAAAATACTGCCTTTTCACTGACTCTCTTTCGTCGTTGGTTGCCATATCCAACCCGAAATTTAATCTTTTATGTTAAACGCAATATACTATATTTATTACAGTAACCATAAACCCATATTTCTAAACCATTAATTAACCAATGAAATGTTCTATATTACTTTACACTTATTGTATAGCTTAAGGTCCCAACCATAGCTTAAGTTCCTATGTCGTCCTTTTACAGCGCATAGGAACTGTTTATAAATAAATAAATAATAAAAGAAATAAATTATGTAACAAGTTGGAAATGATAGTTTGCTGTAGCTGGGCAGTTAAATTTTATGAAATCGAATTTGAGCAGCTCTAAAAAATAATTCGAGACCCAATTTGCTCAGCACTAATCAAAGAAACAAACATCATAAATCATAGAACTTCCATTTTTTTTTAGAATTGCTCGCATTTTTATACCCTTGGAATGGTTATTATAATTGTGCCCCATTAACTATATATATATAAGAGTCTTTTGTTGGCTCGGATGATCGGATGACCATATCTCATAGCTCCCAAAAGAACAATCGGTCGGAAAACTAGTCTTAGTATGAAAACCTTTATCTTTTCAATGGAAATGTCTCCAAACTTTATATCCATAGATTTTCTATGCTTTTTTTATAATTCTGCCAAGTTTGATGAAAATCGGACAACTATATGGTATAGCTGTCATACAAAAGATAGGTCTGAAAAACAGAAAATTTTTTTTGTTTTTAATGGTAGCATCCTGCAATTTTGTGTTTGCTTGTTTTACATGCTTTCACTCAATTCTACAAAATATTTGTCTAAATCGGAGGACTATATCTGATAGCGCCCATAGTAACGATTGGTCGGACAATGGGTCGTTGTGGGAAATAAATTGTTTTTGAAAACACTTAAGCTTGCAAAGGTATAAGAACTTGGGCACAGTCGAAGTTAGCTAAGCTTTCTCGTTATCTTTACTTTGCGATCTGTTCGTCACATTGTAAACGTTGTTGCTCAGACTTACGAAAATATAAAAAATTTTCTGTTTGGCGTCACCTGAGTCCGAAAAATGCAACCAAAATTGATAATACCGCACCCAAAAAAATTTTCTATCAATATCAATATGATACGCGTTGTCTTAAAGTGAAACTGACACCAGTATCATTTTTTTTGTTTAAAAACGCTACAAAACAGTATGATATTCATATATTAGTTGTCAATTTGACCCTAAGCTTATTAAATTGATACGCCAAAGTATAAAATCGAAACAAACACATTTTCGATTTTGAGTTCGAAAACATGCGACCAAGGGCGTACGTCTGGTATGGAAGGGGAGGGGCAGCTAATTATCCGTTTATTCTTCATCCTGAAACAAGTTTGTTTCAATTTGATATCTTCAAAACGTCATTTGATCAATCAATTCTAGGAGTATTAAAGAGAATTTGACACTCAATAGCTTCAAATTGATGACTAAATAGTGTCATTTTGATGATTACTTTTTTTTTCTCCTATTGAATTAGCACTAAAACTTGAAAACATTAAACTGAACAAAGGGGAAACTCTAGTCAACAATTAATTGTGAATTGGCCATGGAATACATCGATATACAACTATCGCTAGCCGATAGTATTGCTAGAATTGCTTAAATATATATTGATTCTTCTTAAAACAGGCAGTTACAAATAAAAAGACATTTCAAAATCACTTAAAATTGCAAACATCTAACTAATCTAAAGATATAACTGCGCTTTGTAGCTGTTTTTGAGATGTGCAATGACACCATAGAAGTATCAAAAACTGGCGAACGAAAGCGCTTCGAAGCTTTTAATTGAAATCGTTAAAATTTGCTCATATCGCAAAATTTAATGAATATTTATTTTTGATGTCAAATTAAAATTAAATATGCTGTTATTACAGCAAAAAAAAGTACTGAGTGTCTGTGTCCCGGCAAAAAACTAATCCGATTGAATGTGTTATACATACTAATTCTCGCATAGTCGGTAATACAAATAAAAAACACTTGTAAAGCAACAACAACCAAAAGAAAACGAGAGAAAATTCCTGTGTGTGTGCTAGTGTCTGTCGGATGCAAACGCAATCATTCGACGCTTATCAACAAATGTTTAATATACAAACGTATGAGAATTTGTAATTGTGTTCAATTCGCTAAGAGGCATTGTTATAACAATTTTGCTATGCGCAAATTGCTTTACGCATTACAGCAACATTTGCGCCCGATGCGTATAGCTGTCGGGCACCCCGTATTTAATGCATCCATCATAAGTGGCTCAGAACAAAATCTCAAAAACTATGAAAGATAAAAATTTTAACTTTATGGTTGGCTCGAAACCAGTTTAGCTTACTTCAAATGTGAATAGTGATACCCAGCCGGTTTAAACTTCATTTTAAACTCTGTCACTGCAGTAGCGATAACAGAATTCTAAGGACCCAGCTGCTAGATAGCTAAAAAATCTATAAATCGATTTTGAAAGCATCTAAAAAGTATCCCCCTTAAAGTACGAGACTCGCCAAGTCCCATAAAACTTGTAACTAGTAAAAAAATTAATCACTTCACGCCTATCGTAATTATCTGCGGAATGAATCCCATTCTTTGTGAGCTACATAAGTTTTCCGCGAACTTAACCCTTTACATGGTGAAAAGAGAAAAGAGATCTGCATCATACCGAATTAATACAGCTATTTTCCAGTGTGGATTATAAAATTGTCAAACATGAATTTGATGCAGTTCAGCATAATTCCTTTTTAATATTAAAAGTGTTGGTAACCCTTAATTATGTCGATAACTCAACAGCTGATCACTTTTCCCGCCAATTTTGTGAATGTGGTTAATCATTAATCTGCATTTTAATCATTTCTATGAAATCCATTGGTTTGATTTGCAAAAAACAAAATTGTGCTAGTTCAGAATAGTAAAAAAATTATATAAAAAGCTACTTTACGAGAGAAAATTGATTAGCTGAATTTCAGGAATTTTAGAAAGGTTTTTAGGAATCGTTTTCGGAAGGACGATCTAGGATTTGGTTTAGGATTTTTAGGTCCACCCATTTTAACTTGGGGTTTAAAAGGTTAAAGAGTTATTACAATGCTAAAGATCTTGGTCAATACTTATGAATCTCTTTTAAGCCTTCTATTTAGGCCACACGTTCTTGAGTTGAAAAAGGTGTTAACAGCAAAACTTCTTTGCTAGCCCACGAAAATATTAGTGCCCAGATCTTGCTTCATTTGTATGCAAAAGCTTTGATATTTCAATTGAAATTTGAGCTATTTACTTATGCAATAGTTCGGGTTTAGTTTAACATTCTGGTGCAATACAATTCCTAAAATATGCAATGCGCGCCTTTGTGAAACAGAAATATTCCACAGAGGTGGTGTTCCTTTTTGTAGTATCAATAGACATTGAATGCACTTTTATTAATTATACACATTTTAAGCCCCCTCCTCCCCCCCTTTCACCTTAGAAAACTGCCCGCCATACACCACTGCTTTAAGCTAAAACGTTGGCAGAATATTTTTTGTAGCAAAACCAATTGGATTTGGCTGCTTTTCAAGTTTTTTCCTTTTGTATATATATATATTTTTGTTTGAGGGTTATAGTAAAAATGTTAGTATTAATTTCCATATAAATTGATAGAAAGCGCCAGCCTGCCTGCCTGCCTGGTGTGTGCGAGTGGGTTTAGTTTCTCTGTGTGTGTGGGTGGGTGTGCGAGTGTGTGTCTATAACTGCACATTTGAAACGCTGAAATCAATTTGCACATATCAACAACGAAATTGTTTGCTTTTTGTAGTTTCGACGGCTCCTGTGCTGCCAAGTCAAATGTGCGAAATGAAAAATCAGCAAAAAGGCGGCACGCGATGCCCCTGGAGCTCCAGGCTCCCTCCCCTACCCCAACCCCTATCAGCGCCATCTACAAATTTCATTTGCTCTGCCTTTAATCTTTGTAACAAGCAGCAAATAGCGATAGCAACAGACAAACATAATTAAATTTATTTAAATTTCTAAAACCAACAGCAAACGCGCGCTGGCAAATAAACCAAAATCCCTGTTTTATGGCCTTAATGATACGCTTTTTTTATGAGTCGTCACGGAAGTGTCTGTCTGTCTGCTCATGCCCATGTCATTGCCATGCCATCAAATTGTTTAAGCAAACATAAAACTTTACAAATGCGCCAAAAGCGACAGGACGAACAAAAAAAAAAAAATGAAGAAGAAAAAATTCAGAGAATTTGCTTTTGCATCTTGCGAAGCTCATTACAGCCACAAACCAATATGCTTATTGCCGCTGCCTGGGCTATAAAAACTGTTAACGTAAGCGTAAAATGCTTTCAAGTGCTACGCAAATCCACAGACGAATCGTCTTCAAGGAGTGCACAACAGAGAGAAGGATATAGAGCGAGAGAGAGAGAGAGAGAGATTGGGGAGAGCAATAGATAGAGGCAGAGGAGTGGGCGACGCTGAAGCTTTGCTTTATTTGTATAATGAGCAACAGCACTGAGAAATTTGTAGAATGCGTAAATTGTTCCACAAATCTTTTACTTGGCAATTTTCTAGAAAGGCTTTTCATGGAATACAAACATTTAATAGGCTTAAATCAAGTAACGGAATGTTTGGATCAAATATTCAATACAAAGTGCAACGAAAGGCAGGAACAATCACTTAAATTTCTATTAAGAAACGCGATCTTCGTTGATGAACAGCAATTTAATCGAACACAACTAAATTTCCAGAAATATTAGATTGAAATAGTGAATCAAGAACTGCAAAAGAAAATCAAACGTATCTTTGTTAGTCAATATCGTTATTAACGACTTGCATTATGACGATATTACCTATGTTATAGACCAAAAACCTATTGTGATAAATGTCCCTTAAAGTATGCTTGGCTTATGATTATCAATAATTCAGAAAAACATTTTTCTTATACAGTTAAACTTCTATAAAGGGAAAATTCGTTACATAGAATGGTATTAATATGGATCCAAATCGCAGTGTTCTGGAGATTGATACGCTATATTGAAAACTTTGCTGATCAGAAGTTTTTAATAGTGTGGTGTGATTTTTTTTTTTTACGTTGGCAAAGCTGATTCTCAATTACTCATTTAAACTGATTAAAGAAAATAATGTTGGCATACTTTTAGGGTCATTTATCATGATTTTGTTTGTGTATAAACAATGTATCGGCCCCTTTCCGAATTCCGAGTCGATTTTCGTGTAAACGTTTGCAAATAGAGCGTAAACTTACGCTTAACATTGTTACATGAAAGATTACAAGCATGTTAACGCACAGAAAAAAGATCGCGAATCAGCCTTCATCTGAAAAATACCCAAATGATATGTTCGAATATATCACTTCAACACTTCGAACATATCAAAGTGAAATGTTTCAGATCAACAATCTAATATTTGTTAATATCCTTGATATATTTTTATAGTATCAATGCAGTATTTTCACATGACCTGTACAACATGGCTAAAATATTTATTATATATTTTTATAATATCAAAGGGGTATTTATATGTATTATGGTGTACTTAATAATATCAAACCTATATTTTGATAGTACACATAGGACATGGTTCTAATGTCAAAGATATATTTGAATAATAATCGGTGACTTTAACTGGCTCGAGGTAACGAAAAGTTGCGTTTGTTCACAACTTGAACAACTAATGCATTAATATAAACCAAAAAGAGCTGGTTGCCTATACAGTACTGTTTCATGAATCTTCCGATTCAACCTTCAGTAGGCTTTTCGCTAATAACTGTCGTTACTTGAATGTCTCTCCATGCGCTCACCACTTTAAGCAGTTGTGAACTGCAAAAACAGACAAATCGGAAGAGTACTCGCTGTCCCGCTTGCTGCGGCAGAGACATAAACATTGTCTTTGCCTTTTTCGAGTTGACCTATAGCCGTCTCCATTTGATTTGAGAAACTCTGGGTGTCTCTTTCTGCCCTCAAATGTTTGATGTCTACTTTGAAATGAAATCATGTCACTGGGGTATTTTTCAGATCACCATGATGATTTCACTTATCCATATAACATTTTTAGTATTAATGGAGTATTTTAGCATTATATTGACATTAAAGAATATATCTTAGATAGTTAAATTTTTATATTTTTAAAATTATATTGAAAGATTAAGTCGCTATTTGAATCAGAATTGCTTCAGCAGTTGCAATCGACCTAATCCAGTAACCGCAGACTTTCTCTAACTTCTCAAATAGTATTGTAAACTTTAAACCAGAAAAACCGACGTTTACACTAAAACGGACTCGGAATTGGGAATAGGGCCGTATATGATTTGTATGAAAGTTTGAAATTTTATTTTCCGCTTACATTATTTTTAAATATATTATAAATAAATCAAGTTTCAGTTGACAATAAAACGATTATAATACTTCCAGCCTTGTTAATACCAAATTTTAATAGGGAAAATATTGAACTAAGTTTATACAAACACTACAATATTAGGCTAACTTTGTTTGCCCAACGCGTACAAATTTTGTATGCGCGTGAGACCTAAGCTTTAGTTTGCTATTTTCCCAGTTTGCCAGTATGTTAGTAGATATGTTTGTTGGTTTGTCAGTTTGCCAGATTGTTATATTTTCATACCCTTGCAAAAGGTATTAAAATTTTGCCCAGAAGTTTGCAACGCATAGAAATATTCATTTCCGACCGCATAAACCATATATATTCTTGATCAGGGTGACGAGCTGAGTCGATTGAGCTTTGTCCGTCCATCTGTCTGTCTGTTTCTACGCAAACTAGTCTGTCAGTTTTGAAGCTATCGAGCTGAAATTTCACAGAGTCTTCCCTTTGCTGCACGATACTAATATGTCGGAACCGACCGGCTCGGATAACTATATATCATGGCTTCCAAAGGAACAATCGGTCGGAAAACTAGTTTTAGTATGAAAAACTTTTTTCTTTTCAATGGAAACGTCCCCAAACGTTGTATTAATAGGTTTTCTATGCTTTTTTTTTTATAATCAGGCCAAGTTTGATAAAAATCGGACAACTATGTATATGGTATAACTGCCATACAAAAGATAGGTCTGAGAAACAGTCTTAGTCAGAAAAACTTTTTGATTCTTAATGGTATCATCCTGCAACTTTGTATTTGTTTGTTTCACATGCTTTCACCCAATTCGACAAATTTTTGATCAAATCGGATGACTATATCATATAGCTCCCATACGAACGATCGGTGGGAAAATGCCTCGTTGTAAGAAAAACATTATTTTTGAAGTCGATTCTCTAACTTTGTACTATAGTTCCCTTTCTTTAGTGCAGAAATTAGCAGCACACACGACAAGCGTTTGATTGAAGCTAGGTTCGACCATTTGGGGCTGTGTAAAGTACAATTTTTATTTAGAGATTAATTATTACTATATATTTAAGGCGTTCTACAAAATAACCTAATTGAAATTAAAAGGACTGAATACTGTCGCAAAACAGACTACATAAATTTCATTGTGAGAGAAGTAAGTTCCACGATTTTCCATTAATTAAAAAACTGCAAACAATTATCTGATCGATTCACAAATATCAGCTAAGCAATTCATAACAATGTTATTTGCTTATATATGTTATTTCATATATTTTCCCCCATGAAAGGGATTGAATGAGCTTACAATTAACAAAATCAATTCCTTTTTTCTTGACCTTAAAATTTGTAAAGTAATCATATTATTCTTTAGCAATTTCTTCAGGAATTTTTGTGCGAAATCAAATTCAATAAGTCAAAAATGTAAGCCGCAATTCAATTCTTACCAAATTCAACTGGAAGTTGCAGCTCTCCCAATTGCTGCTTTGCACTTTTGATCCCGGCCAACACAAATGCTGCTGAGTTGCTGCCGCATTGATTAGATAGAGCTTAAAATGGCTTGCGCCCTCAATTTAACTTTAAAAACTTTCAATCTTACAAAACACACAAAAATCAATTTAATTTGGCCGCACCAAGTCAAGCATTTGCTATTGCAAGTCGTCGCATTTTGACAAATATTTTACTCACCCGGCAGGCAAAACTTTTGCCAGTTTATTGTTCAGATCGAATGAAACTCTTCTCCACACACACAAAAAAAAAGGGAAAAGAGAAGCCATTCAAAAGGCTAATCAAACTACTGCAACTAAGTAACGCAGTCAAAATAAAAGCAGAATAAAAACTCCAATGGGCCAGAGGGTCAAACAAGAGTAAAATAACAAAAAAAAAAAAAGAACAAAAAATTATATTTGTAGCTGCATTGTTGAGCGGAGAGCAGCCACCAAAATTCTGGAGCACATTGTGAAGTATTGTAAATAATTTAAAGTTTTTTGAACAACTCTCACTCAACTCAGGACAACATGCAGACCATTTGGTTTGTAAAGGTTGAACGTTATGAAAAGTGCTTGGGGGGTGGTGGGTAGGGGGGGGTGCATGAGGTATTATTTGACCAGCTTTTGGTTGAAACTTTTGCCTGACTAGTTTTGTGTTTTGTGTTTTTTTTTTTGTGTTTCTGTGAAAGGAAAGACCAAACTTGTCTCTGACAATACACTATGAACTTCCTTATTTGGGTATCAAAGTGGGCAAAGACCAACAATTAAAGTTAAGAAAGGAATATCATTTGTCAAACAAGCAACAACAACCACTTTAGGGCTCTTCCATTATTACCTATCTTTTAACTACGTATCTATATATATTTGTATTTATGCATGCATCTCTTAGTTACACTTAAGTGAATCAAACTATAAAGTTGTCATCGAAATAAGTAAATAAGTAAACATAAAATTCCACATCAAAATCAAAATCAAATATCAAAATCCGTCAAAAACGTAATTCTCGCGTCGTAATCACTAACCCGGTTGCCCGCCTGCGTATATTACAGATGCAAATTTTTCGGATTTTCCCTACATACAATATCTGACACGTAAGTTTGGGTTTTTAGGTAACCTCATCCATCGGCTGGGCGGGGCATCCATGACGCGTAATATTTCATTTCAATAAAAAAAAAAAAAAAGAATCATAAATCGAATTGATATGTTGGGTAAACGATTTTGCGCTACGGCTGAACAAGGACATGCAGGACACACGACGGCCGCGGCTGGCATGCATCTGCATCTGCATATAGTAGTGGTATGGCGGCAACGTTGCACATGACAATATTTTGCTGCTTGTTTAACGTTTCGTGATTTTTGCCAGATTTTAATGTCGCTTCCTTTTTTATGTGTGTGTGTGTGTGTGTGCCGACACGTACGGAGTTGTGCGTGTGAGCGGGCGAGTGTGTGCGTGCAAACAACATGCGACGTTGTATTGACAGCATATTGTGACAAATATGTAAAAAATATACAACAAAACATACAAACAAACCAGCGAAAAAAAAAAGATCACACGGAAAATGACACAAATGCATTTCACTGAGAGCTTTAAAAATATGTAGTTGGGCAGCTATCTAAACCAATTTTCGAGTATGGTTTTACACAGGAAGTGACTCCGATATACCAGTTTTTAAAACGAACTATTTCGATGTATGAAATGGAGCAACAATTGAAGCGCACATATTGATTCCTTCACAGGCTTTCGTTATGCTTGCAAAGCAAAATCAACAAATTTTCAAAAAACTCTTCCAATTCTAACAGCATTGCATTCTTTCCGGTGTAACATTGTTGCAAAATCTTTAAAGTTTTCTCATGCCTATCAACTTGGAAACCTTAGCAAAAGTTTTATGCGTTGGCCGCCAACCTTCATGAATATGTTGCCCTCTTGTGTCTGAGCAGCCGCCGCCGCCGCAGCAGCAGCAGCTTAGAAACTTACAGCAGAATGTTGCATAGTTTGTGGCGTTTTCGGAAACTGTTTGCACACCTTCAAATTTATACAAATTTTTGCCAGAAATGTTGAAAAAGAACTGCCAATTTAAAGAATGTCTTCCTTTTAGAGACTGGAAGTACCCATTGTACAGTTTACTAGTAGTTAATGATTTACCATAAAGAGTATAGCTGTTTGCTCGAAGAGATGAGGCTGAGAATGGAAAATGTTTGTGTAATGTTTCTGCACTAAAGTGCTTTCTTTTCTCTTTCAATATTGTTTGAAATAAACACACTGGCCAACAGGGTACAGTATGTTGAAGGCTTGTTCTACTTTTCGGATGATTTTCGTGTACTCAACGCTAATCTGTTTTTGGGAATGGTTTATTACGTAGCTTATAGTTGCTTAAATTGCTATTTTGATACTTTGTATGCTTCGAAAACTATCGCAATGTACCACTTTTTAGCCTTAAAATAATATATTCCAACAAATTTTACGATTTTTTTAATCAAAGGTAGGCCATTTTCAATATTTGTGCTCGAAATAATAACATTGTGTACTGCCCAAAGTATGCAATGCAAAATCAGAATTCTAATGAACAAATTGCATGGCATACTTCAAGACAGTTAGATTCGAGTTCATGTATTCAAATAAGTTTATCATCATTAAAAAAAAATCGTCGAATTGTTAGGGATAGAATATCTAAAAAGTAAGGACTAGTACTTTTCGGAAATGTCACAGAGAAACCAAATAATTTAATAGATTTTCCACAAAGCGCGTCTGAAAAGTATTTAAATAGTCTTCTACGGCAACTTAAAGCTCAAATTACTAAAAAAAAATATGGTCTGTTTTCGAAAACTGATTATTGTTAAGTACAAGAAAGTTATTTAGAATCCAAAACAACCCTTTAATACAGTATTCCTTTAATACAGCTTTCCTTCTAATACAAATATTGCTCAAATAGTTACTTAAGCCGTGCAGTTCCATAAACTATCGCTTCGCTTTTTGGTTGCTTCCTCGCACACAGAAAAAAAAACATATGCAAAAATAGCCATTGGATGATTTACCGCATCCATTTGGAAAAGATATGTCTTAAATATCCTTTTAATCATCCAACAGAGCTGAAAAATAATCCAAAGGATATAAAAAAGGATCGTCCTTTGGATGATTTTTCAGCTCCGTTGAATGATGAAAAGGATATTTAAGAGATATCCTTCAAAAATGGATCTGGCTTAGATATTTTTTTCTGAGTACAAGAAGGCAAAACGACAGGTCCTTTCTCTTCTCTTGGAAGCGAGTTAAAGCAACAAATATAATGCGTAACTGCAAAAACAAATAAATGCAGCGTGTGTCTGGCTTCACGCTAATTGGGCTGCCGCTGTTGTTGGCTTGCTCCCAAATTCAAATTTGCTGCCCACCACTGCTTTAATATACTGGAAAAAAGTCTAACCATAAAATTTGCACCTTAATGTCTCTGGTTTTTTTCGACGTCTTATCGTCGGCAGACATCGCCTTCCTCCCAAATTATTTTGCAATTTCCATTTTAAGCAAACTTTTCATGAAGTCTTCACTTACAAATATCAGATCTTAAGCTTGTGCATCTAATATGATGAATTGACTTGTATACAAACGTGCACCTTCACCAGCTATTACCGCTAACTGTAACTTAATTTACCATGAATAGCTTAAGACTTTTGAAATTGATGGTTAAACTGGTGCCCGTTTTCTTCAGCCTACTTAAGGCCATTGAGAGACGCTTGGCGTAAGCCCTTTCGGTTTATGCCCGCTCTTATTTTCATTTTCCGCTTATAAACAAGAGAGCAAAATTCTGCTGATATGTTGTGCCACATTTGCTTCTCTCAGTTGTCCAGATTGGCCATTGTTTTCTTCTCACGTACACTTAAAAAAAAGATCAAGAACTTTGTGCTTGAATTAAGTAAAAAAGGTCAATACTACGATTGGTACAAAAATACTTAATGCAAGTACGCAACGATCAATTCAAACCCGAAAAACCTGGCTTAAAAATGTTTCGGGATCTATGTTCAATCATAGTTTTATGTGGTAATTTTCTCAAGGCAAATCCGATTAACTCTCAAAATATTCTCTCTTGAAGTCCAGTAATTTCTAAAGTCAACCCCAATTTTGAAGCAAAAAAAGGCTAAAAAAAAAGTAAAAAATGTTCTTGGTCTAAGCCCCTAAAAGTCGTTCTTGAAATTCAAACCCGTAAAACCTGATCTGCAACCGTTTCCTGAATCGATATTCGATCATACTTTTAGGTTGTTATGGTCTCAAGTCAAACCCGATTCACTCTCAAAAAAGGTTCAAAATACTCTTTCCTGAAGTCGAATAATTTTCAAAGTCAACTCTAATTCATTTCTGAAACAAAATACGGCCAAAAAAGAAGTTTAAAATGTTCTTGGCTTAAGCCCCCATAATTCGAAAGCTGTTCCAAAATCTTTAATGGTTCAATTCCCACATATAGACTCAAAGAAGGCTGGAATTATCTAAGAGCCATGAATTTCTCAAACACCAATTTGTTATTACCCGATATCCACTAAGAGTTCAAAAGAAAGGTGTCAAAACCAGTTGGGAATTTTAAAACAAATTCGTTAAAAACAATTCGCATATCTAGCATACTTTTTGCCGCTAGCATTGTTAGACTGGACTTACAAGTTGGAGCAAACTTCCGGAAAGAGGGGTAGAGGTGAAAGTGACTCCACCTTACCTCTTACCCACAAGCATGAGCTGTTTGAAAAACTTTTTGAAGCAAACTTTACAGTGTAAAACCATCTTAGACTGGATTTACACGGTAAAGTAAACTTCATGAAGTATTCGAAAAAGCTTTCGCTTGTAGGAAAAGATGTGGTTGCGTCGCTTGCTTCTTTACATTTCATTCCAACAAGCCAAAGCTTTTTGAAAAACTTCATAAAGTTGGCTTCACCGTGTAAATCTCGTTCAAGTCTGTTTTGTACCTAATCAAGGATATTTTGTACTTCAACTAAGAAGTCGCTTATTTGAATAACTTCGGAATTACGAAATTTTCTGCAACCAAGAACTTTTGCTCATTTCAATGTAGCTTTTCGTTTTTCGAATAAATTTTATCCCTATGGATCATGTCCCTGTTTTCCAAGTGTACCTGCTATAACGTTGCAGCTGTCGAGTTGTATATTCGTAGGCTTCGTCTCTTACTATCCCCATTATCCAGAGAAATGTGAGCTATTTGTCAGTCAAAATCTTTTCCACTTTGCAGCGCAGTCGTGGTCGTCGTATGTTCCCTTACACACACTTTTGTGCACCTCCACTAACCATCACCCTTCTGTTCTTTTCACCATTTCACAGATCCACCGGAGATCATCAGGAAGCCACAAAATCAGGGCGTTCGTGTGGGAGGCGTGGCCAGTTTCTATTGTGCGGCCCGCGGAGATCCACCTCCTTCGATAGTCTGGCGTAAAAATGGCAAAAAAGTTTCTGGTAAGTCAACTTAAGTCAAACTTAAAACGAAATTTGAGCACATTTTGCACCTCGCCCTCTCTCCCCCACCACCCAATTAAAGGAACACAATCGCGATACACGGTGCTGGAGCAACCTGGAGGCATTTCCATTTTACGCATCGAACCGGTGCGGGCGGGACGTGATGATGCGCCGTATGAGTGCGTGGCCGAGAATGGAGTGGGTGATGCCGTTTCCGCAGATGCAACTTTAACCATCTATGAAGGTAAGTGGTGGTGGTACATATCCGTTTTTTCCTCCTCAGCAGGCTGGTTGGCAGACGGGCGGGTGGACTGGTTAGTGGGACATCAAAAGTTTCCATCCAGCATACAAAGTTCATACATTGATTTTGAATTAAAACTGGGCAAAGAACTTTACCTCCCCAGGGGGGGAATGGGGGGATTGGGGGGACTGGGCTGGCTGGGTGTAAAGTTGTTTGCCAGCTTGTTTGTGTGGCTTAAATTACTTGCCAAAATTTACTTTTGCTTATTTACAACTGTGCAAAGGATAAAGTTTTCCTCTCTCTCGCTCCCTCTCTCTCTCTCTTCCTCTAAGCCTAATCAACTCTATGCCAAAAACGGGGATGGGCGAAGTATCTGGCAATTGAACTAATTTGCTTAAACTGAGAGCCACGGCCCTGGCAAGTCACTGGCCAAAGTATTTATAATTTTGCACTAAATTATAAACAGCAAAAAGTTTGTTTTTTCCAAGTTCTCCGTGGGTGGAGCTGTGGGTAGGCGGTTTGCCAAGCATCTAAATCAATAATAAAAAAATTTTCAACTCTGGCAAAAGGGCTGAGAGAACTCGCAACTTTTATGAAGCCAAAGAAAATTTTAATAAGATTAGAGCGGCCAGGAAATTAAATGGTATTTGATTGTAAAGTTAATGAAATGAAAAAGCTGTGGATTAATCAATTTTGAGAGCATATTGAGGGAAATCAACTGAGGTATGGAAAGTATTGAAAACTTTGGGCGTAATCCAGCAAAACATTTTAGGGATGATTTCAGTTTACATTCGAGTTGTTTTGGAGTCATTGGGTTGACTATAATAAAGGCTGACTTTATAGATGATGTCGGATTTGATTAAAAAAAACTACACAAAAATCAGAAAATTGTGTGATATCTTTATTGGAGTCCATGGAAACATGATTTCATTGAAATGTTGACCGCGGCTGCTTCTCAAATGTTGATCTCGACGCTTCTTTAATAGTCATTTTTAGTCCGTTCTTCTGATCAGTTTTGACTCATTTTCGAATCACTGTCGCTTCATTTTCGTGTCATGTTTTAATAAATCACATTGTAAGCCTATGCATATGTCATTTTCGAAACTTCCATTATTATATTAATCTCTTTTTAATCATAGAAAGGGTTCAAACAAGACATATCAAGAAAATTTTCTTCCAAGTGCTGTGTGGGAATATATTATAAGGGTAAAACAACAAAACATTTACTTAATTCCAATTGCCGCTTAAATTCTCCATACCTCTCAACCTCTCCATAAAATTGGATTTAGTAAAATACTTCCGATTTATACACACAGTCCAATTAATGTCCAATTTCTATTGGTTCTTGCTAAATGCACCGGTGTCACCACGGCCAGCTTGTGCCAAGCTCGGACGAACATGCTGCAATTGGCAAAAGCAAAGTTTTCGAAGTTCTTGGAACTCGTGCCAGTAAACATAAAATATTGTTTTCATTTCTTTTAAGTGTGCACCTGATATTTTGTCAGGTAAATGCCATAACTAGACAGCGGATCTTGCATATTTTCAAACAGATTTTTATTCAAGTAAGCCAAAGTAAATGTGCACAACACTATATGATGTGCTGACTTTCTACGTTGATAAAAGTCCAAAAAATTCTGCACTCATTTATAAATTCTGAATTGGAAGGTCAGCAAAAGACAAAATTAAGTGAAGATTTTGTATATTACTTATTTTTTCGAATCTACTAATATTAAAATCGGACTAAAAGTATATAAAAATCAGCTGTCTAGCCATAACACACTAGATACATTTTGTAGTGTTGAATCTTTTTAATCATAAATCAATTTTTATATATGCCACAGCGAATCGACAGACTTGCATATTTTGGTGGTGACATTCAATTCCTTTGCCAGATTGTATTTATCCAAGTTTCACAATCCTCAATAAAAAGTGAAGACCTATTCTTTAACGAAAAACCAAAAACTCAGAAAAATGAACACTGCATTAAAATCTACCGACTTAAAGATGTCCAAAGCACCCCCGAATCAGTATGTTCTTCTGCCACACCGATTGTAAAACGTTAATTTAAAGGTGAAATCATTGTAGAAAACGGAAAAGGAGGCTTAAACCCCCTCGCTACTGATTTGGCCTATTTCTGAGTCATCTCTAAGATCATTTTTTTTTGATCCCAGACCACTTTATATAATCCGATTTTTTTCATCCAATCCTTTTAGTACATTTTATTGTATTATATATTTTTTTAGTATTTGTTATAATGCAAAGCATTGCGGTTTGTTTCCAAACATTTCTCAAGTTATTACTTGAAATCAGAGAAACAATTGAGAACTTCATACTTGAATCAATCATACTTAATGACAGAAGCTTGTTAAGAATGATAATTCTTATTCCGAGCCGAAATTCTTAATCGACGTATGAATTTTTCATCCCAGTTTTTTCGATCCAATGGTTTCATTCCTTGAAACAAGTGCAAAACATTCTCAAATAAAGTAGAAAAATTCTTGAATCAAGTGAAAAAATTGACAAATATTCAATGTATTTCGTTCTTGAATGAAAATCTCACAGCATGCTCAAAAACCAAGTATGTTCGTTCTTGTATCAAGAGTTCGTTAGGTTCAGGAGTAAGTTCGTTCACTCTTGAAATCAAATTATATCACATATTTAGGGGAGCTCATTCACCAATCAAACTGCAATTGTTCAAATATATTTCATAGAAAACTAATTGTCAAACTATGTAGCAACTCTAGAACACCTCATTTGCAGCTGCCCAGCAAATGACACAATAAGATTAAAACTTCTGCACACCGCCACGGTTCGCTTCTTTGGAAGAAGCGTCCAAGAGGCCCCTAAAAGCAATTGTTGGCATTCCCCAAAACGTCAAAAATCCTCCTGGATTTATAATTCAAATAATCACACGACCTCATTAAGAACCTTGAGGTCTATGTGTAACCCCATCTGGAATCAGCCGGAACTACCTAACCCATGTAGCAAGTTTTAGCCGGCTCGCGGAACAAACAACAAAACAAAGCAGCAGCAGTCCTTGCCTATCAGCTGTCAACATGCCATAACTGATTGGGAATTTCAATGCAACATGATTGCAAAAATCGATGGCGCTCTTCGCTTTATGGTGCGTGTACAACGCTATTCTCTCAAATGTGCTTGTTCACCTCTCTCAGATGTTTAAGATAACTTCCCACGCCTAAATTCAGCAACGAATAGATTTCTTATTATGAGCGCTACACTCATAAACAATTCATCCTGAAAATAAGAAATTCACCTACACTCAAAAAAAAAACAGCCAAAATCACCCTAAAATTTAGAAATTCGCCTTAAAAAAAGGGTCAAAGGCGATTATTATTAAAATTATTATTAAAAATAGGACCAAGACTAAGCTTTTCAAGTTTTTAGAAAAAACTTTCTTAATTTTTAATTTTTTTAATCTTTTTAGGGGGGGTGGGGGCTTTAGACAGAAGAGCAAGAGACACTACAGCACTAAGTAGCGTATAACCCCACCCCCTTTATATATTATATTATTTTTATATGATATTTTCTTTCTGTTCGTTTACTAAAGATTCTTTTTAATTTCTAACTTTACCTTGCCTGGGACTTGAACTCGGGACCTCGGAGAAACTTCAACACGAAAGGCATCTTATCGCACTCGCCCACCAAAGCACGCGCGTGACTCAAAGTAATGAACGTAGTCAAATGCTAAGCACTCAGCTGCCTCTTTTATATTCCGAAAGCAGGGAATTAGAACTAGAGAATTACATCTTTCCGGTTTTTTAGACTATTTTTCAATATTTTAGGGCGAATTTCTTAGCAAGCCGAATATCAGTTGCCCCTTTTATATTCCGAATGCAGGGAATTCGTACTTGAGAATTACAAGGGGTGTCTTTTTAAAAAATTTTTATTTTTTAGGGCGATGTTCTAGACTTTTTGTCTATATTTTAGGGTGAATTTCTAAATGGCTTATCGAAATTTAAGAAATGTTCTTTCTTAAATTAAGGTCGATTTTCTGAATTCGCACTATTTTACGACACCGAGCAATGTATTTATTTTCTATATTTCAGAGCGAATTCGCCCTTAATTTAAGAAAGAATTTAGAAAAAAATCAAGAAATAATACTTTAAATTCAAGAAAAAAAAATCGATTTTCTAAATTTAAGAAATTATTTTTTAAATAATCTTTTTTAGGGTTGTTTTTTCTAAGTTTAAGAAAAAACTGTATAAAAACAAGAAAAAAAAATGATTTTAGGGTGCATTTCTAAAAACCAGAAATTAAATTTTTTACCCTTAAATTAAGAAAAATATTTTCTCATTTATGGAAAATTTTCTAAGTTTCACAAAAAAATGCCATAAATGAGAAAATATTTTTCTGCATTTTTCTGGGTAAACTGTTTAAAAAACAGCAGCTTTGTTTTTATCAATTTATGTTACACAGCCAATGACAGTAATTAAATGCTACTCGTTTTGTTTTAGTAACTTCTGTATATACCACAAGAGCAGTTCTCCCGAATTTTCATCCCCTCCCCCCCGCCCCTTTCTTTGAATAAAACTTTGTTTAAATAATTCTCTACTCTTCTTTGAAGTTTCACCACATTTACTATTTAAATTTCACCGCCCTTGCCCTGCCTTGCCCAACTCTCCCCGCAGCATTACTCCCATTTTATTTAACCCATTTTGTTTGGCACTTAATTAGAATTTTGTACTCCATCACATGAAGGGAGATGCGTCAAAAGCAGAGCAGAGCTGTAGAGATTCCCACTGAACGTACTGCCAAACAAAGTCACACGGAGCTAGGAAGGAGCGGTTGGGTGGGTGGGTGGGTGTCGAGTGGGATGCGAAAGGAGTCGAGGAGACCGAAATAATAATGCAGCAGCCAAGCATTATAATAAATACACGGAAAGCGAGAACAAAAAAAAATTATCGCCGGCAATAAATTTGGTAGAACGTGTTGTTGTTGTTGTTGTGGTGCGTAGAGGGAGAGAGGGGGGGACAGAGAGAGAGAGAGAGAGGGAAGCAATCAGGCAACAAATTGTAAACAGTAAATTTTACTAGCTCCGCAGTAGAAGCCATAGCCATAGCCATGCCCACATTAGCACTAAATCGCAAAGACTAACGCCGCCAGTTAGTTAAACGTTTAGAGCATAAAAACACACACACACACACACCCAAACAGACTGTGTGTGTGAGAGGACGTAAGTCCTCTGCTGCTTCCGCCAGAGGAAACTAATCTTTATTTCGATATTTGCATAAAAAACGAACATGTCAAAAAATTCGTAACGCGGTTTTGTTTGGAGTGCATAAAACTGCAAGGCAAAAACCAAAAAAAAAAAAAATATATACGTAAAAAAAAAAAGAGAAACAAACATATAAAATGGGGATTTACTGCAGCTGCCACGCCCTCTCGGCGCCCAGTCAAGATATTGCCAGGAGACAGAGTCACGTTATTTGCAGGTGTTGCAATCTATCTGACGGTACACTCAGCTCAGTAGGTGTGCCAGACGGTGGTGGCGGCTTTTGTGGCAAGAAGTAATAAGAGAGCAACACCTATGCACACACACACACCCCCACACACACACACACACACACACACACACAGACAAAGCAGCGCGCATCTCGTGGCAAGTGTTTTTGATCTCGCGCTGCTTTAGCCTGTTGGGAATTTTGATTAAAAATGCTTTCACGTGAAACTCAAACGTGCTTGGGCTGCTGCTGCTTTTCCTCCTCCTCCTCCTCGTCCTTCATTTCTGTTCTCTGCATATGTGGGCGTGGCCGAGTAAGCCTTTTATTGGCATTGGTCGCCTGTGTGTGTAAATTTTTACATTGAGATTTATCACACTAAAAACTTTAACCGGAAGGCAGCAGAGAAATTGAAAAAAAATAAAAAACGAAAGCAAACAAATTTATGACAACAAGCCGCGGGAGCGGCCATGGCCAACTGTTACACAAAAGCAATTAATTGGCCCAGATTGCCCTGCATTTGTTCGGGCTGCAGGTGAAAGGAGCAAACAAGTGATGCCAACTTTCCCATACAAAATAGTTTTATCAGAAAACAATTTGATTTAAATCTCGGGCGAATGTGATTTCTTCAGCCCCTCAACTCCAAATTTTTTATGGCGGGTGAATTGAAATTTTGTGATGTAGGAAAGTAGGCTTACAGGATTTTCCAGTTTTTTTCGTAGTTTGCTAAATAAATTTTGTATTATTTTCTGACCCTGGGGAAACATTTGTATTGGCATAGGAGCTTACTTAAAGAATTTCGCACAAAAACTCGGAATGGGTTTGTCCAAATTTGAAGAGCAATTTCTGATTGATTTCACTAAATTTAGCTTCGGTTGACCTTGAGCTTCCCGTCCGCCAATTCTGTCACCACACCTGTAACAAACTCTAGCCTGGGGATTGCTCAACAGGCCTAGAGGTTCAGAAATGTATGAATTCTAATATATATATTCCTTGACAACAATCAAAAATTTTAAAGTGTTTCCCTACGGATATTATTGTGGGACGTTCTATCAGGAACACAAAAAAAAAACAAGTAAGGGCGCTGCAGTCGAGTTTCCCGACCACAAAATACCCTGATCATTTGTTTTCACTTATTTGTTTTTGAATTTTTGCAGATGAATGTAACAAAATTAATATCCCAAATGTAGGCAACACTTTTTACTAGTCCTGACCAACAACTGGGGGGTGCTGTTATCAGCTCAACTGTTTCGCTTATAACTCCGGTGTTTTTTGTCAGATCTGATTGTACTTTTCAGAATAGATAGATATTGGGCCTAGCTTGATGTATACTAAACCACGAGGCTCTAACTTGAAAATTGTGGATCTGACGGCTATTTAGGTCTAGGATTTCTAGAGGAGGTCTAGGTTTTTTGGGGATAAAAGGGGGACGGGGTGGAATTTTTCAAATCTGAAACAAACTTGATCTGGGTACAGCATAAATGTACCTTCGTGCAAATATTTGTGGCTCCATCTCTTATAGTCTCTGAGATCGACGCGTTCATACAGACAGACAGACAGACAGACGGACAGACGGACAGACGGACGGACGGACAGACGGACATGGCTATATCGACTCGGCTGTTCATGCTGATCAAGAATATATATACCTTATGGGGTCGGAAAATTTTCCTTCTCCCTGTTACATACATTTGCACAACTTCATGATCCCCCTTTTCCCATTTTCATTGGGAACATGGTATAACGAGAGCGAAAGTTAAAGTCGGCCCTGCCCGACTTCGAAATACCCGTTACTCAAGGCAATTAGTGTTTAATAATCTCATGCGGCTCAGATAAGTATGCAACGTTTTTTTAACTCTGCCATTTATTATCCGATCTTTATGAAAATTTGTGAGATTGTACATATTGGCCACATGCATCATACTGCAAAAGCTCGATGGCTTACAAATTGTAGGAGATATTCAACATTTTGTATTGCGGGGGCGGGAGGGGGCGTGGCCAAAATTTGAAACAAACTTGATCTGCCTACAGACAATTCTAGCTTACATATAAGATTTGGTTGCTCTAGCTCTTCTAGTCTCTGAGATCCAGGTGTTCATACAGACGGACGGACGGACGGACAGACGGACATGGCTATATCGACTCGGCTGTTGATGCTGATCAAGAATATATATACTTTATGGGGTCGGAGATGCTTCCTTCTGGCTGTTACAAACCTACGGTACAGAGTATAATAAATGAAAACTAATAAACAGGGTATTTTATAGTTCGGGGCATTCGACTGCAGCGCCCTTACTTGTTTATGTAATCAAACAGCCAAGCAACCATCAGACTTTGCAGGCCGATTAAAAGTCTACAATTGCCCTCCGACTGCTTTAATTATTGGAATTGTTATATTTGAAGTATCCTCTTTTAGAATAAATAGCTAACATCAAGCGCCAAAAATTTGGTGCTGCAGTCCAGTGTGTAATGTAGAAATTCTCAAAAAGGGGGAAAAACTTAAAGTTCTGAGAGTTTTTGAATTTGTCACAAAGGAATGGAATGTTTTCTTTGCTGAGAACATTCTGACACAAGAATTTCTGGAACCTTCAAACTGCAATAAACAGAAAACGTCAAACCCAGACAAAGCACCACTTTTCGAAGAAACATAAACAATTATAATCGCCGTAGATATATAATATATATTGTGACTTAATGTCCTTGCATGACCACAGGTTCCATGTTGATAACTGGCAAATTCTTCCCTCCCAACTTAACAATCTGATGATTGCTAGAATTATTAACAGTGCGTTTCTGTCTGCCAAAAATATGAATGTAACTAATTTTGTGCAAATTTTCTCACCCTGTACACTAAATTCTATACAGTTATCCTTGACCAGGTGTTTTGGTAGACATTTTGTTAACGGAAAATAATTACCAAAGGAACCTTTAAGGAACCTGGGTAGAGGCGCAAAATTTATGTACGCGGCGTATGAGTAATGTGCACTACTTTTAGCCCGAGGAGATTTTGCCAACTTATAATTTACTACTGTCTACCAGCTATTTTAGCTAGTTTGTTGTTGTTGTTATTGTTGTTTTTTGTTGTTGTTTGTTGTTTATGGGGCCGCCACCGCCAAAGCAAACCGCAAAATGTGTGAAAATTGCATGTGGGGGCCAGGTGCAAAATAACATATTTTCGTTGATGCACTGACTCACTCACTCATCCACCGACTCACTTACTCACTCACTTATACACTCATACACTCATACATTCACACACCGGCCAGCTAGCCAGCTCAGTTCTGGCTCTGGCAACGTTTGCATTTTTAGTTGTTAATTATGCGAGTTGATTATGCTCTCTGTGCGCCCTGGCGCCACGTAATTGGTGTGCATTTGATTTGTGGCAGGTTGTAACGCTCGTTGATAGACTTACAAAAACTAAAAACAACAACACCAACAACAACAACAACACCCAACTGGCACATATGAACGAGGGGAAGTAATTAGTGTAGTTTAGCAAAGGACGAACAACTACAAGCAGAATGAAGGTAAAAGTTGGCAATATTTGTGGTTGCAATAGGCACCCAGCTATAGGGGGTGGGGAGAAGGTAAACAGTTGCGGGGAAGATTTTCGCATTACTCAGATGAAGTCACTTTCCCTGGCAGTTGGCAGTTGGAAATGGAAACTGGAGATTATTGAAGCTTTGGACGGAATGCGATTTCGTTGATGAGGCTCAGACTTAAGCTTTGGCTGCTCTGCAGCAAAAGCTTTGCGTAGACTGAAAAGCTCTCAAAAGTAGCCGTATCTCTTTGCCAACACATAAATATAATTTTATATAAAATATACAATTACAGTTCTCCTCCCCTCCCCACTTTGTAATAAATTTGTGTAGCTTCCTTTTCTTAACCTGCCTGGTTGTCTAGACAACCGACTTTAGCTATTCCCCCCGTTAATGAAACCCTTTGGCATAGCTTATGGTTTCCCTTTGGCCATTGCAAATTGCAATAAAATCATCTGGAGGCAATCTACGTCACCACCAAAAAGAAAAACCCCACCAACCATCCACAACCCCAAGAATTTGCTTTTAAATTTTGTCCAAAAATCCAGCGGTCCTCTGTCCCGTATCCACAACAAACAATATGGCCACGCCTGGTGCCTGGCGGATGGGAGGCACAAATAAATTTCATTAATTGCCAGCCGAAAAAAGGACACTGTGAGGAGGGGGCGCGGGGCGGCGCATTCATTAATCTCACTTTATAGTAATAAGCGGCTTTGGTGGTTACGGTTAGAGGTCCTTTTTTGGGGAGGGAGGGGTAAGCAGCAGCAGGCTTTACCTACAGTTGCGGGACCATTAGTCGAGCTTGATTAAAACGGTGCTGGACGATGCTTCTGCTTGCACTTGTTGCAAAGTCAAACGGCAAAAACTTTATCCTTGGCCAGGTCCTATGCTCCTGCTGTGAGCTGCCGCTGCTGCACATAGACAAACATTGACAATACACTGGGCGCATTTAACTGGCCGATGCTGGTGGTTGGCGCCCTGTCCAGGCACTTGGTGCCGTTTGCGGTTTGCCTAAAAAGTCATATTAATAATGAAAATTGTACAGTAGCGAAAAGTTAAATGGGGAAATTTTGGTCTTGCTGTTGCTGCTGCTGCAGCGGAGGCTGCCCTACAGCAATGCAGCAAAGGCACCAAGCTGTGCACTAGAACGAAGTAGCTGGAAGCCAGGACCTCATACAACGAATTCTGTGTGTGTGTGTGTGTGTGTGTGTGTGTGTGTGTCTGAAAGTTATTGAGCTTAGAGCGGTTTTGTGTTTAATAAATGACAATAAAAGGCTGGGAAAAACTTAAAGTGGAAGTTGGAGCAAGAAATAAAATCAAGTAAGGCTAATAATATGTACTATGTATATTGTAGTTAACTTTTTCGAAAGGACTTCATGGAATGTAAATGGTCTGATCATCGAGTAATGCTCGGTGTGAGAGAGCGAAGGATGTAGGCATCCATGAGAATTCTGACTGCCAGTTGGGTGCCGCTTTTGCTGAAAACGGGGAGCATGTTTAATGGTGCATTCCTTTCGCAGGAAATGCTCAGGGCAGAGTTTTGCAAAGCAAAAAGGACTGCCATAGAAGCCAATAGAAATTATATTTACACTTTAAGAACCAATTTCTTATATTTCAAACTGAAAAAAAATATCTACATTTTTCCATATTTTACTAAAAATTGTTGAAATTTCCTATTTAATTTTTGATTTAACTAATTTAGGGCCGATTTCTTTTCTTCTACACAGCTGCTATGTGTTAGATAAACTAAGATTTCGCTCAGTTATTTGTAGGTTTTTGTGACAGATAGCTTTATGTAATAGATAAGAAAACGGCCCTTAATCTTATAATGAAAAATAAAATCATTTAAAATCAACCACTTTTTTGTATACTCGTTACTCGTAGAGTATAAAGGGTACACTAAAGACGTGCATGTGTATGTAATCGACAGAGTTAAAAAATCGTTGCATACTTATCTGAGCCGCATGTGCTGTTTGCTTAGATAACGTTGAAATATTCAACTTAATGTTAATGCTCTGTTAATTAACATAAGGTAGGTTATATAACACTTATTCCCCTGAGTAACGGGTATATCGAAGTCGGGCAGGGCCGACTTTAACTTACAGTCTCGTTGATTTTTAAATTGAGACAATTTTGACTAAAAAATCAGTAAAATAAAGAAATTAGCTTCTGATTTTAATGTAATATCCGAAATTTTGGACTTTTTACTTCAAAAGTGCGGGACTTTGATTGCGAAATGCTAACACTATTGTTGAAATAACTACACAGAAAAAAATATCTGAAATCAATCCGCAACAGGATTGAAAACAGGGTAATCCCGGTACTGGATTAAAGTGATCCTGTTTTTTGGGATTAAAACAAAAAAGTGTGAGGCAAATCAATCTTTTCTCGGATCGGCTCAAGAGTATCCGGGTTTAACCTGTTTTCAATCCGGTTTCGGATTCAGTGTACTTTCAGTTTTGATTTTACAACTTACCCATAAAAACTAAATGTATGACATTTTGAAGCAACAGTGCTGCGGGTATTTTGATTTCAAAGTGCAGACACTTTTGTTCTTTAATGTCACTTTTGAAATGTGCGAAATGTGTGTAAAACACATTTTTGTTTGCATGCATATCG
Organism: Lordiphosa andalusiaca; assembly: GCA_035044965.1. NCBI lineage: Eukaryota > Metazoa > Arthropoda > Insecta > Diptera > Drosophilidae > Lordiphosa > Lordiphosa andalusiaca. The sequence goes on along the minus strand of JAWNNM010003014.1, from coordinate 272,919 downwards.
AAGTCGAGAACTCTAACTCTTAGGAAAAATGTATATTGTTGTTAGAAGCAAACTTGGTGAGTCTTTGCTTTTCAAATCCAAGAAGGGGCAGGTGTTTCTGCATTGGATCGATGGCAAAATAATAAGAGCAAATAGGTTGGTTGGCAAATTTGTATTTTATTTTAACAATAAAGTAGTAAATTTTAAAAGTATCACTTTAAAATAAAAAGTGTAAAAGTAATTTAAAAAAAAAAAACAAGAAAGAAAGTCGTTCAAGCCCGAATTATACGCTCAGCATAAAGTTTGATGCTGCAGTAGCAGCTGAAAGTAGCGCTGCTACTGCACTGCAGCAGCGAACAGTATTTTGATCCTTTAATTTGCTCTTGCCCATTTACATTTTTCGGATCCTTTTCCACTTTTTCAAATATCAACCCTTGAGGATAGAAGGACAATTTCATCTTTAGTTTTTATACTCTGTACCGAAGGTACATAGAGTATTATAATAAGTTTGTGCAAAAGTATGTAACATCCAGAAGGAAGCATCTCCGACCCCATAAATGATATATATTCTTGATCAGCATCAACAGCCGAGTCGATATAGCCATGTCTGTCTGTCCGTCTGTCTGTCCGTATGAACGCACAGACCTCAGAGATGGTAAGAGATAGAGGTTTGACATGTATGGGACATATGCTTCTTATGTCTGCAGGCAGATCAAGTTTATTTTCAATTTTGGCCACTCCCCTTCCCGCCCCCGCAATTTAGAAAAGTCATATCTCCCACAGTTTTGAAGATATATGGCTTGTTCCTTCTGGAAATATTTAGTTATTAGGATAACTTATCGATCCGCCAAAGGAATGAAGAAGATCGGATGAACGGTTTTCGAGTTATGATCAAAAAAATCCAAAATTTTCTTGGTACAGAGTATGTTATAGTCGGGCTTGACCGACTTTCTTTCTTGTTTTAAATTACAGAGTCGGAAATATTCATTGTCCTATGCTACTGGACAAGATTCCATTTAATGTTCCCGCCAGATCTTTGCGTGACTTGGTCCCATTTAGCGTGGCAGCTCATAGGGTCAATTATGCCAATAACGAGCCCATATGTAGAGCCCTATTAACATATAATTGTCTTCCAGTTGGCATGCGGTTCGACTTTAATAACGACAATATTATTGTTAAGCGACTTCTTAGGGACTTCTGTTTGTAGTTAAATTGTTACTGTTAGTTGTTAGTTTTATTGTAGTGGCCAGATAAGTTGATTCGTTGGCGGAAATTCTCTAAACTTACTTTAAACTCCACAGCTGACAGACGAGACGCTGTGTTTTTCCCTGAAGACGGATTCCGATGGAACCCGAAATACATCGGAAAATAAACCAAAATAGTGGCGTTTTACTTGGTTTTCAATAAACACACTATATAAAAAATTACGACCTGGAGCCTGCTAAAAACCAAAAACCTATGAAATACACTAAATAAATAAATATATGAACAATCTTCCCCGTTCTTATAGCAAATCAATTAATAAAGTTGATTCGGGATTGCATTTTTGCTCTTCACACCAAATTCAACAATTTTGTTTGTTCACCTAACCTAATTCAACCAGAAATGGGCTTCATAGCTGAACACAATTTTCCGATAAAAAAAATAGAGTAACCGAGCATGAGTTTTGATAATCTGCAAGCATTGTTCGTTTGTGATTAGAGCAAGCTGAACATGTTTGACAGTAACATGTGACACGAAAACAGTGTGGCCAAACAAAAGAATGTCTAGAAAAATCACTCTAGCTAAGCGACAAAGCGTTACAAACTTTGAATCATCCCCGTTTATTGCCTTTAATCAATCGAATTTATGCAGATAAAGCCAAGTTGTGCAATAAATCAAATAACAAATATGTTGTTTGTTTATAAAAATGATGGACATTTTTTTGTTGATTCCTTTATGTGTTTTATCGATCATTTGTCTGACGCTTTGTGGTTTTCTAAGGGCCGATATTTGATCTCTAAGATGGCTGCTATTTGACAGATAATCTTAGATTTTGCTCTGTGATTTGTGGGTTTATGTGACAGATATCTCTTTGTAGAAGATTAGAAATCGGCCCTAAGTCTTTTAGCTGCCGTTTTCCAATCTACTACATAGAGCTATCTGTCACAAAATTCTACAAATAACTGAACAAAATCTTAGTTTATCTGACACAAAGCAACTAAGTAGAAGAAGGGAACTTTTCTACATCCCTATTTTGAATTTAGATGTTTGTTGTATTATTCGTGTCACGAAGTCAACACCCGTTACGGGACAAGCTCTTGTTTCAACTTTTTGTTACCGAACAAGAAAGAAAGTCGGTCAAGCCCGACTATAGCATACTCTGTACCAAACGAAATTCTACGCTCAGCATAAATTTTGATGCTGCAGTAGTACCTGAAAGCAGCTCTGCTTCTGCGCTGCTGCAGCGAACAGTCTTTTGATCATAACTCGAAAACCGTTCATCCAATCTTTACCATTTCTTTGGCTGATCGATAAGTTATCCTTATTACTAAATATATCTAGAAGGAACAACCCACCTATCTTTAAAACTGTAGGAGATATGACGTTTTTTCTAAATTGCGGGGGCGGCAGGGGGCGTGGCCAAAATTGAAAATAAACTTGATCTGCCTGCAGACATAAGAAGCATATGTCCCATACATGTCAAACCTCTATCTCTTACCATCTCTGAGATCTGTGGGTTCATACGGACAGACAGACGGACAGACGGACATGGCTATATCGACTCGGCTGTTGATGCTGATCAAGAATATATATACTTTATGGGGTCGGAGATGCTTCCTTTTGGATGTTACATACTTTTGCACAAACTTATAATACTCTATGTACCTACGGTACAGAGTATAAAAATAGACAGTCAAAGTTTGCTTCTTGCGTGGTTTCTTCTAGTATTTCTAGTACATGGGCAAGCAAGCAATTCAGCGTGTAAAATTCCATAGTTTTCTCTTCAAAATTAAAGCCAATTAAATGTGCACTTCTCAAATGTCTCACATTACATTTCCTTCCTTCAATTTACATTTAATATGATTTGTGCTGCCAGAAAAGCCATAAAGTGCCCAGGCAAAATTGCAAAAATATTTCAAAAAAGTAGCCACGATATGAGGCACTTACTTGTACTTATATGAGAGTGGTAGCAATAACTGAGCTCCAGTTCTGCCTCTCCCTCTCTCTCCCCCTCTCTCCGTCTCTCTCGAGTCTCTGCCCGAGTTGGTGGAATGGCAGAGTCGCGTGTGTGTAACCACACGTAAATATCAAAAAGTCGTCGTCTTAAATTGAGTAACATCATTTTGGCTGCCATAGAAATATAATGCAACCGAGCACCGTACAAGGCAAAGGCCGGGAAGGGAGGGGGGGTGGGGAAAATAGAAAAACTTGGCCAGAAAATTGTTGTTGCAAAGTAAATTGAAAAATTGATAGTAGAGAAGGCTATCAGATGTCTTGATCAAATAAACAGAATAGGCTTAAGATTGGCCAGGAAGGGGGGGCGGGGGGGGAGAAAAATAAAATGGGTAAAAAAGGAAATTATATTTGGAGATTAGCCAAGTTCAAAATTAAATTTGAAGTGTGGGGGTGGGGGACTCAGGCTATTGAGTAAAGCAAATTGAATTTGCTGCAAAATGAAGTAGATATTAATGTTTAATATAAACTTTTAGTTCCACAAACTAAACTAAACTCTTATTCAGTATTTAAAAATTTGATATTTTTTTAGATATTTTTGAAGAAGGGTGTGTTTGAAGGGAAGAAGAGTTGAATATGCATGGGAACATTTGGCACCACTTTACTATTATTTAAATGATATAATTTATTATCATTTTTACTTGGCTTTAGCTTTCAATACATTTCCCATAACACGAAGTTTCAATGGAGTTTCATATGTCCCAACTTTTGTGCTCACATGACAATCACCTTTAGTCCAACACTATCTCATGTCTCTTTCCCTCCCTTCATGCTGCTCTCTTGTGCATATATTTTTTTTTTGCTTTTCCAGCTGCCAAGTGCCAAGTTTTCTTCCCTTCTTATTTTTGGGTATTAAAGTTTCAAATGTAATGACGTTAAATAAAATTGGAAGCGACTTAAAAAAATTGAACTTTTATTGGCTTCACGAAGAAAAGTGAAATTGCAATTTGGTGTATGGTGTGGCCGCCGCCAACAAGTTGTGGGCCTTGGCTATGGCATGTTTTTACATGCACTATGTCGTGCCGAAACAGAGAAGTAGCTGGCTCACTCTCATGTATTTAGATTGAAGTTCATCATAATAACAGCAAACGATGCAAACTCGGCGAATGTTGCACCAAAAATGACGATGAGAAAACGTTTTTGACGCATTGCAGTAGGGACCCATCAAAACTGACTGTGTAACGCTCACATACACATCCACAACGCTCGAATGCCTGTGTGTGTGTGTGTGTGTGTGTGTGTGGCAAGTTAGATGAGAGAGTGTGAATTCTGTCTGACATAAGTCGCCGCATTACACTTTTGCCCGCTTCGACGTTGAGATTTTAAATTAAATGCGGCTGTAAATTAAGAGAAGTTTAGGTTGCTCACAACAGAATACAACAAAAATTAAGTTTTTTCATAATACTAACACAGGGGAACAGCCATTTTGTTGCATCCTTTTTGATGAAAAAATCTAGTCCAGTTTTGTCCATGGCCAGCAGGCCATTTTTTTGTCCAAAAGTCGCACTTTTTGTTTGAGGTTCTGAATAAAACGACAGTCGAAAATGATTTAGAATACTTGTAGCTATTTTATGGCACAATTTGGAACCTTTTCACGAAATAATTTTCGAATGACAGCAGTTCAAAGTTGATTTTTTTGTAAAATAGTTGAAAAAAATATTTTAAAAAAAATTATAGGAAAGCGCCAGCTGCCAGAACTTGAAGTTAAATTTTCGTCTTTGCACTAGATTGCAATAAAAAAATACAAGGACATTTTTATTTGTACCATTTGCATATATTTAAAAATCCTTAGAAGAATGTCTACAATCCAATTTACAGGAATCGTCCATAAGTTTTCAATTGAGGTAAAGAAGTACTAGAAAAAAGTGAAAATGGAGGAAAAAATGCAGATTGGTGACAAGTATGTTAAGGGATCGGCAGGCAATTGCAGACGACTTGCACAATTTCATATTGTACAATTTTTATCAAGTCATCCTTGAAGGGTATTTTGAAAGGAGATCGCTACACTCAGAAACATTCGCCCCGAAAACTAGAAATTCTCCTATGAAATCCATCCTAAGGCAATTCACCCTAAATTTATGAAAAATATTTCCTCATTAATGGAAAATTTTCAAAGTTTCAGGAAATTTTTCCATAAATGAGAAAAAGTTTTCTTAATTTTAGGGTGAATCACCTTAGGACGGATTTTATAGAAGAATTTCTAATTTCCAGGGCGAATTTTTTTATGAGTGTAAGGTTGTAGAGGGTCGATCAAAAGTTCTTATAAAATTCAAAAATTAATTAGTATTGGCCAGAGGAAAGCGACTCGCTATTTAAGTCACGTCAGAGAACTGAACCAGACCGAACCGCTATTCTCTGTGTGGTTTTCGGTTCGGTTCAGCAATTCTGAAAGGAAGCCGGTTTGGTTTGCGGTTCGCTTCACCAGCTAGAACAAGCGGTTCGAATCAGTCCAAAACCGGTTCCAATCAGTTTTGCAATCAGTGGACAAAACAGAACCAGTATTGATAATCGAAAAGTCTGCGACATACGAAAAAAGTCCTTATGTTCCACTGTTCAATTAGTTTAACTTTTATTTATAATTCTTAAAATCAAAATAACCTTTTGCAATTTAGTTCAATATTTAATTATCACTTCAATCGAATTCTGCTGTTAGCACACTTAAAAAAAACCGTTCTGAAATTTAGAAATTCGCATTAAAAAAGGGGTCAAAGGCGATTCGCCATATAATTTAGAAAAACTATTTCTAGAAATAGGACTAAGACTTTTTGAAATTAAGAAAATATATACTATAAGCTAGATAATATTTTTTTAATTGTAAGAAAGCAATTCCTAAATTTCAAAAAAAACTATAAATTCTAGAAAAAATAACATTTTCAACAATAGTATATAATAATATACAGGAAAGAAAGTGAGAGGGGGAGGGGGGGGGGGGCCTAGTTTAAGAGACCATGCAATGTATTTTTTTCTTAATTCAAGTTCGAATTCGCCCTTAATTACAGGAAGTGTTTTGGAAAAAATCTAAAAAAAATTACCCTTAATTTAAGAAAAAAAAATTAAATTTCTAAATTAAGGTAATTATTTTCAAAAAAATCTTTTTAGGCTTGTTTTTTCTAAGTTTAAGAAAAAACTTTCTAAAAACAAGAAAGGAAAATTATTTTAGGGTGAATTTCTAAAACAAGAAAATGCGTTTTTTGAGTCGCATTGATCCCATCTTTGCAGATGCGTGACGCTTCTCTACCGGCAGCCCACTTCCAATTTTCTTTTGCTCATTTGTACAGCGTTTTACTTTCCATTGCCTTTCTGGCGATATTGTTCTCATTGTTTCACTTTTTATGTCCTATCAAGCTCCATTTCAGTTGGTAACGACACTCTTCATATGAGCAATTCCATATTAAGGTAAGCCGAGACGAAATATATTTTCATGGGGAAACTATTTGCGACTTGCTTAGTTTCAAATTCAAATTGGGGTAACCAAGTTGACAAGGACCTTTGCATGATACTAATTTGCTGAGGCAACTAAGCTCACTTGTGAATCTGTGATTAGATCTATATTTAGATCTATATCTATATTTCAATAGATCATCTTGGCTGTTAATGGTGATTAAGAAACTAACTTTCCATGGATTAATGCCTTCTTCTGCCTGTTACATTAACTTAATACACCCTTTTTACTCTATAAGCAACTGGTATGCAACTGGCCCTAAGATTCGCAATCTTATACAACGAATACACCTTCAATACCAAATTGTTAAACCAGTACCATATTTCATTTAGGGTTTGGTGTTGCTTCTCATTCTGTTTTTTTTTTTTTTTTCGTCTCCGGTTGGGCAACATGAAACCGTTTTTTGATTTCTGTTTTTCTATGCTCTGACATATTGCCTGCTCTTTGACATTCCTAACAAGTTAAAATAATTTTTCACCCGCAACACAAAACGCAATTTCCGGTACCCTCACACCTCACCCTCCGCTGGCAGCGCAATTGTTTTGCGCGATTTATGCGACATGTCAAATGCCAAAAGCCTAAGCCCGAACCAACCCCTCCACACATGACAGATAAGTGAAAACTTTTTGCGTTGAGCCCCCAAAAATAAATAAACCAAAAAGGGAAATGCTCTTCTTTTTTTTTTGTTTAATGTGCGACAAACTCAAAGCAAATGCAAAACTTTGTTACACATGTAATGAGAAAAATAAATAAATAAACACAGAACCACAACTCCTGGACTCTCTCTCTCTCTCTCTCTCGGTTTCTCGGTTTCCGTCCGTCTGATAAGAGCGTGTGACACAATTGCCTCGATTTACAATACGCTGGCTGTCGCCTTCTAAGCCAAAAGTTGAGATATCAAAAGCCAAAGCAAACAAAGACAAACAAACAGACAAACAAACAAATAAGCAAACAAAACAGCGGCAAAAAAGAAAACAAGGAGAGGAAACAAAGACATATCGTAAGTGGCATCGTTTGTCAAGTCGTGTCAAGTGCACGACAAGGTGTGTCAGCTGCCACCCGCCCCCTCGCACCGCCCGCCGCCCACCGGCAACTACCCATTTAATTTGCCTGCGAGGCAAAAGCTCACTCGCATTATGCAATATGTTTGATTAAGTTGTAGACATTTGGCAGTTGAAGTGTAAAATATTTCACATTGCCATTGCAGGATGGTAATTTTAAAGTTGTGTGAGTGTGTCAGTGTGTGTGAGTGTGTGTGTGTGTGTGTGTGAGAGAGGGGGCATTTATTATTTAGAAATCACAAAAATAACCGCAGCCGACTTCATCTCTCTGGCATTGTTTGGCTTGGCTGCGGCTGTTGCATAACAAAGCACTTAGCAATGCAGTTGGTAAACAAAAACCCAGCTTCAAAGCAGAAAACGGGCTGGCAGGCGGGCGACGGGCAGGCAACCAGGCCCAGCCAAGCAGAAGATGCTAAACAAAAGCTGCGCCCACAAAAGTATGCTTTAAGAATTTATATTATAGCACAAAAATGCAAACCAAGCAAACATTTTGAATTAATGTTGTACGAGTTTGAATGAAATAGAGAAAATAGAGAAACAGGAGCACAGAGCTTTTAAGCTGCAATTGGGGATTGAGCTTAAGAGTTTGGATCTAGCTTAACCTTCTTCCACAAATTGTTGCCTTTGTTCTAGAATTTTTATAGCTGAACAATTAGTTTCAGTAAATAGTAAAATTACAAAAATTTCAGATGCTCTATATTATGCTCCATAAGAAATTGTTGTCAGCTCGATCATTGGTGAACAAAATTGTTAAATTCTTTGGACCTATCGATGGAAAACTCTTACCGAGTGCCGCAGATCTCTTAATAAGATGGTCCAGCACTTTAAAATTAATCTCGTTTGGGTGCCTGGACACTGTAACATCGAAGGCAACGAGATGGCCGACCAACTCGCTAAAGCTGGCACTACCACCCAGCTCCTACCAGATAAGAGCAACATAGGGGTGCCACTGGCGACCTTTAAACTACAAACAAAAGAAACGACCTATCGAATAACCACGAATCGATGGCAAACGATTCACACATGTGAAGTATCTAGGCTTACATGGCCAACTCTGAATATCAAAAAAACCAAAGCGCTACTCCGTCAAGAGAGAGAGAACATTGCCCTATTAGTAGGGGCCCAGACTGGTCACTGCCTAATTGGAATACACGCCGCAAGGCTCGGTATCATTCACAATGACTTCTGTAGAAGCTGTAACTCAGCTGATGCAGAAGAGAGTGTACAACACCTCTTCTGTCACTGCCCAGCTCTCAGCAGAAGGCGACTCGCGCTTCTGGGTCGTCCTTTCCTAAACGATCTATCAGACATCTCTGAAACGGATGTTAACTCATTACTCAAGTTCGTGCTATTATCTAAAGGGTTTAACTGGGGCGACCCTCCCTCTACGAAAGGGTTATATGGTAACACAACGGGCCTACATTCGCCTAAGTGAAGAATGGGATCTCTCCCATTTCAACCATTACAACCTGACCTAACCTAACCTATGCCTAATCGACCAAACCAGCTGATTTGGTATTGGTTTGTTCCAGAGCTTCCTTTTTGTGCAAATTTTGTCCTGATCAGTAAAATCATTTGCCCTTAAACTCAATGTTAGACAAAATATAAAATTCGATAGTATTACATATCAAAATGGATGTTTGATATATCGAGAGATAATATAACGATACATCAATAAGACGTTTAATCATATGAATCACTCAAACCAATTTCAAGACCATCTAACACTTGGTAGATCCATTGTTAGTGATTTGAAACGGTCTTTATAAGAGGACCTGCTAAAAATATCCGTTCTTTTCAAAGATCTTTAATACAAAAATTGTAAAGCTAATACAATTAACTTGATGGCAGGTTTGTTTGTAAAAAAGTGAGTTGGTCCTTGCACTGCCGCATATGGCGCACAGTGGCAGGATTCACGAATTTGGTGTTTGCAAAAATCAACTCTTAATGGTCGCAAAGTATTTTAATTCAATAAATGGAACCCCAGATAGCCCGAAAATCTTTGGTTTATTGAATTTGTTCAATTCGTTTGGTTTTTACAGTGGTTGAACAATTTTTCAAACTAGTGAATTTTTGACTTTTTTGGTTTCGACTATCAATTTTGTGAAACCCTTATGAACGCCATAAGGTAGACACGATTTAAATTTAAAAACTTTTTTTAATTAGGGACAGATTTACAACTCAGTTGAGGAAATAAATATTTTGCACGGTGTCATTAAATAGGGCAACCTCCGTCGAATTTAGTAAACCACTCAAATTTAAGAAAGAAACGTTTCGCATATTTAGAATATAACTTAGAAACGCCTTAAAATATAGAAGAACTTTCTAAAAAGTCTAAATTTTAAATAAACTAACTAAAAACTCTACGAAAAACACGGAAACCCTTTGTAATTCTCAAGTATGAATTACGAAACACATTTAAAATGTTTTCAAATCTGATGGCTTATGAACAGTAGTCTAGTCAGTTGTCATTTGAAATCAAGCCTTAAATGCTTAACATTTGATTGATTCTTTACTGTGACTCACGCGAATGCCTGAGATAGTCGAATGTGCCAAGATTCCTTACATGTTGAAGTATCACCGAGGTGCCGAGTTCAATTTCCAGAAGAGGTAAAGTTCAAAAAATAATTATTACTAATTACACCCGTCACTCGAAGTGTAAAAAAGTTATTCTAAAGTCGTGCAAATGTATGTAAGAGGCAGAAGGCCATAATAAAGTATATATATTCTTGATCAGCATCAATAGTCGAGTCGATATAACCATGTCTGTCAGTCTGTCTGTCTGTGTGAACACTTAGATTTCAGAGACCAGGAGAGCTGGAGCCACCGAATTTTAAATGTAGACCAGTATTGTCTGCACGCAGATCAATTTTATTTCAAATTTTGACAATGCCCCCTCCTATATTTTTTAAGATTTTTAGCTTAGACTTTTAAAAAAATAAAAGATCGGATAATAAATGGTAGAGCTAAAAAAATGTTGCATACTTATCTGAGCCGCGATATTAAACACTAATTGCCCTGAGTAACGAGTACTTCGAAGTCAGGCAGGGCCGACTCTAACTTACATTCTCGTCGGCGGAAAGAAAATTTGCAAATTTATATAAAATCCATTTCAATTAAAAGAGGAGGCTACCACGCGTCTTTGTGTTCTCCCCTTTTACTTCCGCTCCCTCTACTGCTCTCACTTCATTTCCTCTTGAGTACTAGGAAAATGATTTTTCCTTTCTAAAATCTCGAAAACATTTTTTCTAAAACTATTAAAAATAATTTTCTGGTTTTGAGGAAGTGGTTTTATAATTCTAGTAAAACTAAGAAAATATTTTCTGGCTTTAAGGAAATGATTTCTTAATTTAAAAAAATGTCTCCGTCCTTCGTTTTAGGGTGATTTTGCTTGTTTATTTTTGAGTATATGAACAAACCGATTTTAGAGAGGGTAGAAGAAATGTGATGTGAGAAATGGTGAGACATATTTCTTGTGAACTTGCAGGCAGATCAAGTATATTTTAAATTTTTGCCTGCCCCCCACAATTTTTTAAATCGTCATATCTCCACCTGTTTTATGGAAAGAAGTTTCGTACGTTCTGGACATATTCAGAAATGAAAATGAGTTATTGATCCGCCAAAGGATTGGTACATATCGGATGAAGGGAAGTCGAGCTATGAGCAGCAGAATGTTTCTGCATTTAGTTGCAACTGCAGCATAAATGTTCATACTGTGCATACACTTTCATAGGTACAAAATATATAATATAACAGTCGATTTTTTCACTTTTCTTAATGTTGGCTTTACTAGTGTTAAATCGAATCGGAAAATGTTGCACCCAACTTAATTTTAAAGCCTTGTCATTAGGCTTTCTTCTTCAGTATGTGTCGTTTCGCTGCAGTGTAAGCAACTTAGTTTTTTTGTGCTTGGAATATGTCAACTTCAGTGCCAACAAAGCACAAGTTGCGGCAAAATTGAAAGGAATTTTTGCATCGTATTCTGACTGGAGATAAAATATAACCTCATAATGATAACTCCAAGCGGAAAATTCATATGGGTCTTATGTCAAGATCGACACCAATACCGAATACGCACAGTGGTAAGTTCATGTATTTATTATATTTGGTGGTTTCAATTGAGCGATGGGGAATCATCGCAGATCAACTCTACCGAACGCAATTGATAAGTTTAAGCCGATCGTGGAAGCAAAAACGGCCAGAAGGAGGTAACTTTTTCAACAGTACACCTTTCGGCCACATGTTGCCCTACCTTAAAGTGCTGAAATCAGAAGCCCTACCCCACCAGCAGTTTAGCCCAGTGAAGGTTCAGCAAGTTCGCACTTTTGAAGTACTTCAAAATGAAATAGTTTCGTGGAATGCATCAAATACGCATTGTTTTTGTAAGATGGTGTCCGAAAATAGCCAGAGAGATAAGAAAAAGTAGAGGCTAGCGATGGAAAAATAAAATTGTAACATAATTTATACATTACTTTTTGAAAGAATCCTTCAACACTCATTAACTCTCCATTAGTTTCAGTACAAATCTCCCACTTTTCATCGTGGGCTCGGAACAGGTTTGCATCTGTGTGGGGAAAGTTGACTTTAACAGATTTGGTTATTTGATAATAGAATATCATTTGCCGAATCCTCAAAGCTAACTCAGATAATTCCTTAAAATATTTCTACAAATGCAATAAAGTTACAGCTTGAGCAACATTTCCCTTTCAAAACTAACTTCAACTGTGAATATAATTTATTTTGATTGCTTTTTCATGCATAAGCTCCATTATCAAAAAAGCCTCTTTAACTTACAACTCACATGGAAGGTTCTTACCTTGGCCAAACTTTTGCTGACTGGGCCGAAAGCAAGCGGCTTCTTTTAACCCCTCCCCCCCCCTCCAAAAAAAAACGAGAAAAAAACCAGCTCCCACCACCAACCATCATCATCATTTTCAGCTTAACATTCCACTACAAATTTCCGTCTTGCAGCTTTAATTAGCTCTCAGGCTGTTTTGGGCACCCCATCCCCATCCCTTCCTCTCTCTCTCTCTCTCTCTCTACCCCCCTTTCCAGCTTTCCAGGGGGAAAATATTCAAGTTCAGGCCTTTTTCCGCTGCCTGGGCATAAATGGCTTAATCGCCACCTTAAATAGCAACAACAATTCCATTTGCAATTACTTTAATTATGCTACGCATATTTTTCGTTGTGTTCTCAAAGTGGCGGGCGGTGGTGGGGGTGGGGGGTTGACTAGTCACAACAGGGTATGCAAAATTGTTGACATTTTTGTCATTTGTTTTTAGATTGTAGTGACAATGACACAGATGTTTACTCACACACTCATACACACACACACACACACACAAAAGTGTTATTTATAAAAATGACAGACACTTCTATTTGGCTTTTATGCTGAGTGCCACAGCAAAGGAATGCTGTGTGAAAAATGGCGTTTGTGTCACGTCGCTGGCATCGTCAGTTTGTCACACATACCACACTAGATTACATTATAATCGAGAGCCGGAGCGGGAGTCCTCGGATCTTGGCCAGCCTTGCACAGATTTTTCAAAGCAATTGAGTGTGTAAGTGTGACTCTCCGTTTTGTTGTTGTTGTTTTTTTTTAATGAAATGTCAGTCAGTTGTAAAGGCCATTTTTCATTCAGCGAGCAGCAAACAACTGATTAACTTTTAACAACCGTTTTTGCATTAAAAACGAGGAAAAAAAAAAAGAAACGAAAGAGAACAAAGTGCGTTTGCCAGTTTGATAGGCCATCGTAAATCATATATATGTATCACATACCCCCGCCCCTTCCCCCGGCTTCAGAGTACCTCTACCCTTTTTTTTTTGTGACATTTACGCCACGGCTGCAAGTTTGACATTTTGCTTTAGTTTATGTGATATTTCATATGTGATAAGCCACTGACATTTGGATGTGCTGGTTGGGGGGGTGGTGAAGGGGAAGGGTTTGTCTATTATGCTTTCCTTTTTTTTTTTTGTTTTTTTTTATGTCCTGGTCAGTTGTTAAAGGGCAGGCGTTGGCATACCTTTTTGCAGCTCATTTAACACACAAAATGTAGATGAACTAAGCAAAATAAGTGATAACTAGGCAAGTGTTGGGAAGACCAAAATAACAAATGGGAAATTTGTTTATTTGCCAGCATCAATTTTTGGATTCAAGCTTAAGAAATTATTTGTGGGTGGGGGGAAAAGGAAAAAGGATAAGCCGGAAAGGGAGGCGTACAGGGGAGGAGTATTTCGGGCACACACTTATTAATTGCCGTTTTAGTCCATTTAGTTTTATTTTCCATTTTCTAAACTCTTAAAATGTACCTGGAACATGTGACCTCAGCACCAGAAGACTTAACCCAATATATGATCTCACTTGAAAGGGTTGAGTTGGGTAGAGAGAAGGAATAAGAAGAAGAAGAAAGTAAGATGCCCAAGAAAACGTTGTAATTCAAGGAACAAACTAAGTGCAAAAGAAATAAATGTACTCCATGTGTTGAACAAGGACAACTAAATTTACACATTATGAACGTTCGCGCACTGTGGCTCCTTTTGACTCTCGCTCAGAGTTGAGAGCTCTTTGTCGAGAGCCGTGAGCCATAAACCGGCTCTCGGCTCGTAAGCCACAGCTCTCGGCGCTGATCTCAGCCAACAACTTTTATAAAATATAAAGAACCACAAGAACTATCCTTGTTTTTATACACTTTATAATACTTGTTTGTTCATACAGATTATGCTGAGCAAAAATATATATACTTTACTAGCCAACATCTGTGAGAGGAAAGACGAGTTAGGTTTAGTCTCTTTTAATGTTCTTTAATTCACACTTTCACTCTCTACAACGGCTAGAATGATCTAGTCGAGTCTCTTATATCTAGGTGTATCCCAGAAAGGGAAATCTAAGTACAATAATACCATTTTTTAGAATTAAAAAAAAATCACAAAAAACAAAAAAAAAACAAATTTACAAAAAAAAAGAAACAAAAAATTATAGTGTTAAATTATTCCATCTAGGATTCTTAGTTTTTAATTGTATTTCTTTTATACAGAGCTCGCAAGTAACTCTCAACACTTTCCTAGTGTCGGCAAAAAACAGTTTGGTTACGGACACAACGAAGAGAGGAAGCGAAAGACACCTTCAGTTCTGTTTTTGCTCAAATCTGTTTTGCTCAGAGCAGCGACACATTTTTTCGTTTCTTTTTCTCTCGTGTCTTTCACTGACCGTTTTGCCGAGAGCAAACTTCCAAAGTGTCTTTTGCGTATGTATGAGTGGTTGTGTGTTGCGCCCGTGTACATACACACTTATACATACACACAGCCTACCAAACACACAAAACAAAAACACTTTTCGCTGACACTTATTGTGTTCTGGTCATTTGCAGACAGTTTTCTGATGAGCACTCGCTAAAAAGTGTTTCTGTCGGTGGTCTTCGGCAGACCTACTCGTTTGTTTTGCTCAACCGAAAACACGTAACAGAAAACAGAAGAGCAGAGAGAATAAGTGTTTCGCTCAGTGAGAGAGCGTTTTCGCTGCGTTTGATTCTGTTTTTCTCTGAGGGTGGTCGCATTCAAAAAAGTGTTAACACTTGTTTGAGAGCTCTGCTTTTATATCGTCCTTCATGTTTTTGTGGCCCACGCTCTAATTTATAGTACCTATGTATCTGTAGCGTTGGGAGAATACCGAAATAAAATAAAATTAATGAATGTGTCTTCTCTATCCTATTGCACATCGGAAAGGCGGTATTATTTTGCAAATCTCGCGGTTTTACGACAATTTCCGACTATTTCTTCCACCTGAAAACATTTGCAGGCAAGTGTCCAACCATTTTCCTTCGATTCATCGCATTCGGATGAACGGTATAATTTTGTAAATTTTTACTTGAGCTGTGGCTCAAGAGCCGAAAGCTATGGCTCACGGCTCCCGAGCTGTGGCCCACATCACAGTGCCGAGTGTTCTGGCTCCGGTTGATGGTTCACGGCTCACGACCTCAGGACCTCAGCTCAGAGACAAGAGCCGAGTGCCATGAGCTATAAACAATAGTTGGCTCTCGAGAGCTGTGTTCAAAGAGCGACTCCGAGTGCTTATTATAAACATAGATGTAAAGACTGTTGTCTCCTGTACACAGGAAAAAAGAAGAATATTAAAAAATATCCATTGAATAATTTCCAGTATTCATTTGGAAGGGATATGTCTTAAATATCCTTTTTATCATCCAACCAAGCCAAAAATCAGGCAAAGGATATGAAAAATGATAATAATTTAGATTATTTTGATGCTCCGTTGGATTATAAAAAGAATATTTAAGACATGTCCCTTCCAAATGGATACCGGAAATCATCTATATTAAAATGATTCAGCTAATTGTAACGCATAGGAGCAAGCATCTCCGACCACATTAAGTATATATATTCTTGAACAGCATGACGGAGCTGAGTTGGTATAACCATGTCCGTTTGTCGTCTGTTTCTACGCCATTTCCTCCGTCATTTTAAAAGCTATCGCCACCAAACTTGGCACAAAGTCTTGTAGTGCAAATAAGCTGCACAAGTAACAAAACCGGCCGGATCGGATGACTATCTCATATAGCTGCCAACAGAATGATCGATCGAATATCTAGTGTTAGTGAGAAAAACTTGTTTGTTTTTTAAGCAAACGCCTCCAAACTTTGTATTGCTTAGTTTAGCAAACTAATGATTTCACTAAGTTTGGTCGAAATCGGAAATCTATATAGTAAAGCTGTCATAAAAATGTAGTCAGAAAAGTAGTCTTAGTGAGAAAAACTTGTTTGTTTGGAAATTTTCTTGAAATAAGTTAGAAAAACTTGCTGAAAGGGTATACAAACTTTGGCCGAGCTGAAATTAACTTTCCTCTATTTTTGTCCCTTTTTTTCTCTGTGTACTAAAAGCTTAGAACAATTAAGAGCATACATTAGTATACTTTAAGGACGATCAAGTTTGTTTTCCTTTTTTTGCCACTCCCCCTGTCAGTCCCGCTATTTGGTCATATTTCCCACAGTTTGGTAGCTTAATCGTTCGTACCTTCTAGACACAGAGGAAGATAAGGATTATTGTTTGGATCAGATGAACGATTGGGAAGTTATAAGCAAAAGAATGTTTAAGATATAATCTTCTCATATCAATAAAAAGCTGAGTGCACTTGAAAAAAAGCACTTGAAAGTGACCGAAAATATCGAACTAAGTTTTTAGAGCATATAAAGTCCATATGTTAAGATCTTATTGATATTTGATATCATTTTGTGGCAAAAAATAAAAATATTGGAAATGGCAGATTAATCATCCTATACAACTTGCACTTCACTTGACTTCATATTTTTTCGATGTACTTGCGCTGGTGCAGAGTAAAGTACTGTCGGCGTTGACTGACTTTTTTTACTTGATTTATATAGATTTCAAAAATCTTCATGATAGTCCATTGTACACAATTTTAAGGAATACAGTGAAATCAATATCCGAACTTCCTTAAAATATAAAAAACCTCATCTATGAGATAATAATAATTTAATTCGGAGATGTAGGAGAGCGGAGATGGCGATCCACTAGCTGTACCAAAAGCGAGAATAATATATTCCCATCAAAATTGTACATACATATATATTCTATCTATCTACATTTGATCTTCCTGCAGTTCCACATACTAAACATTTGTTGCCTCTACTTTCCTTTCTACTCCACTCTATTCTCATACACGGCTCTCACTTTGCATACGCTTTGCCCGGGCAACTGCATCCTCTTACAACAATAACGCCAGAAAGCTTAAAAATCCTTCCGCTCATTATAAAACGCAGTGCAGAACATTAACCACATCTGGTTGAGCTCTGGTTGGCGGGTCCCATTTTCCCATCACACGTTGTGCTTTTCATAATTTTGCACAATGAACGTCGTCGGCTAGCCTTGAGCCAGTTGGCTCCGTTTCGGCTCCACCAGCCCTTCCCCAACCCCCACCCACCCTTTGCCATCTTTTGCTTACAATTAACCTCAAAAATGAGTTTCCATTAAAAATGCCCCAGAGTCATCGATGTGTCGTGCTACTCACACACACACACATACACACTGACACACACATTCGCTCACAGCTGGTAACATTTTCTTACTGCATTGTCTCCTGGCCCTTCCACACCTCCCACTCCGCCCACAGTGCCCACCGCTAACTGCAACAGCGACAGCGACAGCAACTTTACGACAACGCCACGTGACGTATGTTCAGCTGTCAGTTGTGTTTAATGTGCTGCATAGTTGTTGTATGTTTTTTTTTTGCCTTCTTTTGTGTGGTCTTCTCTCTCTTTCCACTCCCACCTTGCCACCGTACGAGCAATAGCATTATGCGATTATTATTGAAGATAATACAGACTTAAGAAAGCGCATGATGCCAAGTGATGTACCTTTTATTTTGAGTCTATGATATGAGCATTAGGGCGGGTCAAATTGGTCGGAAGAGAAGAAATGAACAAAGCGTATAGCAGAAACGTAATCTACGGTAGATTTTAAGAAATTTTCCCGAAGAAACCGTAGGTCTTACATAAATTCCTAGGTCGCGCCTAGCAATATCAAAAATTTTATTTTGATTTTTAAAAAAAATAGCGTTGAAAAGTCCAAATATGGCAACGTATATCATTTGATTTTGGGTGTGTTTTTAAGAAAATTTTAACAGCTCGCTGAATTTGTTATTATTTAAATATACAGGGTTGCCCAAAATCGATGGACCCATGTTTTTTTTTAAAAAATCAAAGAAAACAAGTAAGGGCGCTGCAGTCGAGTTTCCCGACCACAAAATACCCTGTTCATTTGCTTTCATTTAATTGTTTTTGAATTTAAAAAAATTATCCCAAATGTAGGCAACACTTTTTTCTAGTCCTGACCAACAAGTAGGGGGGGTGCTCTTATCAGCTCAACTGTTTCGCTTATAACTCCGGTGTTTTTTGTCCGATCTGATTGTACTTTTCAGAACAGATAGATATTGGGCCTAGCTTGATGTATACTAAACCACGAGGCTCTAACTTGAAAATTGTGGATCTGACGGCTATTTAGGTCGAGGATTTCTCGAGGAGGTCCAGGTTTTTTGGGGATAAAAGGGGGACGGGGTGGAATTTTTCAAATCTGAAACAAACTTGATCTGCGTACAGCATAAATCTACCTTCGTGCAAAAATTTGTGGCTCTATCTCTTATAGTCTCTGAGATCGACGCGTTCATACAGACAGACAGACGGACAGACGGACGGACGGACGGACGGACGGACGGACATGGCTATATCGACTCGGCTGTTCATGCTGATCAAGAATACATATACCTTATGGGGTCGGAAAATTTTCCTTCTCCCTGTTACATACATTCGCACAACTTCATGATCCCCCTTTTCCCATTTTCAATGACCGTTTTCGCACTAACGCCGCACCAAACTGTGACTTTTTCGTCATGAAGAGGCACTTCTTGAATCTCCTGAGGATTTTCAGTGGCGTAAATACGGCAATTTTGCTTATTTACGGTCCCATTCAATGTGAAATGGGCTTCATTGGACATGATTATTTTGTTTTCACAATTGACTTGTTCTGTTGAATGTAAATTTCAACTATTTCAGAGCGCTCGCGTGGCGTGTATTGTTCCATGGTAAAAATCTGCTTGGACTGACGCTTCAAACGCGGTATGTCATTAAGCGATCTGACATCTCTGTCAAAAGTTATGGCGTTGCCAGATGGGTCCGTCGAATATGGACAACCCTGTATATCATGACAAACCTGACGGTCTAAAATTGCTTTAAAATTTGAAAATCATAATAAAAACTATTTAATCAGTTGGAACATCACATTTAAAATAAATTTTTTGTTGTTTTACGCAATTGATTTGTTGTTTTAACTCGCTTCGAAGCGAGACAATTGCACTTGGCGTTCTTTCTACTTGTGCGCGGCGGCGCCAAGAAGAGAAGCCATTTAAAATGCGACTGCTTTGCGCCAGTTGTCGCAAAGTAAATCTCGGAACAATGGCAGCAATAAAGTGCAACCCTAATACCCCGAATCGAGAGAAAACAAATTTTCAAATCTTACTTTGGTAGATGAATTTTTGGGTAAACCTTTTCTTTTTAAAAAACATTTAAAAAAATTTGTTTTAAAATTTGAAGGACTGTTTTATATGTAAGAGGACTGCCAAAGTCGGCTTAAAATTCAAAAATTTTCAAAATGAAAACAGATTTGGCGAGCAGGCAAAATTTCCTTTTAAACAAGTCGAAAATCAATGAAGTCCGTTGTCATTTCTGGACTTTTCAACATTGATTTTATATAAAGATATATACAAATTTTGACTTCGCCACATTTGTTTTGGTTTTTAGAGACAACATTTCTTAGAATTGACCATATATCAAGTTTCAGCTGTACGAAATCGTTTTTAGAAACTTAACTACCTGCTCAGATAAAAAATGTTTGACTAGAGGACTAAAGCAAGAAAACATATAACTCAAAAATTGGGTGCATCCAGGAGCACAATTTGATCACGAATCAAGGATATTTTTTAGAGAAATTGTATTGCTCACATTTTAAAAATACTATCTGCAAGGGTAAATAAAGCTAGATCAACTCAAAATATTAAACACCCATCTAAAATATATTTCAAGTACAAGGACAACACAAAGCTAAGCCAGTGAGACTACTTTTAAACTCGTCAAGTGCAACGTTACTAAGATTAACTCTTTTCTGATAAATCGATACAATAATATCGTCTATTGACTGTATCGCCACTTGAAATTTTATATATCTAAATATCGTCTATTTATAACATTTTTTTATTTGTACAATATTGAAAAACTTAGTACTGATTTGCGTTGAGCGTTGAGTATGTCAACTTCGGCTTTAGGATAAAACATTTATTTATAAAATATTTATTTCTCATTTGCTAACATATTTCCGTTTCTCTTTTCTTACAGGTAAGCTTTTTCCTCCCAAAATGAAGCATTGAGAGCTGGGATTTGGTATGAGTATGTATGAGTGAGTTTATGAATGAAAAATATTATATCTATCTTAGACATATGATAACAATTTAGCCTTACAAGCAAGGTATAAATACTTCAAGCACACTCTTTATAGATTAGTTCTCTTTAAATTTTGTATTCCCAAACGGCTATGGCACCGCAGGCACCTTAGACACGTTCAGTTGGTGGGCATTGATCACTAATGAAAGAGGGTGGTTCCTCTTCAAACAGCTGTACGATCCACCAGCCTCCTTTGTGGTGTTGTGGCTCTGTTTAAAGGGGTGCGAAAGCATAACATTACCTCAGCCGGCTAAAACTGCAGGCTTACTTAGCACAATGATAGTAAAAACCAGACACTTGTAACAAATAATATTGCATTCAAAGTTTATCTGAAACAGCTATTTCAGAGATGAGAGATGGTGCCTTAGACTAATTACATTTTTTTTGTTTATTTGGTATTTATATGCTCCTTTTTTTAAGCCCTCAGACTCTAACTTTTGGCAATTAATCCAATTTTTATGTTTGAAAAATTCAAAAGGCTATAATGGATTTTTAAACATTACTTACCATTATGACTTTCTTCTTATCAAGCTTATCTATATCGGACAGAAACGCAATAAAGATTTGTTTCTTATACACTCAAAAAATTGTTATCCTTAATATTAGGAAATGAAGCGCCTAAAATGCTTATATGGACTATAATTGAAATATTTGGACAATTTGTATTACCTAAACTGCTTAAATGTGGACTACAACGTATAAAATTAGGCAACAAATTCAAGACTCTTCTAAGCTTAAGGACTAAAGACCATTTTCATAATAATGTTCTTATTTTGTAATGTTATTATGTTCAACATAATATAATCTCCTGAATTGATTTGGTTAGAATACTTGTTCATGTCCGTTGTTTTAGAATTCCGAAAACTATCAACGCCAAGTTATATCTGACCAGTATCTTTTGTCCACAAAACCTGTAATTGAAATACGAGGTGTAATAAAAATGGGAGAAGCTGTATTTCTTCACTCTATGGACAGCAACCTAGACTGAAGACAATCCGATAGCGCAACCCATACGAAAGAAAGTCAAGAATAATTCGCGAAATCGTTAGTCACCAGTGATACATATATATATTTTTTTTTTTAATATAAATTTAATACGAAAAATGATTTCAAAACCCAGCCAATGCGGATTCCTGTGTAAAATATTTTGCTCGTGAATTTTCGTTCTTCAAAAAAGCCAGAAGTTCACTGAAAAATACTTCTTGTACCTAATAAATAAAATTTTTTACTTAAATTGGCATAAAACTTAACCGCAGTGCGAACATTTTGCTTAGAGACAAATATAATATTCTAGAATCAGGACCTAATCATGACCAAGCATTTCAAATAATTTAATAAAATGTATATAAACTTTCGGCCAGAGCAAAGACCTTTACTTTGCCATCTACACCACCTTTCGGAGTGCTTAGCTGTATTATGTACTTTGATTTCTTGCCTGGCTCAATTCTTAACTGTGTTTTGTTGTACTGTCACGTGTGACGTCGATTGTCGTCTGCGTTGAGATGTTGACTACGTATGCCCAGGGTCCTGAGTTCAAATTCGAGAGAGGGGAAGATAAAGGAAATCCGTAAGAAAAGTGAGAATTAATATTCTTTTTTTGATTAAGTGAGCACATTATTTTAGACTAGTTTTAGGTAGTTTTTACCGTACTTTGAAGGGCACAAAGGTCTTAAAGCTTTAAGAATTGTATGACCTAACCTCGAAAGGTTAAGCAAATGAGCAGTACTGCTCATATAAATTGCTTTGCAACATTCAGACAGCAGAATTTTATAAGTAAAATAGATTTTAATGGTCCAATATTTACAACATTATCGATAGGAAAATTGGCAATAAAATCGCAATTTTCCTCTCAATCTTCATTTAAAATGAATTTCAGATGTCAGTAGGAAATTACTTTCAACTTTCAGATAATGGTGTCCATCGTTTCATTACTCTTGTTTTATTACCATATGTGTGTGTTTACCCCACCGGGTACACTTCCGTTGTGCACATTCCCCTCTTAGTACTTTTTAATTGCAACGACTTATGTCCTCTTCTTCTCTTTTTGCCGACAATTCCACCTTCTCGACTATTTTTATTGGTCATGTGGCCTGAGTACATTAATAATTTCCACGACATACAATTTAAATGTTCCTTTTGGTCCATGACCCAAGCAAAGCAATTAGACGCCAGATCACACTAATTGCCAGAGCATTAATCTATTGATTCGACCGCTCCAGGGAGCACTCACATGACCGACCACCACGTATCCTCGGTGGAGCAAATAGAAGTAGATAGAGAAGACTTGACCATTTGAAATTGAATTTTAAATTAATAAACTTTGCGGTCGGTATCAAGAATTACAAATTTATACGCGCCGTATCATTCTGTTGTTGGCAACTTGGTTTGTTTGTGGCCAAGGCTACGCTTGGAAGAGTTCCTGGGCGAATTCCTGGCATTGTGGCCAAATCTATGCACATTTTTTGTGTGGCCGTCTCACTTTTCTGTCTTTATTTTGTTGCCTTTTGCGCTGCGCCATACCCTGTAGGTTCACAGGTATGGAATGGGTGGTTGCAAAGGCAGAATAGTACCAGTTTGTCACCACAAATATTTTTCAGTTCAATTTTGGTTATGATGCAATAGTCAGGTACTCAACAAGATACAAGGAAATTTGGTTGTCTGTAAAGCTATTTAAACGGCCTCCAGGTCCCTTTATCCCCGGAGTAAGAATATTTGTTTCTATTTTTTTTAACTTGCAATTCTGTTATGACGAATTTGACTTTTAAACTATAAAAAAACACAAGAAGTTGATCTTCAAACCATTTCTTCAATATCAAGTTCTGAACTTTTTTAAAAGTTTAATCGCAACGAAAACACCGTTTTCTATTAGCTGTTCTCAAATTCAATCGATATGGTTTCTGGTTGACATTTCCAACTCGATTTCAAAAGCTAGCCTGCGCAGATATATCGATAGAAGCCCGAGTTGTCACCAATTCTACAATTTTTATTTCCAAAGCTCTTTATTACTCTTCAAATAAATTTGATTTCACTTGAATGAGTCTTTCAATATTACATTTGAGTATGTCACATCAAATTTGGTTTATTATAGCTAATTATTAATAAAAACATTGTGACCCAAATACATCGAATCATTTGAAGCAACTATTGAATGAAGATAGAAATCGATTTTAAAATAGAGTAAAACTCCGAACAGCACGGTTTAGTCATAGTCGCCCGTTTTTTAATAAAAGCCGCAAATAATGTTCAGGAATGTGTAAAATTATAATATAATATTTATTTTTACACAGCCGAAAATGTCAAAACTTTTCGGAATTTAATCTGCTCGTTTTGCGATAGTTCCACTCGGTATTATAATTGGAAACATACTTAAAATTAAAAGTTTCATCTTAGGACTGTTAAATGTTGTAGCAAATTCAAGCTCGTTGTTTTTTAAAAAATAATTTCAATACCATTTTCAAACTATTCAAACATGATGGAAATATTCCAAAGAGACGCACGCTCTTGAAAGAATATCTTTACGTTCTTGTATTTTCAAGATTTGTGTTCTTAAATCGAACTAAATTCGTCATCAGTTTGGTGCTTTTAGGCGAGGAAAGTATGGTGAAGAAACTAAAAGGGGAAACACACAATTCAGAGAATAGCGTTGAGCCCGCTCTAACAGTTTCGTTTTTTGTGGGAGTGAGGTGTGGGGGGAGGGAAAATATTGGGCAGACAGCGCTATCGATTTTTGCACTAGTGATGCCTTGGAATTCTCAAGCATTTATGGTATTTGCTTTGAATATTAGTGAATTCTCCTGTGTGGTGTGTATTCAAGAGTCAACGATCTTACTCCTGAGCCTGATAAGCTGGTGCTACAAACAAACAAACCTTCTTAGTTTTTTGACAAAACACTATTCTCTTAATGAAAGATTGAGATATCTTAGATTTAAGTACGATTAGCACTTAATTCAGGATTAGCACTTAATTCAAGAATTTGTCTACTTGAATGAAGAGAGTTTCGTACTTGGATTAAGTATTGGAACTCTTGGATCAAGAAAAATGGCATGAAAAATTGATAATTCGATCAAGAATTTTGCTCCTCGATCAACAAATATCATTCTTAAAAAACTGCTGACAATAAACCAAATTTGGTCCTTTTACATAATTCACCATATTTTTCTTTGCGTGTAGAAAGATTCGGAAATTTGTAGGCATAAAGTCTTTGTGGATTTTCATTACTGAAGAATAATCAAATATGAACAAAAGTCTGTGGAAAAAGCATTTTGAAAATAATATAAAAGATAAAACGAAATAAATATATTGAGCCTGGATGGCTAGCATCGCTCTTTTAAAGGATAGATCTTGGAATAGTAGTTTCTTTCGTATATATGTATATGTATTTATTGCTGTTTTATATAAATTTTTTCAAATTGCAGAATTATTTGTAGAAACTGTAATTTTTTGCTTAATAATGCAAATATAAGATATTGCTCATTCAGTGCTGATTCAGCCATGATTCACAACTGAGCGGAACTGATAGAAATCTACTCTATAATTTGTTAGTTTATGTAAAGAAGATGAGAAATTTGCCCTAAGTAGGGATTTGCTCTATGAAGCAAGCTTCATGAAGTTTCCCAAAGTGAATGAAAGTTCCCGGCAATGTTTGTATGGGTAAACAAATTTGTTTCTAAGCAAAGTAAACCAAATAATTGGACACATATTTTACCAGTATCAGTAATGCCGCTCGCAAGGCACATAATCTGGAAATTTATGATAGAACAAATTGACTCCATACTCAGTTTGTAGACTAGAATGCGATTCAATTTGTGGTATTATTATTCGTTGTTTAAATGGTGTGGAAATTCCCGGAAAATTCTGTAAGCAAAAACGATAATTCAACCGATCGATTGCATTTGATTCGGTTTAATGTGAGTTGTGAGTGAGGAAAATGTTCATCAAATCAACTTGCTGAAACTCGGTGTGTAAATATGAGATGCGTATTTTCCGATGTTGAAAAATCACCTCCCAGGATGAAAAAAATGTTGTACCGATATCAAAATTTTTGAAAAACAAACCCCTTGTGCTACTACAGGTCATGTCTTTGGTCTAACACAACCACTTCAATTCAATTCGTATTTTGTATACTCCTTTTTTCCGTGCATATAAATCTTGGTTTAGCCGTACGAACTGCTCTTTCTTTCCTCTCCTTTGGCGTCCAGCGGTTTGCATTTCTTTTATATTCATGTATATCGCTCTTTTCGTTCAGTTTCTTTCATTCTTATTTGTTGGCATGTTTTGCTTTTGTGGTTTTAATTCTATTTTCACTATAAATTGTTTCGGTACGCTAACATTTTACAACGCGGCGACGTTTTACAGTTGGCTGCTGCTGCTGCTGCTGCTTGCTGTACGTATCCTGTGTTCGTGTTCGTCCTGGCTGGCTGTCGGCTCGGTTGGTTGGCTGGTTGGCTGGCATGCAACTAATTACATTTGCATATCTATGGTTGGAACCGATATTTCTAGCTCCTAGCAGACGCCGCCTCGCAATCAGCATAATTATAAACTTCTTTGCATAGTTGTACGCATTTTGCTTTATGCGAAAATAATAAGTACAACAGGAACAAACACGAGAACAACAACTTTTTGTTTAGCAAAAGCAATTAAGAATGCACTTGTCCGGTCGCTGCTGATGATGGAAAACTCAAAACTCCATCTCTTTGGCCAGTTGGGTCTGCGTCTGTGACTGTCATCTGGACACGCCCACATGCACGAGTGCGCCCTTCCTTTGGCTTTGGATGACGCTGCTGCTGCTGCTGCTGCTGCGACTGACTTGCGCTTTAGCATTTTGTTAATTAGTCTATAATTAATAAAAAGCCAGCAGAACAGAGTTAAGTTCTTCCTTTGATTGCCAAGTTTTTGTTTAACTGCTTGTCGAGTTGTAGTATTTTTTATTTTCAATTAAATGCATGCCATTTGCCTTGTTCTGCCATGTGGCAGTGGTGCCCTGGGACTGGGCGGGGCTCATCATGGCAAAGTGAAGTGGTGGCTTCGGATATGATTTCTATGAAATAAACTGATTTGTGTTAGAAAGTTGAGGGAAAGTGGAAAGCCTTTGAATGGGGCACTTTTCAATAAGTTTGTTTTTAAGTGCTTGCTAATAAAATGCTGAGCACTTGAACCCTGGGTCTGGGAACGCTATCAGCCAGAGTTCTGTTTGGATCATATACCAAGACTTTGGACTTATTGAGCTAAGTAAATAGTTTCCGAAAACTCTATGCCGCAATTAGTTTGAATGCCTTGCCCTAATTTCTTTGAAATCTGTCAGGCATAATTTATGCATCAATGTCTTCACCATGGCAATCAAGATCAATTTGAGTTTGTTATTAATTTACCTGGAAGGTTCTCCTCTATGTATTTCATCAACATTTCCCATCCACTGGTAAATTGATTAAATGAACTACAAACAGACACACACCCGCACACACCCGCACTGTATGCTCTATGTTTATATTTAGCAAGTAATTAACATAACCAACCAACCAACCAACCGACCGACCCACGGAGCCAACTTAACTGACATATGTGCGCGGTTGGCGTACAGGAAACGGAAGGGATCCCATCTCCCCTGACATATGCAACCCACAAAACACAAAAAAATATAACCAAACGGGCACAAAATTAATAAAGCTAAAAGCATGCTACCAATAATGTTTATAAATTTAATTATGTAAATGTCTGGTCATAAAAAATAACACAGAAAAACAAAAAGAAAAAAAAAACTCGCGAAGGACAGAACGGAACACAAAAAATGTTAATAGATGTCAAACACAAATTGAAATGCGAACGGAACGAAATACAAATATATATTTATATATATGGGGTAAAAATCTCCATATTAAAATGAAGCCAGTTTTGCTGTGACCAGTACCCCCTAGATAAGATCTGGCTGCAGCTGTGGAACACCGTTTTGGGGATTCGCAATATGAAATTAATTAAATTTCGTTGGGCCTGTCAGGGCTGGTTGGCTTGTTGGCTGGTACATTTAATGTCTGTTGCTTTATGGCTGCTACCTTGCGCAGCTTTTTGTTTTAATGTGTATTGCATTTTTGCATTTCCGTCTGGTTATTAGTTTTTGTGCGGCATTTCCGGCTCTTTATGTGTGTGTGGTGAGGGGATTTGGCGGGAATCAAGACCCTGTGTGCGGCTTTTATAGTATTTTTCGTTGTCGCCGTTCGTACCGTGATGTCATGTTACTGTCTTCATTTAACTTGCAGCGGTTAATTAAAACAACAATAGACAGAGAAAAAGAGCGCACAATTTCTGTAGGCAATTGAAGGCACAAATATTCCATTGGAAATGAGTTAATGAAACAAATTAGTCAAAAATGCCTATTTTTTGGATATATATTTTATACTTTTTATTAAATTTCTGTATCACAAAACACTCGGAACTTGGTTTACGCAATCAAATCTCTGCATTTTTAATGTTATTTTTATTAATTACTCGGCGTCCACTGCTTTGTTTGCATGTATGTAGTCCGCGTGCCTCGACTCTGCCTCAGGCAAGGATAACATGGATACGAAGTGTCACACCACACTCTCAAACTGAGCTTGGTGTACTTAATGTTGATTAGTTCATTTGCCATCTTATCGAATGTTTTTCACATATTCAAGTGTACCGCGGCACTTGAACAAAAACACACGAAAATAACATAAATTATGGCATTTTGATAAAATAGATTAGAATGGAATTACCCATAGCACCCAAGCAGTGTAAACAATATTATCATTAGACAGCGAACTATGCATATTTTCAAGCCGATTTTAATCCCTATTTTAAATATAATATTCAAAAATTGCACTCAATTCCAAGATGACTTCAAATATTTCTCAATAAGTTCAGAGCAAAACACAGAATGCAGTGAACTAATATTTTGCTTTCAACTTATTAAGGAATAATTGAAGTAATCTTTTACTCGGAAATAAGAACTATTTCAGCTCAATGGTTCAAGCAGGTTTTAAATCAAAAGTTCGGTTCATAACATGGTTTTTGGTGCAAGCAGCGGTTCGATTCAGGAATTCACTTGTTAAAAGGCAAAGGCACTTTTCTGTTCTGGAAATGGTTGATGTTTAAAGTAAACACACTTTCATAATTGAATTCCAAGAAATCATATTAATTGTTAAAAAAAATAGCAAATGTTGTTAATAATTGAGAATATCGTCCCATGAAGGAAACAGGACTATCATAAATGTAGTCTGATCAAGCAATGCTGAGAGGACTGTAAACAATTGACTTTAATTGTTGACAGATCATAAGAATCAATTCAATCTATAGAGGTATCCCTTTTGGAGGTTGCATCAGCGTATCCTAATTTATACGAAATTCACATAAACTTTTTTATGGAATCGATGAAAATTCCCACATGTTCAGCTATCATTGTTTGAAGATATGCGTATTACAACTCAAAACTCATCAGTGAACTGAATCGAACCAAACTGTTTTGTTTAGAGGTTTTTGGTTCAGCTTAGCATTTCTAAAACTTAAAATTGAATAGTTGTTGGCCCATAACTTCTAACTGCGCAATGTTAGGAAGAAGTTGTAATTGTTGTAACATTAAGAATACATTGGTCTATTAACTAGTTAACTTCGCGAATTTTAAAGAATTTTTAGAAACTTCCGAGAAGAATGACTTATCTCAGAGAAATGCGTGTTTTTCTATATTTAAATC
The DNA here is from genome assembly GCA_035044965.1 of Lordiphosa andalusiaca. NCBI lineage: Eukaryota > Metazoa > Arthropoda > Insecta > Diptera > Drosophilidae > Lordiphosa > Lordiphosa andalusiaca. The sequence continues at coordinate 243,497 of JAWNNM010003014.1, read as the reverse complement.
ACAATACCACTATCTTAAGAACCAATCTATGGTTTTTGGGTTTTCGTGATCGTTATTCAATTCAGCTTACGATGCAGGACCTTAAAGCAGGATCAAACTTCGTTCAAGCCAAGTTTATGCCAATTTCTTTAATAAGTGACGTGACGTTTCTTATTGGCACCACTGTTTTTTGCAGCTCAGCTGTTTTTGTGTCACATGTTACTGTCAAACATGTTCAGTTTGGTCTATAATATAACCATGCATCGGCTAACCATCGAATAATGCTTGCAGAATATTAATTTATGTTTTTTCATCCACATTTTTATCGCAAAATTGTGTTAATTTGAAAACAGCTCCCGAAAATCCATTTGAAACGTCTGTAAACTTGTGTTATCTATTTATTGGTATCCATTCCAAAATATTTCAAATAATTCTAGCTACCGTTGTAAAAGTAGACAATGACCGTGTTCAGCATTGATCGCTGAGCCGGTATCGGAAAAAAATGATACATCGAATACTGTCTGCTGAACGAAGTGCTTCATTTACGAGACAATATTTTAAAAGCGGAAATTTCATAATAGTTCTCAAACTTAAATTTTTACATGTTTTTTAGTACAAGTGTACACAATGTACCTTGCATTGGTATCGAAAAAAAACCTACTGGTACACAATTACAGCTGTAGATAGCAATACCTTTCCAGTATTGAAAGGAGCATACACTTTTCTCGACACAATCTCCTTTATTATGATACGTCAAATATTCCATCATGATGCCGTATCACTGGAGTTCAGCAGAATAATCAGGAAAAAGTTTAATTGATCAGGGAGCAAGTTCTTCTGCTGAACGCAGCCAATATTTAAAGGTTTTTGTTCTCTATACCTAGACACTTAGAAAAATAAATTGCTACAGAATTCAAGTCCTATCGCTTTCTTGAACTGTACAAAAGGGGGAAATAATAATATTGAAATATCGATATTTCTCTCCAAAAACAATATATCGTTATCGAATATTTTTATGAGGCGATAAATCGGATATCCAATATTTTTTGGTGATCATTTTCAGCGATATTTTGCTTCTAGCGTTCGGTCACACCATTGCGATCAACTGTTTATTCTGGTGTTTTGGCGAGCAAAAAAGAAATGGTTGAAACTTATTTTATAAGAGTTGATGCAGAAAAGTCTAAGTGCAAAAAAATGCATAAAACTGTTTTTACTTTTTAAGTTATGCATCTTCGCTCAATCCCATCAATATAAAATAATGAATAAGTTTCCGTAAATTCTTCTGTTATAAGTGAAATAATATATATATCCTTTGTTAAAATACATTTTATCTGTTTTGTGAAAATGTAGTGTTTATTATGACTCAATTGACACGTTAGTTACCACAATAGACCTGCTTATTGGAAAGACACATATTCATGAAGACACATTTTTTGAAAATATCGAAAATATCGATTTTTTTTTAACATAACATACTTTTTCAATATCGTCATTTTTTTTTTTTTAAAGTTATAATTTTTGATTTAATTATTTTACATCTATTTTGTTAATTTTTGGGAGCAACTTACGATGTATTGATAAATATCGTCTCAAATATCGATATAGATATTTTTGAAATATCCGGCAACCCTAGTGTCAACTACAAAAATCTACGGTCTACGACCGTAAAACTTTCGGCAATCAATACGATAAATCACTGTTAAAAAATTTACCCATAAGGCTATGCACTCAGCAAGTAAGCAAATTAAGTCAACAAACTCGGATACAAATCCTATATACTTGACTTTAAGATTAAAAGCACAATAAGATCTAAAATTTAAAAAAAAATTATGCCATAAATGGGAAAATGTTTGTTTTTAATTTAAGGGAGAATTTCTAATTTTCAGGGCTAATGTTTTATGAGTGTAGGATTCATTTTAGTGATTTGGAAAAAGAAATAAATAAACCTTGAGAACGTTTTAAGAGGATTAATCCCTCGGAATTTGAAAAGAAACACACCCTTTCAGTGCTTTGACAAGCTATGGAACAGATCGAATGTGTAAACTTATTCGATTACTCCGCTTAAGACTAAAACCAAACGGAATGTCGCACTTCATTTACAAAAAGTGAGACCGAAACATACGAACGCAACCAACATTGCGGACTTCGCTTTGCGGCTCGCGAACCGCTGGAGTTGGAGTATGGTAAATTCTCCGATGTGTATTTATGGTTTTTGCTATTCCTTTGAGAAATACATATTACCCACTCTATTTGCTCACTCTTTTATATTAACTCCGTTGTTTCGTTTGCACTATTTATGCGCTCCTATGTTGTTTGGTTCGTTTTGCTTACGGTTTGCTGCCTCTTAATTGGGCCAGGAGTCGTAAAAGTGCCGCAAGCTGTGCAACACATCATTTTTTGTTTTATATTTTTTTTGCTGTTTGTTGCTGGCAACGGGCGTTCATGTATAAATAATTTGAAATTAATTACATGTAACAGGCTACTCTGGTTTCCTCTCAAAGCGTACATATGTAACGGTTTATTTGTTTTGTTGTCTTTTTTTTCGTATTTCAAAAAAGGTGGTCAATTGGCCGACACTTCGTGGATGGGGGCGGGGGACAGGGGCTGGGGCAGCGACTCCGAGTTATAAAATATATACGATATGGGCAATGTGGACCACCGACGACGACTGCTGCACAGATTTATGGCACGCAATTAACAATGCCGGCCATTAAGCTACAACTACAACTGCAATTCACATACAACATTTTATAGCATACTTTTATGGGCAACAAACAGACTTTTATTCGCACTCGCACACGGGCGGCAGCTTAAATGTTTTTGAATTTAAACTTATAATTAAAAAACTTTACGCTGGCCCCCGCCGAACATTGTTAGCCTTTTAATTGGCTCTTTGTTACAGTTGTAGTTGCTGCTATTGTCGCTGGCCCCACTCCCTCGTCGCGCTTCCTCCTAAGTTTGACTCAGAAAACGCGCTTCATGTTTTTGGTCATGCCGATTTCAATTCATTGCAAACATTTTTGGGCGCATTAAATCCTTCATATGTAAATCGCATGTTAAACATTAAAATAAAATTGCATAAAGTTGCATAATTACATTTTGTAATAAACGCTGGACACCGCACACCATATAATTGAGTGGTTCAGCAGACTCACACACACACACACACAGGCGTCCATGGATCCATCCGGAATATATATATTTTATTTATGGGAAATATGCTCATAAAAAGCACAGCATGGAGTGGAATTGAATAGGGCGAAGGGTAAGTAGGAGGGGGGGGTCGGAATTGGAGAAGTAATGACCACTACCTTTGGCACTTTGACATATGACAACAGTTGCAGTTGGCAGCTCCCAATCGGATATGGCATAATCAGGCTACCAAAATATACAGATTGATTTTTTTTGATACAATTCCAGAACATAAATTGACATTTTTATAATGTCATTAAATAACCTCATAAAGGAAACGGTCGGACCTATCGAATTCTATATATCCGTTTCTCAGTAGGACTTTTTCGACATTATGTTGCCAGAAATCGCGGTCAGGAATGAGAGATTATGGATTTTGTGTCAGTTTATGATTTAGGATCGATATCTTAAGAATCATCAGAGTTGTTCAACATAATTTCTTTCGAGAATAAACTTCATCTGTCTGCAGACAATACTAGCCTGCATTTCAAAATTGGTGGCTAAATCTCTTATAATCTGTGGAATCGACGCATTCACTACGAGCTCACTAGCGAGGTAAGCATCTTCGACCACATTAAGTATATATATATATATATATTCATGATCAGCATGACGTGCTGAGTTGATAACGCCATGTCCGTTCGTCTGTTTCTATACTATCTCCTCCGTCAACTTGAAAGTTCTCTCACCAATTGTTGCAAAATGTCTATAAATATATATACGCCGCACATTCGTCGGCACCGGCTGGATCGGATGACTATACCTTATATCTGTCATGGGAACGATCGGTCGAAAAATTAGTTTTAGTGAGAAAAACTTTGTTGTTTTTAATGAAAACGACTCCAAATTTTGTTTTCATTAGTGTGCTATGCCTTTTTTCTGACTTTACTAAGTTTGGTAAAAATCGGACAACTATATAGTATAGCTGTCATAGAAGAAATAAGTGTGAAAAATAATCTTAGTAAGGAAAACATTTTTATTTTTATTTCAATTTTTGCACTTACCTATTTAATGCCCTTAACACTTTTATACAATGTTATGTTTAAATCGAATCACCATAGCATATAGCTGGCATAGTAACGATCGTTAGAAAACTAGTTGTAGTTGGAAAAAACTTTTTGGTTTTCAATGCAAACGTCTCCAAACTCCGTATTTACTAGTTTTCTATGCTTCTGCATGATTCTGCCAAGTTTGGTCAAAATCGTACATCTATATAGTATGGCTACCATAGAAAAATAAGGTTAGAAAAATTGTCTTATTAAGAAAAACTTTTTTGTTTTCACTGTAAGACTCTTTAAACTTTGCATATATTTAATATGTAAGCTTTCACACAATTTTTCAAAGCTTTGTCAAAATCGGATGACTATAGGTTATAGCTGCTTTGGGAATGATCGGTTGAGAAACTAGTTTTAGTGAGAAAAACTTTTTTGTTTTCAAAGAAATAACCTTCAAACTTTGTTTTTCTTAGTTTGCTATGCTTTCCCATGATTCCAGGAAGTTTGGACGATATCGGACATCTATATAGTGTAGCTGACTTAGAAAAATAGAATCAGAAAAGTAGTCTTAGTAAAAAACTTATTTGTTTTCAATGCCGTTCAAATTAGTTAGGTATGCAAACTTCGACCGAGCCGAAAAAAACATTACCCAAAAATGTTCAAAATTACCTGATTTAGGCAACATATGACCTTAAATCGTCTTTTTAGGTTATAACTAGGCTTAAAATTTAGTCAACAAATAAGATTTTCAGGTAATGAAGGGACTAAGATCTTGAAATTTGATGTCTGGATAATAATATGAAGTTTGATGTTTTCCCAATTTAAAGGTGGTTTCGTCCAAGTTTGGACGAGTTGGAATGTTAATATCGATTTCCAGTCAGTTCAAACTTGAATCAAAAATTTTCAGGTATTATACAAATTTGTAGTGTTTTTGCTTGAAAGAAAGGAAAATCTTTTTTCTGGGTGTATCCTCTATTTTTTAATTTCATATTTTATCAAGATTACAACAAACATATTAAGTGACCCGCCACAAACATCACAAAAGTCTCGCAAAAGATATCGCCAAACGCTCGCTCTCGCCCTATTTCTTGCGACTATCATAAATGAGACCCTCACTGCCTCAAACTTAGTGACACCTAAATCGAATTGCTATCTTTACCCGATCTTAATACGAGGTTTTTGTTGGCATAAATCTCGCAATTTACTCATATGCGATATCATTTGCGAGAGTTTTAGTTTGCTCGGGTGCCACTCTGTGACACTTCTGGGTAATAAGAAAGCGATCTTAAACTTCTCTGGGAGATGGAAGAAGACTCTTCTGAAAGACAAGAAAACGATACTTAATGAGATAAACATAGGGTTTAAGCTCGATACCCTTGAACTTAAAACAACTTGAATGGCTTCTCAACCAGATGCTCCATTGCATCCTTTGGATGCTATACGGCAGGAATCCACTTATATACAGTACTGGGAATACTGAATCGTTTTTATACCCTTGCAACGGGTATTATAATTTTGCCCAGAAGTTTGCAACGCATAGAAATATTAATTTCCGACCCCATAAACTATATATATCGGTCGGAAAACTAGTTTTAGTGAGAAAAACTTTTTTCTTTTCAATGGAAACATCTCCAAACAATGCAATCGTATGTTTTCTATGTTTTTTTATAATTCTACCAAGTTTTATTAAAATCGGTCAACTATATGGTATAGCTGCCATACAAAAGATAGGTCGGAAAACAGTCTTAATTAGAAAAACCTTTTTTGTTTTTAACGGAAGCATCCTGCAATTTTGTATTTGTTTGTTTCACATGCTATCGCATAATTTTGCAATTTTTTTGCCAAATCGGATAACTATATCATATAGCTCCCATTCGAACGACCGGTCGGAAAATGGATATTTTCTCGTTTCATATGTCGTCGGTAAACAAAAAATTGATAACAATAAAGTTTTTCACACTAAAAACAATATGTTAATTTAATAACTCGAACTTTTCAATTACCATTAAATCCTGTTAAAATTGGTTTACTTTTTAGCTCAACTATTGTTTTGCGTCAATTAATTTTTAACCGAATTTTTCCATTAATATTTTGAAATAGTTAAAAACTCAATCAATTATTAATGCCACTTGAACTCATTCATTAGTTAGGGCAAAAAAAACAACATTTTTTAAGCATGTTGATTTATTAATTTATTTAATCTCAAAGCTGCCAAACTTTGCGCTGCCTTCAAATTTGGTTTCAATGTATACAGCTCCTCCCATTCTCACCCTAATAATCATCGGCTAATATACTTGCCCACCGCATGTGCAGTTTATGAAACCACATTGACTATTCCCATTGGGCATTAAAACTCCCCGCACAATAAACTGGCCCAAGAGCGGGCAGGAGGTAGGCGGCAGTTCCTTTGTGTGTTGCCTGCTTTTAGGCTGTTGTGTGTGTGTGTGTGTGTTGAGGTCGCAAAGTATTTATTTGTTAACTGGTTTAATGACGCCTCTGTGCACTTGCTCATAAAATGCAATACGTGTGCGACTGCGTGTGTGCGTGTGAGTGTGTGAGTGTGCGGGGTAAATCATAGCTTTTTGGCTTTAATCGTTAAACTGAACCGAGCAGCATTAACTGCTGGCCGGATGCGTGAATGGTCCTTCCGCCCAGCAGGTAGGAGCTCGGAGCTGAAGTTGGCAGCAGCTGCGTTCCAATAAGCACATAATTGAATTCTGATCATAAATTTGCATTATGGCCAGAACGCGGCTTTTGGGTTCTGGCTCTGTTTTTTTTTTCTGTGCGCTGCCCCTGCCGCAGCACGTGGCTTATGTTATAATTTTACCCAAAACGCACATTTCGCCATCGGAGGGGTCAGAGATCCGGGACCAGATAGTCGTAAAAACGTGCTGTATGTAAATAAACAAAAAAAAAATATATATAACAAAACGTGGAAATGAGAAAATATGCCACAAATAAGACAAATTCGAGTGTAGAAAGAGGAGAAACGTGCAAAATGCAAAAAGGATAAAAACTCTACAAACAAATTGGAACAATTTTTTACCTTTTTAAAAGTACTTGGATCAGTGGCGTACGAACCATTTTTTTTGCTAGGGGGAAGTAGTCGCTTCTTTCTTACTCTAGTAGTTCTTTACTCTTACTCTAGTATTTAGCAAATTTATTTCAAATTTTGGCCACGCCCGCTCCCGTCCCCGCAATAAAAAAAGTTTAGTACATATATCCTACAAATTTATAGATATCGAGCTCATATTTTGCAATAAAAAAACTGTTTAATATTGTCGCAAGGAGGAAAAACGCTGTGCAAAGGCGATCTGAAATAATCAATAATTCAATGTGTTCCGAATGTACCGGAGTATGTTCATTTTGATCTACACACCTATATGTTTTTATACCCTTGCAAAGGGTATTACAATTTTGCCCAAAAGTTTGCAACGCATAGAAATATTCATTTCCGACCCCATAAACCATATATATTCTTGACCAGGGTGACAAGCTGAGTCGACTGAGCTTTGTCCGTCCGTCTGTCTGTCTATTTTTACGCGAGGGACTAGCCCTCAGTTTTGAAGCTTTCCAGCTGAAATTTTGCACAGAGTCTTTATTTTGCGGCACACTATTAATATGTCGGAACCGACCGGATCGGCTGACTAATCTCATAGCTCCCATAGGAACAATCGGACGGAAAGCTAGTTTTAGTGAGAAAAACTTGTTTCTTTTCAATGGAAACGTCTCCGAACTTTGTAATCGTAGGTTTTCTATGCTTTTTTATAATTCTACCAACTTTTATTAAAATCGGACAACTATATGGTATAGCTGCCATACAAAAGATAAGTCTGAAAACAGTCTTCTTAGAAAATTTTTTTTGTTTTTAATGGTAGCATCCTGCAATTTTGTATTTGTTTGTTTGTATTTGTTTGTTTCACATGCTTTCACATAATTTTGCAAATTTTTGGCCAAATCGGATGACTATATCATACGACATACGAACGATCGGTCAAAAAATGGGAAAACGAGTATTTTTGAAAATATTTAAGCGAGCACTTGCAAAGGGTATAAAAACTTCAGCACAGACGAAGTTAGTTACAGACGAAGTCGTTAAGTATCCTGCTCTTCGTTTTCCAGTTCCATACTCCAATTCAATTCAAAACTATCCTCACTTTATCATCTTCATTCAAGCCGTACTCTGCTAATGGGGTACCTTCGCTCGATAACAAATCCAAAAAAATCCAAATCCACTTTGAATACGTCTATCTAGATTAACCGATACAAATAACGGGATCTGGTGTAACCATTGCTAGGTGAAACACGTCTGCAAAATTATATTCTCGGCTGCACTTCCGTTTGTGATGTAACCGATCCGATTTGTAGAGTTTATTTCTGAATCCGGCTCCCCCATCTCCAAACTATTCTACAAGAAGAACAGTACTTTCCATAATATCTCATGAGTGTACTAAAATTTTGTGCACTGTTGCATTCATTGGTAATCATGAAAATTTACTAATAATTAATTCTGCAGTTTTATATTAGAATTTTATCAATTTGTCGACATCGATTGCCAAACTGGCATGAGAGACATCTCAGCACAATTTTTAAGTTGATAATAAGTTGATCATCAATGTCAGTAATATTTCAAATATGAAATAAACACCTTTTCATATGACCTGCACATCCTCCATTTTTAATAAACCTTATAGAAGCATCTGCAACAGCTTTATAACTTTCATCTAAAATGTCGCTCCACAACTAAACAACACAGCATTGTTGAATTTGGGATTATGATCTATTAATGCAAATTACAAGAGATGTTAACCAAAGTGGATCAACTTGAAAAATAACACACAATTAGTTCCAGGGCCGGAATAGGCCGGAATCATTTAATATACCTTTTCAAAAATAACACAAAATTTCGAAGACAGCACAACGCATACAAATAGTTCACATTACAAAACACGTACATAGAAAAAAAAGATCACGATATTTAGTATCAATCGGGAATTTTTCAGTATCGAATCGGCCTTCATCTGAAGAATACCCGGTTGATATGATCGAAAATATCACTCGTACATTTCGAACATATCAATGTGAAATGTTTCAGATCAACAATCTGATATTTGTTAATATCCCTGATCTATTCTTATAGTATAAATATTTTTATAATATCAAAGGGTTATTATTGTATAATGTATTATTATGTATCAAAGCTATATTTGTATAGTACCCATTGGACATGGTTCAAATGTCAAAGATATACTAGAATTATAATTAGTGACTTTAGCTGGCTGGAGGTCCCGAAAAGTTGCGTTCGTTCACAACTGTAAACATCTTACGCATTTATATACACCAAAAAGAGCTGGTTGCCTATACTGAACTGTTTCATGAATCTCCCGATTCAACCTTCAGTAGGCATTTCGCTAATGGCTGTCGTTGTTTGAATGTCTCTTCATGCGCTCACCGCTTTAAGCAGTTGGGAACTGCAATCAGTAATGAAAGCAAAAACAGACAAATCGGAAGAGTATTCGCTGTCTCGCATGCTGTGGCAGAGCCATGTACATTGTTTTTGCCTTCTTCGAGTTGGACTATAGCTGTCTCTCTTTGTTTTAAGAAACTCTGTTTGTCTCTTTCTGCCCTCAGATTTTCGATGTCTACTTTGATCTAAAATCACGTCACTAGGGTATTTTTCATATCACTGTAAGAATTTCGCTTATTAATATAATATTTTTAGTATCAATGTAATACTACAGCATCATATTGGTATTAAATAGTAACTCTTGGATCTTTAAAAATTGATATTTTTGAAATTATATTGGAAGATCAACTCGATATTTGATCTTATTTTTTTCTGTGTAGTACAAACTCCACTGGTTATAATTCATCTTAAAAATTTAAAAAGTTTAAACGCTGATTTTGCGAATATGGCGCCATTTATGGAAATTTTTGGTGAGCAAATAAGATGGTCACTCTTTTTCTAATGCTGAGCGGTCAAGAGTTTGTTATTTTTATACCCGTGACTCGTAGAGTAAAAAGGGTATACTAAAGTCGTGCAAATGTATGTAGCAGGCAGAAGGAAGCATCTCCGATGTCATAAAGTATATATATTCCTCTTCAGCATCAACAGCCGAGTCGATATAGCCATGTCCGTCTGTCCGTCCGTCCGTCCGTTTGTATGAACACCTAGATCTCAGAGACTAGATGATCTAGAGCAACCAGATTTTAGATGAAACCTAGTATTGCCTGTGGGCAGATCAAGTTTGATTCAAATCCCGCCCTCGCAATAAGAAATGTTGATTATCTCCTACAATTTGTAAGCTATCGAGCTCAGATTTTGCAGTATAGTGCATGTGGCCAATATGTACAATCTCACAAATTTGCATTAAGATCGGATAATAAATGGCAGAGTTAAAAAATAGTTGCATACTTATCTGAGCCGCATGAGGTTATTAAACACTAATTGCCTTGAGTAACGGGTATTTCGAAGTCGGGCAGGGCCGACTTTAACTTACGCTCTCGTTTTAACTTATAAAAATGAGGTTTTGGCCAGCAAAAGTAGTCGTAAGCACCATAGTGCGCTGTTTACATAATGTTAAAATATTTAAATTAATGTTAAACGAATTTCTATCAAAATTTTCATGAATATGTTCAAAACAAGAAAGAAAGTCGGTCAAGCCCGACTATAGCATACTCTGTACCAACGAAATTCTACGCTCAGCATACATTTTATAGCTGAAAGCAGCTCTGCTTCTGCGCTGCTGCAGCGAACAGTCTTTTGATCATAACTCGAAAACCGTTCATCCAATCTTCACCATTCCTTTGGCTGATCGATAAGTTATCCTTATTACTAAATATATCTAGAAGGAACAACCCACCTATCTTTAAAACTGTAGGAGATATGACGTTTTTTCTAAATTGCGGGGGCGGCAGGTGGCGTGGCCAAAATTGAAAATAAACTTGATCTGCCTGCAGACATAAGAAGCATATGTCCCATACATGTGAAGCCTCTATCTCTTACCATCTCTGAGATCTGTGCGTTCATACGGACAGACAGACGGACATGGCTATATCGACTCGGCTGTTGATGCTGATCAAGAATATATATACTTTATGGGGTCGGAGATGCTTCCTTCTGGATGTGACATACTTTTGCACAAACTTATAATACTCTATGTACCTACGGTACAGAGTATAAAAACTACATTGATATTTACTCTTTGTCAATGATTTCTCTCTTTCAAAACAGACATTCAAATCTCTGATACTAGGACCATACTCTTTCACAGCAGCAGCATGCTATAGTCATCCGTTCTGATGATCGTAGAATGATGATCGTTAAAACTTACATTTTGTTATATGTTTGCTTTTAAAGTTATGTTAATATTAATATTATTAGACAATTTCACAGCTTAAAGAGAACAAGCTGAGCTTTCCTTCTCTTAATTTAACACCTTAAGCTCGAGTCCAAAGGATCCTCCTTATTTCTGCTCTAAAGCCAACTCTAGTAGCTGAAAAGTTGCGTCTAAACTTTAAAGCAAACTGTCGAAACTTAATGTGGCTTTAATAATAAACTCGACTACAGTTTGACAGTTAAACAACAGTGCCTTTTAAAATTTCGCAACTTGAAAGTCCGTAAATCATAACTCGGTTACTCTACTAAACTATCTTTCATTCTCTCTCTCTCTCCCTCTTTCCCTTGAAGTCTGAAAACAAAAGCCGACAAACAAGGCAATAACAGACAAACAAAACAGACGGTGAAATTAATAAATAAATTAATAAATTACAAATAATTTATCACGACACACACGCGTATTGGCAGGCGTCTTTCCTTTCCTTTCCTTTCCTTTCCCTCCCAACCGGTCGGGGCCCACCCAGTCGCTGCTGTTGCCGCTGCTGTCTAAATAAGTCTATTAGAGAAATGAAAATAAATTGCGTGCTTTCAGGCGGCTGCCAGTTGCCAGGGCGGACCATCGATTGCCAACATGCCAACTTGGACAGACAGCGTCAAAACAGCAGCAGCAGCAGCAGCAAGAAACAACAACAAACAAAAGCCAAATTCAATTATAAATGCGTGTAGCAGGCATTGTCTATAAGTCTATATGTGTCTGACTGTGTGTGCGTGTGTGTTGGCTTGTGTGTGTGTGTGTGTGTGTACTAAGTGTAAGTGATTAATTTTTGACAGGCGCATTTGTTGTGCGGTATTGAAAACAATCAATGCGTAATCTATGACACTCCCCCCCCCTGCTGTGCTCCAATTCTCTAGGGGTTTTCAGAACATGTTTGTGAGTTATAAAGCAAAAATAAGCAATTAGAGACATAACAGCAAAAGAATTTCTACTGCAAATGTACATGTGGATAACCTCAAGGGATTTGTTTGGAATACATACAAATAAAAAGGTAAGATTACTTTGCATTTGCTGCTGTGACCAGGAAACTAAATGGAAAATTGTTAAATATTTCATTATATTTTTGGGGTGAACAAAAAGTTCACGTCGAAAATATTTGGTGAAAATAATGTGTGAATGTGAAATAAGATTAGTTGAGCAAAATTGTTGCAATTCTTCAATTTGTGCAGTGTACACAACTCCGCATAACTCGCACTTTCCATGGCAAAGCTAAACAGACACAAATGAAATGTAAAAACTAGCTACATTTACGCTTAATTTTACGAATGGATCCTGCTGAAAAGATCAGAAATATAATTGTTATGGGAAATTGAAAAAAATGGCAGAATTTGTGATCTTAGTTCAACCTGACTGATTGGTAACCACCGTACAGCCCAAGCCATACACAATGATGAAAATCGACTTTCTAGATCAAACGGGATTGAATTTGTACCATTTGGAACTTAAAATATTAAGTATCATTCTTTCTTAGGTCTACTTAGAACGACTGTTAATATCATTAAAGTAAAGAAGTATAGAACAAACGTTCTTGAATCAAGAACACTTTGTGCTTACCGGGGCTGCAAAGTGGTTTTAAACCAAAACGGTTGGAACCTGGAACTCTCACATATTTTCACTGTGAACCGAACCTTAACCCGAACCAAGTGTGTAAGAACAATTGAACCTGAATCTGTTGCGAACCCTAGTATTCGGTTCGGTTCAACAAAAATTACACATTCAAAACATTTTGTACTTGCAGTAAGATGAAAATGCTAGAAAAGCGAGTTCTTAGTTCAAGTACAAAAAATGTTAGATTGAGTACAAAATAGACTCATTATCCTAGCTCCACAAAGTGCGCAACAGAAAATATAAATGATTTTTTAAGCGAGTCGATTCTTAAAATTCCCAACTGGCTGTAGCACTTTTGCAATGGAGAAGATGGTAAATTTCTGAGCTACAGTAGCTCTAACTTGCTCTTTGGTTATGGGTCTTGGATATTTCTGTGGTTTAATACGGAGACCTCGTTCAAGAACAAAGTGGGAATCGCTTCTGTATGGGTGCAAACCAAGAACATTTTGTACTTGTTTGAAATACTCTTATATTCTTCCTAGAATGTTTTTGGGCTGGCAATAGAAATTACTCACTTTAAGGACGAATGTTTAATACTTATTTTGAGATATATTCGGGGTTGACTCAAGACCATTATAAGCTAAAAGTATAATTAAAAATATTTTAATAGTTCAAAACATACTATATCCCAAAACAGTCTAAAATCAAGTATTTCGGGATTGAAAAAATCGTACTTGATATAAAAATGTTGTGCTTACATCAAGTATTTTCGTACTTACTGTACTATAAAGGAAAACAAACAAGTAAGGGCGCTGCAGTCGAGTTTCCCGACCACTAAATACACTGTTCATTTTTTTTTTTTTTTTTTTATGCTTGGTTGGCATTTATTGGATCTTCTCTTAAGAGACTAACAATAATTTTTCAAATCTTAATCTAGAGACTATTTTAATAAACTATCCCCTATTGGAGGTAGTTTGTGTTCTACGGCCCTTCAAGTCAGTCGCTGGGTTGGTAGGTCGTTTCTTCGCAGGCGAGAATGCGTTGCCAGCATGGTGAGAGATTTCGAAAGTTGGTTTGGGTGGGCAAGAAGCTTCTCAGAATATTTGCGCTTAAGTTCCTCTATTTCAGTTTCAACCAGTGGGATGCTGAGGTCTTTGTGGATACAATCATTGCGAATGTACCATGGCGCTCCAGTGATGGTTCTTAGGATTCTCGACTGTGATCTTTGGAGGATATCCACGCTGCTCGCACAAGCATTTCCCCATAGCTGCGAGCCATAGGTCCAGACAGGCTTTATGATGCTCTTGTACAGTAAGACTTTATATTCCAGCTTTAGTGGGGAACGGGAGTTAATTAGCCAGTGAAGGCTGTTGGCCTTAAGCTTTATCTGAAGTTTTTTCGAGTCTATGTGTTTGCGCCATGTGAGCCTTCTATCGAGGTGTACACCAAGGTATACAACATCGTTTGATTGCGGGATCCAAGTCGCGTTTAGTGATAGCTGGGGACAGGTGCTTCTGTTGAGTGTGAATGTCACGTGCTTACACTTTTGCTCGTTGATTTTAATACGCCAGTTGGCCAGCCACTCTTCCACTGTTCATTTGTTTTCATTTATTTGTTTTTGAATTTTTGACGATGAATGTAACAAAATTATCCCACATGTAGGCAACACTTTTTTCTAGTCCTGACCAACAACTGGGGGGGGGTGCTTTTATCAGATCAACTGTTTCGCTTATAACTCCGGTGTTTTTTGTCCGATCTGATTGTACTTTTTAGAATAGGTAGATATTGGGCCTAGCTTGATGTATACTAAACCACAAGGCTCTAACTTGAAAATGTGGATCTGACGGCTATTTAGGTCTAGGATTTCTAGAGGAGGTCTAGGTTTTTTGGGGATAAAAGGGGGACGGGGTGGAATTTCAAATCTGAAACAAACTTGATCTACGTACAGCATAAATCTACCTTCGTGCAAAAATTTGTGGCTCTATCTCTTATAGTCTCTGAGATCGACGCGTTCATACAGACAGACAGACGGACAGACGGAGGGACGGACAGACGGACATGGCTATATCGACTCGGCTGTTTATTCTGATCAAGAATATATATACTTTATGGGGTCGGAAAATTTTCCTTCTCCCTGTTACATACATTCGCACAACTTCATGATCCCCCTTTTTTTAAAAATTAGGAAGTATATTATTGAGCCTAAATTTGTTTCCAAAAATTATTTGTTGGTTTTGTTTTTGGTGTAGGTCTCAGAATGCCTAGAAACCCCCTCCTTTTCTCGAAATTAAGAAGAAAAACTTGCTTCCACCATCATCGTTTTGATGTGGTTACCCCGGATCTAATACAAAATGCACTTCAGTCTTTCGCCTAAGCATAAAATGTTTACTGATTACAGTTATATGGCTGAAATAGAAGAAAAAGTAGAGAAAAACTGCCAACCATTTGCTGATTCCGACTCCTCTAGTGCTCACTGCTGTCCAACTGGAGGACCAGAAGGAGCAGGAGCATGCGATGTCGTCTGACATCCACTGACGGACTTGGATGGCTTGTCTGTTTGTCTAACTGTCAGTGCAGTCTGATAGTTGCATGTGTATCCACTGACAGACGACATGCACAGCGTACATCTTATTAAGTTTGCATTACGATGCCGTAGCCGGGGTGCAGGGTGCAGGGTTGGAGGGTTGGAGGGTGGTGGTGGCTCCTGGAGAGGTGGTTGGCTGTGAAGAGTGTGCCAAGGAGTTTCAATTTCTATGTCCAGGGCAGGGTCTGTCGAAGGTTGTCTCCCTCCCTACCTCCCTATCGCTCCCCGAGTTCCTCACGCTCTACAATTTAATTTAATTTTTCTTGTCGTAGACATTTGATAATGCTGCCTGCCGCCTGCCCGCCCGCCTGCCTGCCTGTTCCCGGTCCTGGCCAAAAAGAAACATAGAAACAAATGGCCTGAACCAAGCCCACTTTTTACTTGCTGCTGCTGCTGCTGCTGGTCGCAAAGTTATGCGCTGGCGCATTTTATAAATTTTTAAACTTATGGCTCATTTTTATGCATTTCCACTGACTGCGCAGGGAAGTAAAATGCCAGGGAATGCTCGAAAGACAAATGCCAGCAGAAGGAATGCTGCTGCTGCTGCTGCTTCGTGGATGACGCAGCGACGGGGCGGGGGCACGAGGCTTGGCTTTTGTTTTTCCATCGTGTTGGCCAGCTCTAATGCGTTTTAATGCAATAATAAATCATTGAAAATCCATTTGTATTGTCAACACAAGTTGACAAGAGCCATGGCAAAGAAATCATTTGCCTTTTTGCCCTATTTGGTATTTGCTATTTGCCATTTGCCTGTTGTGCATGTGAGTTGACCATTAAGCGCCAAACTGGTAAGCAATAAAAAAATATATATATTCCCATAATAAAATGGGAATGTGTTATGTGTACAACAGCGTGAGAAATAAACACCTTTGGATATAAAAGTCAGGGGACTCAGGAAGGGCTTCAATCAAAAGTCGACCACATTCGCGGCTCGGCACTAAGAAAATTATGCTCGTTAAGTTTTAAGATTGTCGACAGCCACTTTTATGTAACTTATGGTTACTGGTTTTATTTCTTAATAATCTTTCGCTTAGTTTTTTCTATATATTATATGATTAGACATGTATGTATTAAGAAGTCGCCACTTCACATTTTCTATATATGTCAACAGCTTTAAGTAAGTTTTGCTTTAGACTACTGAGGGTTAAGATTATCCTCGTTTCCGAAATCTCTTTCATACATACACCCACCCTTTAGATTGGGAAGTGATCTTAGCCCTTAGATAAGGGAGTCTGTTAATTAAGGTGGGACAGAGAAAGCGTCTTCGTCTTCCAAAAAGGATAGAAGTAAAAGAAAGAAAGCGAAAAAAGACCGCTGCCTTCGAATGGTTAACAACGGTAGGGCTTGGAGCGAGAAGGAATATAAAGATGATCAAGGCGGGAAGAGTTACCTTCCTTCCTCGTCTCTGCCAGATTGCGAAGGCTAAAGGGAACTTAAAGTTATGCAAAAATCAGGTTTCCCAATGGGCTTTACTTTCATTGCATTTCTCATTGTATACTCTTTCAGAGCTCTTATGAGTCTTGCTGCGCCCTGGGTTTTCTTCCTCTCTATTTCACTTACCCAATCTCGAACACTAGGCTTTATTTTTCACCGATCATATGCCAAGATCGACGTCAAAGCCAATTACACCGGGGGCTAGGTCATGTATGTACTATATGTGATGGGAACAATTGGGCTTGGTGTACTATGAGCTACTTAGAGCGTACCGAACTCAATTGATGAGAGCATTCAAGAAAAATCACTTGGAACACGAGCAAAGGCACTACAAGATAATTTTTTCAAGCATGAAAACACTTGGACATTTCCGGAGCATCCGGTCGAAACATACATTGAAACGCTGAAATGGGAACTCCCACCCCTACCGCTGTTTAGCCCAGACATTACCCCTTCCATCCACTGCCATTTGGTTTCGTCGATGATGCATGTCCGCAGGTTCAGCATGTTCAGCAGGTTCGTTCCTTAAAGTACTCCGAAATTCGATAGATTCGTAGATCGCATCGAAAACGCTTTGTTTTTTCAAGATGGTATCCGGAAATTTACAGGAAGATAGGAGAAAGTATAGGCTAGCGATGGACAATATTTAAAAAACATGAAATTGTAACAAATTTTGAGAAAAAAACCCTTTTGAACTAATCCTTACAGGAAATAGTTATTTTGTCTTAAATGTGAGTTGTCCTCAGCGAAAAACTGTGCTTTCGGTCAATTCTGCAAGCCTAAAAAAATGTTGGAATCTTCGATTTGTGGGTTTGAATCAAATATGACCAATGTAATGGTTCGGAAATTTAAGGTTCAACGTATTTGGGCTAAAGTTTTGATTCGAACCTTGGCTCAGCCCATGATTTATGCAAGCTTATATGGTAATCGACCTAAAAACGCGACAAATAGTATGGGAATTCTAACGATTTTGGTTTGAAAGTGATCTATTGTGTTCATAGAAATTGTTTAAATTATAATTATTACCAAAGTAATGTCAAGCTGTTATTTTGTAAATCGCTTAATACGCTTTTGAGTCAAGGGTCTTAAAAATCTGGATAATATGGGTGAAGACTTTAAATGTAGTTCTTTTATTAAAATTTCTGTCGATTCCAAGACTCTGTAGTTGAAAACTATCGAAAAAAGTAGCTAGGCAGTAGGTCAAATTTATTCATGTATAATTTTTCTTGAAACGAACCGATATAATAGGTAAGGAACAGATTCAGGTTTTATTTCTTAAGAGGATCGGTTCAAGGCTCGGTTCACAGTAAGCTGAAAGTCAGGATTCCGGGTTCGAACCGACTCGGCTTAAAACCGGTTTGCAGCACCGCTTACGGTAAAAGTGACTGGGTATTTAAATTTTTAAGAAAAAATCCTTTTCATTAGATAAGCTCAGGCAAAATATCCGACCCATTCTTGAGATGATTTTAGGTTCATTTCGCTATGGTGGTAAGATCTGAAAGATCCTTATAATGTTTGAAATACTTGACAATTCCCGGAAAGTTTTAAGAATCCCTTTTAACTAAATAATTGGCATTGGTTTAAAAATTAAACCAAGAACCATGTTTTTGGTTCCAAGAATGAGTGCAAAAAAAGTTTCAGACCAATTCTACTTATCTGTAAATATGGAAATTCTTGTAAAAAGAATACCATTGGGATTGAATCAAGACTATTTCGACATAAAATTGAGGTCTGAAAAATAGTTCATTTGTCAAGTCTCAAATAGAAGTACTTTTCTTAAGGCTGGTTTTTAGAAAGCACGAAAATACATTTGTATTCACATGAATAGAAACACTTTTAAAATGTTTTGAAATTTGATTGCAGATGAACAGTTGTTCTGTTTTAACAAAGTATTGTGACGAAATACACTTTTATATGATCTGGAATCCAGCCTTAACTCCCAAATAAAATTTGTATCAATATCAATTTGACAGCAGAATCGTAGAGAGACAAAGTAGAGTGGCAAAGTTTGGTCGCGATAGCTTTAAAACTGACGGAGAATATATCAAAGAAACAGACGGACGGACAGTCGAATAGACGGACATGGCTATATCGACTCAACTCGTCACGTTGATCTAGTATTTATATACTTTATGTGGTCGGAGATGCTTCCTTCTATGCGTTACAATCATCTGGACTATTTCAATATACTCTCTGCAAGGCCATAAAGAGTGTCGGCATGTTTTAAGTTAGGATCAATTTGATATTTTCGAAATATCATTTTAATACTTTCAAAAATACCAACTTGATAATTGGAATATTAAGGAGAATTTAAATGGCAATGGTTTCGAATTTTGAGGACCACATCATTTATTTTACTTATTTACAAGTTAAGATATAATATACAATATTAAATCTAAGAGGATTGAGTGGTGATAGGAGTACTACTTAGTATCTGGACCTTCGACTCTGAGGACCACTTTATTTTTGGGTGTTACTATTGACGCCGCCTGCACTTGATTCAAGTGCAAAATACTTGCCTTTTTTTTTGTGAGTGTAGAGACAACTTGTACACGTTTCCATTATCTCATAACTGTCATCATTTCTGACTACTTGAAACACTCTCCAGGCACACTTCAATCTCTGCCTCAGCCTCGACTCCAGCTCCAGCTCCAGCTCCATCTCTTTTATCATCTTTATCTTTCGATTGCTGTCTGTGTTTGAGCCTGATGTGTGTGTGTGGGCTTTCGAGAAGCGACAGCAATTAGGCAAACGTTGGCCCCTTCATTACACTGATCAATGGGCCGCTTGATGTCACTTATAAACCACACACACACACACACCCACACACACTCGCGTGTGACAGCCTTCCATTTGCCTGACTGGCCACAAAATTTGCCACCATCTTGCGGATGAAAACTTTTCTGATATCCCTCTCATCCTTCTCCATGCTACTTCTACTATATATATACATATATATATATATCTTCTTTCTTTCTTTTTTTTTTTGTGTAGCTGCCGCCGGCACTTGCGGCTTTATTGTTTGGCATTGTCTAACATCTTCAGCAAGTTGCCTTTTTTTCCGCTCTTTCCTCTAAAAAACGGTTATTTACTCTGGCGCTGGCTATGCGGAGCTCAGCCTTAGGCACACTTCTTCCTTCCTTGGGTGTAAGGGTGTGTGTGTGTGTGTGCCTACTTAACACAATAAACACTCAATTTTCAAGCATGTTTTGTTTGGGATTTGGCTTCCAACTAGCAAGTGAAAGAAGCGCCGGGTTCGGAACTTTGCTAAGCAGCAGCCCACCACTGTTTGTTTAGGTGGCAACTTATTATTCCACTTCCCCTCCCCTCCCCACCCCCGCTGTTACCAAGGCCTACTATAAATACAATTTGACAATTGTTGACTGCTGCTGGTGTTTTTGATTTGTTTTCAATTGCTTGCTAACAACAAAAAAAAACACACACTCCAACGGGAGGGGGAAAACTTTTTATTTGAGTACTAAGCTCCAAATCTTGACACCAGTTTTAATTTGCATTAAATTGTTTGACATGGCAGTTTTGGGGGCACTTTTTTTTACTTGAAGTGTTTCCACCGACCATTCACTTTTCACGTAGGATCTTATATTTTATACTCATGCCGATATCTACCGACCTTTCCCTTGTCTGAAGAGATTCAAAGCAGATCAAATTCTGACCAATTCAAATCAATGATCTTCTTTAAATTAGAGAAACTCTAAGGTGGAGCACTGATCTGGTTAACATTTCGTTGATGAATCTGCTTGGAATCCAACCGTCGTAAGATTTTGCCCATCTGTGACGACAAAAATCAGTTGCAGCCGTAGTTTAAGAGCAATCGACTTGATATTTGGAATGGAAGCCTTTTTCCCCGTACGAAGGTGTAGTTCTAAGATGAGCCAAGATTGGACCAAAACTACTATCCCCTCCCATACAACTACCCATTTTTCAGAATAATTTTTATATGGGAGATATACGACATAGTCACCCGTTTTTGAAAAAACTTAAAAGAATTGTGTGGATGTATCAAAAATTAATACATACCAAGTTTGGGGTCGCTAACACTGAAGAATACTGAATATAAGTACGAACGCTCTACAAAAAAAAATGTATTAGTTCTTGAATTTTCAAGAATTTTCAATTTCGGTCTTGAAATCGAGCTAAATTCGTTCTCAGCTTGGTACTTTTAGGCGAGGGAAGTGAGGTACAGAAACTGAGAGAGGAGAGCAAGCACATTTGAGGGAATAGCGTTAAGTCTGCTCTTACAGTTTTGTATATTATGGGAGAGGGGTGTGGGGAAGCTATCGAGCTGAGAATGGTTTTTTGCACTCATGTTGCTTTGGAATTCCCAACCAGTTATAGCATTGCTGGCATGGAGAGACCTCTGTTCGACTGATATTTGACAGACAAAGACTGATGCTGCTTTGACGTGTGTATTCCTCAAGCCGGCTAAAACTTGCAACATGGCTTAATAATTAATTTTCCATTAAATAAATTTTTAACAAAATGGAATAATTTATTGATTTTGAATTGTTGTAAGATTGGAATCTGTGAAGCTCTTGATTTAAGAGTAATCGATCTTACTCTTCAATCTGATGAGCTCTTAATAATAGGAAGAACATTCTCGGTTTTTGACAATGCTATTTACCCTTGATTCAAGAATGAGCAATCTTGAATTCGAGTATGTTTAGCACTTGATGCAAGAACTATTCTGGTTGATTTGAGAATGATTCGTACTTGGATCAAGCTCTTGGATCAGGAAAGCCGGGATCATAAATTCATACTTGGATTAAGAATTTCGCTATTGGATCGAGAATTTTCACTCTTATCGAACTATTGATCTCGAAAATTCTTGATCCAGGCGTGAAATTCTCTATTTTTTTCTCTGAGTGTAGCTTCGCGGATGTGAGCACCTAGATTTGATCAGAATTTTTTACAATTTGGGAAAGCTAAGCTAGGATTTTCAAGTGAGGTAAAAGTAAACAACAGAAGCTAACATTTTTGCTTGATAATTCTGGTTGGCTAAAACTAAAATTTTATTCTGCAGAATTTGATTTCGATGTAGATGGACATTTCTCAGTCGAAAGCTTATTTTCTATATCTATCGATAAAAGGGGACACAAGCATTTATTGGCAAAACCCTGCCGCCCTATACTCAACCAGATAATGTCCAATTTATTTTCACAAAAGAAACTCACAATCTATTTATAAAGGAAGTGAAGAATAGGATCACCAGGATCAATTTGCTGTTTTAGCTCTAACTTACATAGAAACTGGCTTCAGTGTGAGCGTTCAACAGCAAAATACCACCAAATATCGAGCAGCTTTCGATGACATGTGAATTAGATTGGAGCAAATTAACATGAATAACTCCAAGATTGGCAAAGAAAAGGCGATGTTTTCTATTTGGAGCATGTTCTGGAAGTACATCCGTTTGTTCCCCATGTTGCGGAACCATCGAACATGAAAGAATATAGAAGTTATAGTCCATGGAAGTAACCTGAGTTTCGCAAATTTTCTTACTTTTTAGGTGTTGATGGAAAAAATTATACAAAATGTACCAGTATAGGTATTTAGCCTCGGTTTTGAAAATTTTGTAGTTAAAATATTCAAGATTTAGAAAAAATTACTCTCTTGGGAAACAAGACACTTACAACATAATTTTTATCATTTCATTTCATTCTAATTTTTGTTAATTTCTATAACAATTGGATATTTTTCTATTATATGTAAAAAGATCTTTTTTTTTTTTTTATTTTTGTCGACTTAGATGGGCAAAATGCATCGGCTTCTTCTGCTTGGCCTTTACAAGTCGGAGAAGATTTCCCAACAGTGGAAAAACATCGACATGATATTAAAATTACAACATTCCTTGGCATCCCAAGCCCCCCTCCACCGAACACCACCCAGTGGAAACGCTTCACTTGGACCCGACTTAAGTATTAACAGGAGACCCTCGCTTGGCCAGTCCCTTTTGACTTTGGCCACAACAGTTCTTATCAATCTTAAAAATGCATGAATAATTAAAATATGCAAATTTGTTTCTGGCCAGTCCATCGGCGGAGTCGCCAACGCCGTCGCCGTCGCCGTCGCCGTCGCCGTTGTCGCCGGGCGACTTTAAAGTCAGCCAAGTTAACAAGTTGCTTTAAGCAACAGCTCCTTTCGCTTTCGGGCTCTCTGCAAAAATGTGTTTGCCATGCCAACACCTACGCAAAAAACGTATAAATGCTTCCGCCCCCGCACCCCGCCCCCAGGCCCCCGCCATCGAGCCCTTTCAAAACACACACATATTTTTCCTTTGACTAGAGATAAAAAAGCAAAACAAGCAAAGAAATAAGGTAAAGAAAAACGCGGCGTGAAAATGTTGCCTTTGAAAGTGACTCAATAAGGTAAACACCTGCTTCTGGGCGGGCTTCGGGTTCGCTATCGTTCTTAGGGGCCGGGGAGGGGTCAGTGCCATCTAGAAAGGTGCAGACTTCATGCAAATAACGGGCCTTTGTGTCACAGGGAGAGCGAGCTCTTTGTGCCAGCTAATGATGTTTATCGTTTTTTCTTTTTTTTTTTCACAGAGACTCCTTGGCTTTTATTAAGCTAATTCATTAAAAGCTGTCACAAAACTCAACAGGAGTAGCGTCTGGTCTGGCCTGGCCTGGTCTGGTCTGGTCCGGTCCGCTGGTGCCGTATTGTTCACACATTTAGCTGTGTGAACATTTTCTCACCTCCTTCTCCGCCCACCCACCAGACCAGAGGCAGGCAGGCAGGCAGGCAGCTTAATTGAAATGCATGAAAAGCCACATGAATTTGGCAGTCAACGACAGGCAATAGTGTCCTGTCTCCTCCTCCTCTGGGTACTTGGTTTTATAATAAATGCTGCCCTTCCACCCCCCGCCTGTTCCAAACAGGCCACGCACTGCCGACTCGCATGAGGGCAGCCAAGCGTTCGTTAGTTGGGCCCGTCATCGCCTCCAAAAATGCATCCCAGCATTGCCCCCTCTCGTCCCCCTCGCGCTCCTCTAATGCTGTAAATGAAGTGTGCGCTTTCAGCTTTTTCATTGCATTTTCGAATGCCCAACAACAACGGCAACGAGCTTGTCGGTTCTTTTTTTTTTTTGAGTTGTGGACAGGCTGCAAAATTTTTGGGATTTTTGGTAACGAAAATTCCTAAAAGTTTGTGTCACATTAATGCACGCTTCTAAAGCGTGGCAATAAATGGGTTACATGATATCACCTCGATGGGGAGGAATATGTGGCAAGGTTTAAATAGTTTTTTTTAACTATTGAATTTCGAAATACGTGAAACACTCTGTAGCTTAAACTTATCCCCCATTAACTGAGACTTGCAAGACTCTTACCAAATTATTCGTGATTAATGCCCTTCGAAGTAAGCAAACTTTATTTCCTTAAGTTTTAATGTATTAAAATAATGCCATTGCAAGTCTCTCATAGATATTCGACACTGCATACTCATTCAGATTGTGGGGTATTCAACCAAATGTTGAGCTAAGACAAATTTAAAATATATACTTGACCAAAATTATGATTTTCGTATAACATAGCATACTTTAAAGAACATTAAGCATTATCAATTTCCCTGCAAACATTTTGTTGTGTTACTTATCTCTCTCGTCAACGCAAGAGTTTGGCGATAGCTTGAAGGGAGAGTTTGAAAACAGTTTGGCGACTGACACAAGCAACCCAGCAAACATTTTTTACCGCGAAAAATAAGAATGCGATTCTCCAGTAGGAGATATTCTAGCGATATCGCATTATTATCGCATTCTCATCTCCCTACGGGAAGAAATGTGACACTATGCGATAACTTGCTAGCTATAAGTAGGCAATATTTCTGGGGAAAGGAAAAAGTCTCTTCTGAGCAATAGGAAAGCGATTCTTCCTAGAGGCAGGAATGCAGTTGTTTCCCCGAAGAAAAGCCATACGAATTAAAGGACTTTTGAATTCTGGTATTTAACAGTACGATTCCGAACCTAAGGTAAATTGCCAAAGTATTTTCCCATGGTAATGTTGTAAAATGTCGTTCAACTCACTTCAAGAAGAATCGCATTCGGGTTTTCTTAGGGAGTGTTAAGCGATGAATCGCCAATTCTCAGATGAGATGATGAAAAAGCAGGACCAATTTACTTTATTCTTGCCCGCAAGGCGATTTTTGAGGCATGTATCGCCAATTTACCGAATGGTCGAATGGTATACATATTGCCAAGTTATCCCTTTTATGATAAAAAAAGCGATACCTAAAGTATTTCTTCAAAGTAAAAGCCAAATATCAGTTAATTCTTTTTTCCCACACTCACTGATAGCTCATAGTTTTCAAGTGTCAGTTGCTGTGTGAACAGTGCCAGTTGACTGTTGCCGTATGTGCCCCGAGAAATCCGTCATAATTCCCAAATATTCTACTCAGTGTAAGACTGTCAGATGACTGCAGTCCGGCAACCTGCCTTGCTCTTTGAGTGTGGACAGCTGGGTTGGTGTAAACCCCTACAAAAACGGAACTTGTTCTTTTCACCAGGAAGCATTTAACGTTATATGTCATTGGCGGAAAGCGCTCAGATATATTGAGCCCCATTGCGGAGTTTATAAATTTTCATAAATATTGAGAACATTTTATAACTTTTAAAATCCATTTACAAAATGGAAAAAAAACATACTATACACTGTTATACTGATTAAAATTACGAAGAAAAATATAAAATTATTAAAAAATCAGAACTTTACCCTAAAAGCTTAAGCATTACCTCCAAAATGGCGACTAGCTGCATTGATTGTCTGTTTATACGCTGTTCCCATTAAAAATGGGAAAAGGGGGATCTAGAGTTGTGCAAAAGTATGTAACAGGGAGAAGGAAACATCTCCGACCCCATAAAGTATATATATTCTTGATCAGCATGAACAGCCGAGTCGATATAGCCATGTCCGTCTGTCCATCTGGCCGTCTGTCCATCTGTCTGTCTGTATGAACGCGTCGATCTCAGAGATGGTAAGAGATAGAGCCACAAATTTTTGCATGAAGGTAGACTAATGCTGTACGCAGATCAAGTTTGTTTCAGATTTGGAAAATTCCACCCCGTCCCCCTTTTATCCCCAAAAAACCAAGATCTCCTCTAGCCATTCTAGACCTAAAAAACCGTCAGATCCACAATTTTTAAATTAGAGCCTCGTGGTTTAGTATACATCAAGCTAGGCCCAATATCTATCTAATCTGAAAAGTACAATCAGATCAGATAAGAGCACCCCCCAGTTGTTGGTCAGGACTAGAAAAAAGTATTGCCTACATTTGGGATGATAATTTTGTTACATTCATCTTCAAAAATTCAAAAACAAATAAATGAAAACAAATGAACACGGTATTTTGTGGTCGGGAAATTCCACTGCAGCGCCCTTACTTGTTTTGCATTAAGCGCTAACTACCTTTCGATTTTGGTATCAAAATAATTTTGATGAATAATGTTTCACGGTGTAGATGGAGATTTATATTGGAGTATACATTTTGATACTTTTTATACGCTTGCAAAGGGCATTATAATTTTGCCCAGAAGTTTGCAACGCATAGAAATATTCATTTTCGACCCCATTTACCATATATATTCTTGATCAGGGTGACGAGCTGAGTCGATTGAGCTTTGTCCGTCCGTTTGTCTGTCTGTATGGATTGGTCGGAAATGCTTCCTTCTATGCGTTACAAACATCTGGACAATTTCAACATATCCACTGCAAGGGTATAAATATCGTTTCACTATATCTATATTGTCTTTTATTAGCAAACAACAAAATACTTCAGCTATTTCTAGCTTTTTCCAAAGGTTTGTTTAGCTTTTTAATGACCCGAAGAGTTGGCAGCACTGGTTCACTTGCTGGTAGGAAGTGCGGCTACCTTCTTAAGTATGCCTTGGTACAGAGTATAGTATAGTCGACCGACTTGACCGACTTTCTACCTATATCTAGCGTGAATTATGAGACATTCCTTATAAGCTCGGTGACAACAGCAAACGCAAAATATACAAACATGAAAGGATCAAAGGCATCTATAAACTCTTTTGTGACCACTATAATGACAAAGGTTTGAATTCGGTTATCCCTTCAAATGTATTTACGCTTTCACAGAGTTTCTCAAAGCTGCTGCCTTTACACACACACACACACACACACACAGACACAGCTAACCAAACACAGTGCCCGTTTGTGCATTGTTTAATACTCACACATACAATCCAAAAATGTTGCAGTTTTATTTGTTAATTTTGGCACAGTTTTCATTTTATTTCCCCCTCCCCGCCTCCTCCCCTCCTCCACCAACCCTTTGGCTGGCTGTTTTGCTCCTTTTTCGCTGTTTTGTTGGTTGGTTTTCGTTATGCATTTGTGAAGAAGTGACACTGCAATAATAAATAAAGCACAGGCAACCGGCAACCGGGAACCGGGAACAAACGAGCTACAAAAATGGCTGAAAATGGCAACAGACAAAAGTGGACAAAGGGAGAGGGGACAAATGGATGCCAGATGAGATGACGGCAACGTCAAATGTCAACATCAATGTTGTTGTTTTTATTGTAGTTTTGCATTTATGCATATGTATGTGTATATATACATATGTGTATGTGTGTGTGTGTGCAATAATGAATACACATACATATGGACATTCAAGCCGCATTTTTTGTCTCTGTGTTAAAATTTTAATTTCACGCTGAAAAACACACAAACACAAGGCTCAAACTCAACTCAACTAAGTGACTGGGCAAGTCAGCTGCTGGGATAAGCACGGGGGGAGTGGTGAGGGGTTTGGGGGGGATAAAGTGTTGTTGGAATTGTGTGGAGTTGAGCTAACTTCTCTGCGCCATTTGGTCGCTGTTACATGTTTTAAGCGAATTCCCCTAACGCAACTGAAGAAGAACTCATCCGGACTAGCTTAAAGTATGAAATTCTCTTTGAAGATGGAATTAACGAAAAATACAAAAAAAAATGACTTAAATTAAAATGGGTAATTGGTTTAAGTTTAAGGCCAGAGCCAAAAAAAAAAGGAAATTATACTTCTAGCCTTGGCTTGGCACTACGGTTTAACCGACTATCTTTCTTGTTTGTATTTTTAAATCGAGGCAGACTCAAATCTTTTTAAGGGGGTGTTCAATTTTTTGCTAAGCTAACACCATTTCGCCAAAAAAAAAAACACTAAATTTTAATTTCAATTTGAATGAAATATAGAATTATTCTCCCAAAAGATAAGCCTAAGTGGGGAAATTGTATTCAAACTATCTAAGCCAACCAAGAGCATACACTTTTTCCTTGCACCGTCGCACAGTGGCACCTCTGCCCGATTTCTGTAGCAAAAAACCATTTTTTGACTGCAGCGCTTGGCTAAAAAAGTTAACTTTTCCAATAGAGATGTATTCAAATCTAACCCATTCAAGCTTATTTTGAAATCGTGTTATAAATATGTGTGATATAACTTCCCAAAGTGTAATAATTTTTCAACTCTGCTGGAAAATGTGCAGGTTTGAGTAAAACACAAATGATGGAACTGAATTATCTTCTAACTTTAACACCGATAATTATCTATATAGTAAGTTTATTTTGGCTTATTGTAGGCTTGGCAATCCGCCGTCAGCCTGAAGCCGTTTCGCTCATACATATTTATATACAAATCTTTTTCATAGTAAGTTACATTTTTAACACGTTATATTATAAAACTATGGATGCCTAACAAAATAACAAAATAATCTAATACCGTCTCCGACTCGGAGCGGGAATTTGATTTGCCTGTCCGGCCAGCTATGCCCCGATTCACAGCCCGTTGTAGTCAGAGACGGTATTAGAGCTAACAAAAACATTTAAAAGTAAAGCGATCGTGAAAGGAAAGAAAGGAATGAAAACAGGGACCGTAATCATTATGAGTTCTATTACAAAAATCAAACTTTAATGATTATTTTTGATTTTCATTTTATAACTCAAAAAATAATAATTAAATTTGATTTTTGAAATTAAACTCAGAAATAATTATTATAAATATTACTCAAATGTCGATTACTACAAGTGTTTAAGAAATTGTGGCAAGATTGATGCATATCCCTAGTAAGAGAATCAAGTCGAACCAGTAGAACCCAATGCCAAGTTAGAAAATACAAATAAAATTACGGATTTTTAAAAATTAATGATTAATTTAGATTTTTATTCATTTTACTCAAAAAATAATAATTATTGATTGAGCAATAAAATAAAAATCAAGAAATAAAAATCATTGTGAAAATGAATAGAATAGCGAAATACAACCTTATTCTATTATAATACGTTTTTTCATGCGGGTATTCCAAGTTGATGATTTTTGAGGATGAAAAATCTACAAATAATCATTATTTACGGTCCCTGAATGAAAACTCTAAACATTTCAATTTTACATTTGACAAGCTTTACGCTTACTTTAATTCAACAAAGGCATTCCCTAAAGACTAATTTAAGATTAAAAATCCTCTAATATTATCTTTTGCCTATATTTTATAGCTTGACTTATAAAAGACGCAAGCCCATGCCAGTTGCAGCCGTTCAATAGAGCGCGACATTCCTCTTTGGTCAGTACAGGACATCTGGCTACAAAATGCTCAACATCCTCTCGTTCTCGCAAACTGCATAGATTGCATTAAGCATTTCAACTCGGGACTTGAAGATATTTGATATCATCAATGCCCCAAATCTGTCTTGAAAATAATTATTCTCTGCCATATCGTAGTTCAGCTTCGAGTTGGAGTTTCTAGTAGCGCTCTGTCTTGCTTCATACTCCCACCTGAGCCGCATTGTGACTTCTATCCTTCTGATAATCTCGTAATGTTGTTTCTCCCATTGGCTTCGATCTCCAAGAGTTAGCTCAGCGTTATACTCGTGTGCCAGGCTTTTCCACTGTTGGAAACATAGCGTTTCGGTGGCAAGTAAATACTTTGCAACGATCTTGGGATATCTATGGTCCTGCATATCAAATATCTTTTTTACAAAACTGCAGCGTATAGGTAAATAGTGGAGGCAGGCCAGTTTCCAGATTATTTGCATAGTTGGGAGTGTTTTGAGGGAGATAAAAGATCCTTTTTATAAAATACCTCTGGCATAACATGTGGTTGCTTTGGCTGTAGCCTGGTACATTTTGTATTGTGTGCTGGGGTCTACATATTTCCCCTTCAAAAATGAATTCCATGTAAAAAATTGTTTGTTTACATAGAAAACGCTTCCAAACTTTGTATTTCTTAGTTTCCCATGCTTTCCCATGATTCCAGTAAGTTTGGTCGAAATCGTACAACTATATAGGACAGCTGTCATAGAAAAGTAGAGTTAGAAAAGTATTTTTAGTGAGAAAAACTGGTTTGTTATCAGTGGAAATGTTCTCCAAATTAGTTAGATATACTTGTTGCAGGGGTATACCAACTTCGGCAGAGCCGAAGTCGCCTTTACTCTATTTGGTTATTAAAAATTAAATAAAAAATTAAATTTGTTTGCCACAAGGGTATAAAAATTATCAGAATAAGTATTTAAAAATATTTAATTTAAAATTTCGAATTGATTTTTCAAGATTTCTAAGAAAATCGTAAATTTAAATCCAAAATTCTAAAGTTAGGAACCGTAACCGAAGAAACTTTAAGCCTTGAGTTCGCAACTTACTAAGGTTTGCATTGCATAAAGAACTCTACGCGCACTTAGTTCATGCAGCTGGGTACTAAATAGTTCTATGTTATTTCAGTTTAATTTACTGTATCTATATATATTTCTTGTTACATTTAAATGCCGATAATGTATGCCAGTGCGTAAATCTGCTTTCCGTAAGTCAACGCTACAAAACGGCTTACCATAGCCATTTTCAAACAATTTTCCCAAAGTCACAATGCCCGAAAGCAACACAAAGTCCGCCCACAACTGTTGGTGGCGACGGCGGTGGCAGTGGCGGTGGCGGTGGCGACAACAGCATCCGGCAGATGTGCAATTGCAGCTGCCGGAGTCACAGCTGGAGTCATCCGCCCACCAATTGCCGCATGCTTGCCGCCTGCCGGATTTAATTGGAAAATGTAAATGAGCTTTGTTCATTTGAAAGATGCAGTTGAGAGCGAACCGGATGGCAGGCACTTGGCAAGCCAACGCAACATTTCTTTAAAGTTGCCACAAAAAATGAAAAAAAAGAAACAAAAATCAAAAAAATTGTTATTCCCTTTAAAAGCTGCAACAAAGGGCATGTCACACAGAGAGGGAAATAATGTTGACCCCACAGAAATTCACCCACACAAACAATCAAGTGTGTGTGTGTGTGTGTGTGTGTGCATGAGCACGCCATTGTTTGACTTACAAAATGGCGTAGAAAGCGCCAACAAAGGCAGTTGACGACGGCGAGCTTTTAAAAAACGGCAACTTCCGTTTATAAAAGTGTCATGTAAAACAATACTTTCTATATGTGTGTGTGTGTGTGTGTGTGCGTGAGGTAATAACAAGGTGAGACAATAGCGAAAAGATGGTAGCTGAGAGCGTGAGTGTTGTTCGCTTGGTTTTCGATTTATAAGTGTAAAAATTGGACAAGCATTTTCATAAGCTAAATTTAGAGCCACAAAATGCAGTATTTCTGCACTTATTGAAAATGATATAAAAACGATTTTAAATCCACATTCGATCAATATTTCCATAATTAAGCACAAAATGTTCTTATTCGGAGGTGTCCCAGAAATCTCTTCCAACCAAATTTCAACCCAAAACCAATTCTCCGTGTCCTTGAAATCTTTAGGGTTTGTGGAAAATGTTTAGCAAAATGCACCCTTTAAACTTTTTAAATAATCAAAATTAGTTTTTTGTTTTGTTTTACTGGAAAGGGTGCATCAAGAAATGAACCTATTTAATTTGTTATAATATTAAAACTAGCTCTATAATAATTCTTCGCAAATCTAACCAAAAGCTGCCATATCAACCAAAACCGCCTTGCCACACTGCCTCAGTTGGCATTGCTAGCGCCATATTGAAAACTTGACAAAAACAAACAGGACCAGGGTTGCCAAGATTTGCCATATGATTGAAGCGGAAATGTTTTATTTAAAATCATAAAACGTTTCTACCACGTTTCAATTTCAATTATACATTAAAATAATTGGACCAATTATCTTTCCCACAAAAAAAATTAATTCCATAGAAGTACTGGGCAGGGATGCAAACCGGCTCTGGACCGACCCGAAGCGTTTATATCAGCTGGTAAACCGAACCGGCTTCCTTTTATAAATGCTGAACCGAACCGAAAACCACATAATAAAACGGTTTGTTTCGGTTCAGTTCTCTGAGGAGTTTTAAAAAGTAAATTACTAACTAATTAATTTGATGAATTGTTAGTTTGAATTGTTTCGCTAAAATAAAATTTTATACATTTCGTTCGACCCTTTACATCCTTAGCGATCCCGGATCGATATGACCTTTAAGGATGGCTTGATTCAAATTCTGCAGTTCTTCGTTACTTTAATTCAATCTTAGCCAGCAGAGCTTTAGCTCATATGATGTGATAAAAAGGGCTTGTCAGATGCATTCTTTTCTAGCCGACTTTTTCTGTTTTCGAAGGGCACTACTGCAGCAGAATCCTGAAAATCCATTACAAATTTGGGACATTCTTCTTAGGATTTCAAAGATATTTAAA
This sequence comes from Lordiphosa andalusiaca, assembly GCA_035044965.1. Taxonomy (NCBI): domain Eukaryota; kingdom Metazoa; phylum Arthropoda; class Insecta; order Diptera; family Drosophilidae; genus Lordiphosa; species Lordiphosa andalusiaca. The sequence continues at coordinate 210,737 of JAWNNM010003014.1, read as the reverse complement.
TGGCTTATAGGAAATCAATCAAAGTGTAACCGCGGTTCAGTTAGCTCCAAAAACCACGTATTGAAACGAACCGGCGGTTCTAAAACTGTGTGAACCACTGAACCGAACCAGTATTTATTTTCGAGTGGTGTGCTTTCCTGGTTCAGGGACACCGACGGATTTTTTGAGCAAATCGCAAACCAACCGATAGTAACGTCTGAGATTTCTAGGACACTTCCGTATACAGTCCTCGAGACGTATAGAATCGAAAAAATCTAAAAAATTATGACTCGCTCTCAAGCTGTTAATTTTTTGTAAAAATTATGGGCCCACCGTGCATAGAATCGATTGGTCCATAGGTAGTTTCAAGCTAAAGGGAGAACAAACTAATGGCTTTTGAATGGAAACGTCTTCGAACTTTGTAATTAGTGATTTTCTATGATTTTTCGCAATTCTACTTAGTTTGATAAAAATCGGCCATCCTTGATTTAACAAGGACCACAACAATGTGCTCTGGCCGTTGTAAGCATTGTTAACAGGACTGATTGGTATATCAAGCCGGAGAGGGACGATACCGCCAAGCCTAAAACTAGGGTTAACTAGAGCATTTCATGTTGGAGTATTATTTCCGCTGATTTATGAATATTATGGGGCTGCAAGCGGGTCTCGAACCGAACTTGTTCGTTCCCAGAACTCCGATGTGAACCGAACCTCTTTAGGTATAAATACTGAACCCGAACCTGTCTCGTTCTGTCACATCAGAATGTTTGAATTTCTTTTGACTTCATCATGTTATCTGGTTGGTTTTGTGCGACTGATTAATAAAATGAGCAGGAAAGTGTAAACAAAAATCTAGAAAAACGTTTAATAGCCTCTGTTTTTCAAGACTTTGTATTCTAAGTGTTCTAGCAAAGATATATAGATATCTATTAATCTTTGGTTCTAGTTAAACCCCGCTTTCAATCCTAGGACGACCCGATTCCTTAACCGTTTTGTGATGTTTTTAGGTCGAAGCGACTTTTAGAACAGAATACTTAGAATCTTTTTAAGTTATAAGTAAATTTATTGCTTTTATTATTAATATTGTGTTGAGTATGGATGGGCTGAAACTAGATTCGAACCAAAACTTTTGCCCAAAAACGTAGAGCGTAGAATTTCCGAACCTTAAACATGGGTAAGTTTTGGTTCGAACCTGCGAGCCGGAGATCCGAAAAACTATGTGGCTCTGAAATATTTTGAATATTTATTTCAGGGGTAACAAACAATGTCTGATTCTTCAACAGCAAGGGAGAGACTTAGTGGAATAATAAATTAATCCAATAAATTCAATGTTTAATTTTAATTTTGAAAACACATCGCCTTTAACTAAATCGCATACCTATATATAATACTAATATTTCTATAAGTCCTAACGTAACTGGGTGCTCATCAAAACCTTTTGCAATGCTTCACCACAACTAATGCCTCACCTTGTTATGGCACGCTGTGTGTCTGAGTGCGTGCGTGTGCTTGTGTGTGTGCTTGTGTGCGTTGCCATATTGTTTTCCCAAAAACTCCAGCTCAAACTACACCAACATTGTTTTTGCCCCACAATTTTTAACCTCTTCTACTCCTTTTCTCCTTTTGCAGGCGATAAAACACCCGCAGGCTTTCCGGTTATTACGCAGGGTCCAGGCACACGCGTCATTGAAGTGGGTCACACGGTGCTCATGCAATGCAAAGCCATTGGCAATCCCACCCCGACTATCTATTGGATTAAGAATCAGACGAAAGTTGATATGAGTAATCCACGCTATTCGCTGAAAGATGGTAAGTTGAATGTGAAACTAGTTTAAGAGCCAACACATGGCGGGCGGAGAAAAATGACTTCATTTATTAAAATTCCAGTCGCCGAGTCTCCGCTTGTCTGTCCTGTGCGCCCCTGTTTTTTTTTTTTTTGGCCTATTTCCCTCTGCCATCCTTACGCTCATTTGAATTTCTTAGGAGTTTACTTACGCTTCGTCGCATTTTGTGCCGTAAGTTTTTCGGCGCTTAGTTAACGTTTGACTTTTGCCAGGTGCCTCCAACCTTAAAAAGTTTGGTCCTTCACGGTGAAGGACCCTTTCTCGACCCGGCTGGCTACTAGTACTACATAGTTCTCCAGAAACTTTGCAAATGTCAACAAAATGTCAGCTGGGGCCCTTTAATCAGGCGACCCTTCTGTGGGTTGACCCCACCGCCGCCCCCATTTATGTATAATTATATGTTCAATGTCAGATCGCATCGTCGTTAGCGCTGGCTGTTGACATGACAACATCAAACGCCATCAGCAGTCGCTTTGGTCATTAGAAGCGCAAATATTGACATTAATATTGACATTAATATGCATTAAGGAGAGTAGGCAGGACCTTTTAAAATGACATCAATGCGACTGGCGACAGAGTGGCCTAACAATGATTATATTTGCCCTGCCTTGTGGATAACATTTCAATTGCAAGTGGCATTGACAGGCCGCCGATGATGATCGGACAAATGTTTTGGTGACATGGCCAGGCCGGAAAGCAGGCTCATCCCCTTGGCGGCATTAACAATTGAAACGTGTCGGCCATGGTACAAAAAAAAAAGAAAAAGAATAACCCTCACCTCCGCTCCCAGGGAGCCGGCCACTATGCTAATGAAATGACCGCTGCCGAGTTTAATGACAGCCGCCTGCACAATCAATTGAATGAGCCACACGGATATATTTTGACATTAAGGTTGACTTTCAAACGCCCTGCAATTAGTTTATGAAAAAACATAATGTTTTTGCTTTTAAGATGTCCTGTTATGGTGAGAAGCCATGCTTCAAACATTTCTTGACCAGATCCAGTGTCCAAAGATTTATTTGGTGTAAATTCACTGTTCAAATGATCTAAAAAACCACACAAACTGCAGCCTCCAAATGTGGAAATTAGAGCCGCTTCCGTGATGTGAATTTTGACCGTGTCACGACATGTCATGGCTTAAACGTGAGCAAACTTATGCTAGGTTCTCACCGCCGCGATTTTGTCATCGACATCACGATTTATCGAAAAGATGCGAAATGGTGTTCGCATTGGCAACATTCTAGTGTTGTTGCATCCACTGAACAGATGACTGGGATTTGTTGACATTGTGAATAAAAATTTGGCGCAAGTAATATGGATTTAGATGATGGTTTTCCTTTAATAGCTTTGGATAACGACGAGGCAATATTTCTGCACCTGTTGCATATGTTGCAGAGAATACAAATATACAAATAACATTTTCTTGAATTTTATTTTTACAGTTTTTTCTTGTATTTTGTTACAAAGCTTCATTTATAAACTTAAAAACAATTTGTATTTGGCTTTAAACAGCAGCCTAAAATAATAATTAATCAAACCTGCTTGTTTTGCCATGGTTAAAGTTTCACATCTGTTTATTGCTTGTGTTAGTGCTGGCAGTTGTAACGATAACAGTACGATAGGCCAAATTATCGATACCTTTTCAAGTCACTACTCGAAAGTCACGTATGCAACCGCATCCAAATTGGATGCAGCTGGTTTTTTACCACTAGCCGCTATGATTTTTGTGTGGCGTGAAAGTTGCAAAGTGCTGTAGTGAGAACCGAGCATTAGAGTATCGTGCGTGAACATCTGTGGTCCGTGCGGCTTTCGTGAGTGCATTAAGATCAAACATCGTAAATGAAGCATTCACAAAATCCATTTTTTTTTTTTATCCCATTCGCATGCACTGATGTATGCCGATGATCCTAAACTTTCCTGTGTCTCCTCTACTCCTTCAATCCGATTTAAACTCTCTTCACGGCTGGTGCTCGGTTAATAGCCTTCCTCTTAATGTCAGCAATACACAAGTACGGTAAATATTGCATAGCGTACCGTCCCAAAAAAGTACCGCATTTTGCGGTACGTTTGTAGTTTAGTACTATTAAGTACATAATGAGTTTTAAGATATATGTGACTCACGTCTCATTTAATCGCGGTTAAAAGCCAACCGCGGTTATAAAACCAGGTTATAATAAATTCATTCATGCTGTCAATCAAGTGGAAGGATCATTGCAAAAGCGAATCTTACAGTAAGTAGATCTCCATGGTCCAAGAGGATACTTAATATAGAAGCAACTGTTTTTCAAGGCTACATTTGACCATACATCTTAAGATAAACTAAACCTCGTTGATGGATGATCAATGAAGAACAATACAGACAGATCATAAGGAATGTATTACGACCAGAGCGGGCAAACAAACGAAACGAAACGTTTCTGAATCGTTTCTTTTCTTTCTTTGCACAGAGCGAAATACTAACAAAACCCGAGAAAAGTAAATGTAACAAAAAAAGGAGTTCTGCTCAGTTTGCGTTCGTGAGAGCAAACTAAACGTAAAGCGAAATGCTCTCATTTTGATTTGCGGACAAAGGGAATCGGAACGATATGCAACGAGCGCGAATTGTTCGGAAACGTTTGCTGCTCAATTTGTATTTGTATTGTTGTTTTTTTTTCTGTTGCTTACTTCTTTGTTTCTCTCAGCTTTGTTGCTTTCGTTTCCGAAACGTTCCAAGGCAGTGCAGCTGTTGGGAGAACAATATTCCAATCGTTTCGTTTGCGCTCTTCGGCAACATAAAGTTAGTGGTTTCGTTTTCCCTGTCTAGAGCATGATACAATTATACATTGTATAATTGTATCATGGTCTAGAGTAACAGCTACAAAACATATGAATCGTTTCTTAGCTTTCGCGAACGGTTCGTTAAACGTTTCGTTTGTTTGCCCGCTCTGATTACGACAGTTTACAGAGTCGGACAAATCATTAATTGGCGGTAAAAACCAAAGAATATACCAAATAGTAATAATAATGCTCAGCAAATCTTAGTCCCAACCACTATCAAGTCAAGATTAATGCACAAGCGCATTTCGAAGAAAATTTATCTTTATGGTAGGCCACGAGGCAAAGAATATGGTCAAGATCGTAGAGAATGTTTCTTAATAATCCTGATTACTAATACGACTAATATGTATAGATGGTACGAACCATCTATCCTTTTTACTGTGGAACGGCGGCTGGATGGGGCTTGGCCGAAATTGAAAATAATCTTGATCTGCCTGCATACACGTCAAACCTCTATCTCTTACCATATAAGAGATCTGTGCGTTCATACGTACAGACAGACATACAGACAGACGGACAGCCGGACATGGCCATATGGACTCGGCTGTTGATGCTGATCAAGAATACATATACTTTATGGAGTAGGAGATGATACCTTTACTTTTTCACAAACTTAATTTACTCTGTGTACCTCTGATAGAGAGTATGAAAAATATTTAGAAAATAACATAAACTGAACCAACTAATTAAGCCAACCCAAACTAAAGCGGTGATAATAATGGGTTGTTGCCGGAATGGCTTAAAATGAACCCGGCAGGGTTCTATATCTTGATCTCGATTTTTCTCTTGCCGGCTTAAAAGTGATCCTTTTTGAAAGACTAAGAAATTGTGCATATTTTTAAACCGATTTTAATTTAATAGACTGGGGCACATGTGTTTTTAAAAGATTTTTTCCTGCAGTTTGTCTTTTGCTGACGTTTAAACTTATTAACTAATAATTTAAGTTATCTTAGAAACCCCACATTGCTTGCCAAGTTTCGCGTATGTCTCTTCTTCCTCCATTAATGTTACATTACCGACTTCAAGGATTCAACAAAGTTAACCTAAGTTACCGCCTTATAAAATATGGAAAATTATATAGAAACTTCGTTACCCATTTCGCTACCTTACATTTGCCGATACGATGTGTTCTATCGAATCATTAGGCTCTTTTCAGCACATTCAATTCCCTCAACCGATTCTCATATAAAATAATTGCCCCTAAATGATGCCCCCCCTCCGCTCTTCTATGCTGAAAAGTACAAACTAGCCGCTTTGTGCCATTCATCGCGTAGAGCATTACAAATTAAAAACTGTTACAAAAATTTCCCCAAGGTAAAATCACTTTTTACTGAATATGGTCTGTGTGTGTAGGTGTGTGTGTGTGCAGGTGGGTGTGTGTGTGTGACTGTGCTCTAACAACTTTTTTTTTTTTTTGTTTGCACCTCGGATGGAGTTGGACTAATTTAGCGCAACACGAACAAAAGTGGCCGTGTCCGTCCGCTGGACGTAAAACGGTGCCGGAGGAAGGAGGTGCGGGTTAAATTAGTTTTACGTGGGCCCAGAAAAACGGAAGATTCCGTTCAGGTTCCCAGACGGCGATGCGTTAAACGAAACGTAAAAATATTTCCGCCAGCTAAATATCCTTTTGGGTGTCCTTAAAGTGTGTTTTAAATTTATGAAAATGAATTTTGCGCCCGAGGCGCGGTCGCTGTTCGGTTTATGCCGTTGGTTCTGCATTGCCAATGACGCAAAGATAAAATATATATATTATATTTTTCGAATAAGTTATGCAAGTCATGTGCCGTTTTATTCAATTAGCACTTTATGGTCCCTTATTGTGCATGCCGCTGTGGGGCGCGTTGATTTTTCGGTTATACGGCCGCCGCCTGCTTAATTAGGGCCTCGGGGACGGAGGGAGGGAGGGGTGGGGAGTCGGTTTGCCGGTGGGGGTACGTGAGTTATCAAATGAAAAGTAACTCGGCACCCGTACTTCATATTGTTCGCATCTTCTTTTTCGCCTTGCCGTCGTAATTAAATTAGAACTTTATTATTTTAATAAAACGCCACGAGGGTCTTAAGAGACCCAAAAGTCTGAATGCCATTTGTCCCCTCCCACCCCCCTCCTCAGCCCCACCCCTTTCCATGTTGTTTTTGTTGTTGCCAATCGACCTATTTTTGCTTGAAGTTGCATTAATGTGATTATTATTTCCGTTTCTTTTTGTTGGGGGGGATGGGGGGTAAGAAAGTTGAGAATATATGAACAAGATTTTCAAGTGGGGGCACACATTTCTTAGTATGGAATCAATATATTGATATGTAGAGCATTTTCTCATACCTGCCACGCTACGGAGAATCGTGAAACTCTTCAACTCTTACAATTCGGTTTAGTGAAATGTGTACATTAGCACTGAGAGCTAAGTATTGAAACCGGTTTTGTACCGAACCAAACCGAAATAATTCTTTCAAAAGATAATGCTTTAATTGCCTTCAAATGACAGATATTTCCCCACATTGTTTATTTTTTGGTTAAACGAATTTATAACATTTTTTAGTTTTGTTTACTTTTCCATCTTGTCTATGGATCGAGCTATGGACTTTTTGCACTTAACACTAATGGAATGGAGTCTTATCGAACTCCATTTGTATCGTATCTAAAAAAAGAACATTTGTCTGACCAAGTAACAATTGGTCAATGAATGGCAGCTTTTTTTAACAGTGTGATTGTTCTAGACTCCAAAGTCCAGTTTATACCATTTATAATGGTAACCTATAGTGACCTAAATATGGAATGGATGAAAGAAAGTTGGCTGTTTCCCGTGCAAAACTAAAGGGGGAATCAGCCTAAAGCAGTGGTGGGCAGAAAATGTGCGTTTGGAAGCAAGTAAGAAATGTGTTATCAAATAAAAGACGAAAGAGAGCACACATCTCGAACTCCTGTACATAAAATAGAATTAAGAAAACTTAAGACTTGCTTGGGAAATTCATTTAAATGTAAATATCTCACAAAAATCTATCAAAAATGTATGTATTAAAGTTGTTAAAATCAAGGATGAAGCTGCGGTTCGCTGAATAGAGGAGAAATATTCTTAATTTTAATTTGAGACATTGTTTTTAGGAGATGGTTTCGATTCGAACCTTGATTCGGCGCATGATTTACCTAAAATCAATTAGGGTGATCCAAATAATAGTCAGTATCTAATGGCTTTTGATCAAACCGAACAAATTTAGAAGTGAAAATGTCAGCGCCACAGCGTTATACAGTGAAAGCATATCCAAAACCTTTCAAATGCTTCACTGATTACTTTCTAAGTTGGCATTTTCCGAAAGTCAACTCGATTAAAGCCACATCTAAATGCTTATTGTAGCTTCTTGTTTTCCGAATTAATCATGAAATTTTAAAATTGTTATTAGTATTGATTCTTCTACCTTTTCTAATATTTTATAATTCCACAAAATGCCTTTAGATTTATGGAACTGAACCTCAAATTTTGGTTTGGTTAGTATGAGGTTAAAGTTCAGCAGATTTCTGCAATAAGAATCGGTTTGCAGAATGCGACAAATTGCAATTCAGTGTTCGAACAAGATCAATTATAAGATCAATTTTTATTTTAGATTTTAAGATTTATCATGACCCCTTAGTTCGCCTGAATCATATTTGAATCAGCCCTAAAATGGAAGGGCTGGTACTGAATTCATGGCATTCTTTATATGAGTTTCAGCCATGAATTTAACACATACATGTCCATGACCTCTGCTGATTTTAGGCATGATTTCAGGGCTGAACTCATGGGCGAGTTTCATGGATTTCATGAATTCAGGCATGAAATTCAGTTAATCCTACTGCTAAGGTCAAAATCAGCCCTGAAAAATGCAGTACTGAGTCTTAGAACTGCAACGAATGGAACGAATGAAAAAAATAAGATTAATATTGAACACGGACATTTGGGCTGAAAAACGAACAAATTCTCCATTATGCAACGTTTTCAAAAGAATGACAATTTTTTTCTAAGGTAGTGCCTGGTTTGAGGTGTTTTGTTATCCTTTTGAAACAGATTTAAACCTGTAAACCCTTCAAAGTATGCAAACTTTATTTCTTTGGGGAATTATCTATTAGAACGAACGGTTTCGGTAGTCAGTTATGGCCGCTTCATAGATAATCGACTCTGCAGATTCACCCAGCTTATTGGGTAAGAAATGGAGGTACAACAAAATGTTTAGTTCAGATATATGTAAAATATATACTTGATATACTAAAATAAAATTTTCAAATAACGTAGCATACTTATAAGGGCATTAGGCATGATATATTTTGTGTTTATAAACGTAGTAATATAAACTTTGTGTGGTCGATTTCGTTGGCTAATTGCAATCACACTTCTTAAGATGGACGTTTTATTATCTGTAAACTACAACTTTTTATATTAAACACATCAGGGATGCAAACCGGTACTGAAGAAACCAAACATAACCGGTATTACCAGCTGATCGAAATTGGTAAGCCGAACCGAAAACTACAAAGTAAACTGTTTCGCTTCGGCTTACTTCAATGCCGAGTCTTTTGACAATGTAACTTATAATTTTGGTATATTTTATCGATTCCCTAATGTACGATTAATCCGACATTCGGTAAAATTAAAAAAAATAAAACTGATACTTAGCGAAGCCCAATTGTTGTAGCATTTACAAATGATTTGTCATCCATTTGAAAACATGTGATCCAGCACATCTTCTGAGATAACCCACCGTCTTTTTTATACAATAATTATCAGACTGTATTTCTCTCCTCACTTTTTTCCTCTATAGACCGCAATTCTCAATTTTCTGTCAAGCTTCTTAGGCAAAGTTTCTTGATCAAAGTTTAATAAAGAATATATTTTCCTTAACTCTATTTTAAGTTTGTAAGAAGCACGATAGATTTTTTTTTTCATTCGATTCAGCAATCCGACATATCTTTGCTGTGCAGCCCTTAAGGAAAACAATCCAATCGAATAATATGTAGTTAAACATCGAACTGAAATTCTTTTCTAAGAAAACCGAATATAAGGTATTCAAATGTTTTCTAGCATTTCAATTTTGTTAGTGTGCAAAATGTCAAAATATTCGGAAATTTCAGAAAATAATAAGTGCAGCGCGCGTTTCAGTCATCTCCAAAAAGTATTTACCGAACCGCACCGGCTGCTTAAAAACTGACCGAACCACCAAACCGAACCGATTTCTATTTCCGAGCGGCTTGCATTTCTGCATAAACATGATATGAAATGATGCATCTCATGGTACTGTTCATCGCAGTGATCGATGGGCTTATAGTCCTTAAGCTTAGATTATAGATTATGCGATTGATTTATGGGTAAATATCGACAGATCATATAGATAGGTGCATAAATTTCATATATTAATTGTTTCACTTTTAAATTCTACGATTTTTCAAAGCATAATATCTAAATTCGTAAATCTATTGTAAAACTTAGTCCTTAATTTTTGCACTGCTTCAACTCAATTGCAATTGATTAAAGCAACCGAAATATTACTCCGAAATTCCGCAAATTGGTAACAAAATATTTATCAAGCGGTATTTATATTTTGTTTTTTTTTTTCTTTTCTTGTATCACTCTGATCAATAGAATGGGTGCAAATTTACCTAAGTGCCATGTAAATAGCAACCATTAATGAAAATGTTTTAGCTTTGAATACGCTGGCGTTCCGTAAAAAATAAACAACACACACACGAAAAAAGGGCCAATTCCACAATAGACACACACGATGACTACAGTTGAGTGAATCATTTTAATGACTCGTGTTGTTGCGGCCCATATATGTATATGAATATACACAAATATATACCCATATATGTATATATGCATATACATGCATAGAAAAGCTGGGCCCAGCGCTGTGCTAAATGTTGCAAAACACCAGAGCCATGTTTATTATGTTTGACAAAAAAGAATACAAACTACAGTAAAAACGACCAAAAATGATGTATGCAAGCTGCTGGGTAGATTGCGGCGCGGTTTTTAGTGCACGGCCATTTGGTCTGCTGTTTTGCACGAGCGGCAGGTTTTTTGTTTGCCGTATTTTTGTTACTGCTCACCTCGCTACATGCATCAAAGTTGATTGTTGTAAAATTTATTGCATACTATTTGGCCTGTATGGCTGAACATTTATTACGCTTGTTGCACTTCCTGCCTGTACATCGCATCACATCCTGCCCGCTGACTGTTTGTTTAGAATCGTTGAACCATTCAAAGAACCATTAAAATGTTACGAGGCATTTTAAATAATCGAAAAAAGTGGAGGGCTTTGTGTCAGAGTGTGCGAAAAACAGGGAGTTGATTAAAATTTATGAATGTAAGTTTCATTAAAATTGTTGGGCTACCTTCGCCTTAAGTGAGTCCCACCAACTTCAGCGAACAACGAACAGTCGGCGGCGCCTTGCGTGCCGGCTTGACTGCAGCAATAAAAATTATGCTAGCATACATCTCCGCGCACAGCTCCGTCTTTGCGTGCGAGTGTGAGAGGAGAGTGTGTGTGTGTGAGAGAGGGTGCGTCTAACTCTTATGAAAATTAAAAAATTCTTTCAAGCGGCATATAAAAGTGGCAACCAGGGTTGAAAATAGGATCCGGAAAAAGGGTTTCTGCCCCAATGAAAGCTTCTTCATAAGCTGAGTCCAAGGCATCCACTGTAATTAATTTATTTTATAGCTGTAATTAATTTATGCTATAACTTTTAAAAAACAAAATTTAAAATAACAATTGTAATAGAATTTTTTTAAAATTTGTTTTTAATCATAATTAAATGTTAAAATTTAAAAAAAATATATACCTGTTATATCAAAAATTTTGAATAAACAATTTTTTATGAATAAAATTAATACACAAATAATATTCAAAATTTTAATAAAAAAAAAATTACTGAAAATTGATATTCAAATTTTTAATATAAAAATTAACAATTAATTGTTATTCGTTAAGAAGTTTGGTACGAAAAATATCAAAGAGTAATCGATATTTTAAATTTTTATAATAATAATTTTCGAATATTAATTAACTGTTAATTTTTAAATACAAATTTTGTATATCAATTTTCAACTTATTTATTTTTGTTAAAATTTAAATTCATTAATTTTTAAAATTAAAAAATTGAAATGATCATATAATTGTTATAATAACAATTTTCGAATATTAATTAACTGTTAATTTTTAAATACAAATTTTGTATATCAATTTTCAACTTATATATTTTTATTAAAATTTAAATTCATTAATTTTTAAAATTAAAAAATTGAAATGATCAAATAATTTTTTGTTTAAAAAAATGTATTTAAAAATTGTAAGATAACAATTTGAAACAATTCGTTTGGGGAAAAAATTGCCAACTAAAATTTATCGCCTCAATGTTCCTGCAATTCAAAACTATCAAGCCTTGTCACCCTCTTTTTCATCGTGTAAATAATTTGTAATGGTAAATTTCAGGATTTCCATTCATGTTATATTCCCCTCCTGGTTTTCTTCTTATCGAAGTCTTATACACAGGCAAACCTGATATTGAAAAGTCCTAACTGGCGATAGGCAAGCACATATTTTCCTTAAGGACGCCAAGAAGTCATAGAGATAACAATAATTTGGATATTGTAAAACTCCTTTAAAATGAATCACCAGTTCTCATTTATCCTGCTGTGTTTTGAGTGGGATTCTCACCATACAATTACTTCAAGCAAAGCATTTGAAGGAATATCGAAACTTAACGCACAAACCTCTTAAAACCTGAATCAGTTTGAGCTTAGAATTTCAAACCTGTCAAAACATTAAAGTTCTTTTTAATCTCTGAACAATTTTTGAAGAATTTTTTTTGTCTTTTGCGTATGCTGTAAGGATCCTTCATGGGCTGGGCTATGCTCAGCGGACCCAGGCTTACTAAATGTAGTTCTTTAATCCACATCAAGTGAAAAAAAAGCCACTATGGATGCCGGTTATATTATCGATATATCGATGTAATTGATATTTTGAGAGTCCTGTGAGCTACATCAAAATATGGCTGCCAAAAAGAGCTTTATATCGTCCAAATTTTGCAAAATTTCATTCAAAATATGAACCCTACCATGTTTTCTTTTCAAATCCAACATCTTCACTCAAAACAAATTAATAAATAAGAAAATAAAATACAGATCTTTAGGTCCATCAAAAGGGATCCAGTACCAAAGATTCAAAATTTTTTAAAAGGTTCATCGTTTTATCGTTTTACTCCGGGTTTTCAAAACTCATATGTTATATGTTAAAACTTTCGGACCGTTGTTAGTAATCGTCCTTAGTAAAAAAAAACTTTGCAAGAAAACTCAGACGAAATGTCAATCGCATATCTTCGAACAGGTTCGAACAGAGCGCTGCACTATTTATGTAGAATGATCTCTCAAAGTCCCAGGCCAGTTGATGCTTGCGAAAAGTGTGCGAAATCTCTGCGCTTTATTTCGTCGATAGAAAGTGCGAAATGAGGCACACATCCCTAGTTTTACATATGCTCATTCTAATTTTTGTGCTTACAAATTTAATTAGGAGGGAAACTTAATATGGCCGTAAATAAATAAATCGCTTAGGTCGACCTTTATATATATTTGTTTGAGTTTTAGCTACAATAGGCAAATGGTGGAAATGTCTGGGGTTGCGACATGGCTTCCTGTTGTTGATTCCATGGTATAAACATATCTCGTTATTTTCCTATGATTGCAACGGCATCGATTAAAAGAAGTACAAAGAAGTCCCAAATTTGACCATTGAGAATTTGTGCAGCTCATTCGAAAATAAGGGATCGTCCATTTCCACAAATGTCTACAATCACTTCTATGAATCTTTGCAATGGCCTCGTAGAGATGGCAATCAAATGTTAAGAAAATAATTAAACATTATGTTTATCGATGGTATTCCTGAAAGTGATTTGCTTTTGATTTTGACAGCTGCTTACAACAACAACATACAAAATGTGTAGTGTGCCAATAGGCATAAGTGACTTCGCCAGATCATAATCATATGCAAAAAAATTAACTTTACCTTTGAAATGTTGCACACATTCTAAAATCACATATTTTACCCACGAAATTTTACTTAAGAAGCTAAGAAAACTATAGTTCTCTCAATTTCATTCCAACTTTCCAATGGTAAATTCTCCAATTGTGAATTAGCCATTCAGCAAGCGAAAGCAAATCGAATTAAAATGGAGGTCTTGCCGTCAATTGCTTCTGATTTGCTGTCACGAAATCAATATCGAAAGCAAATCACTTTCAGGAATACCACTATTAAATTTACCTTCATTTCCAAGGGCAGTACCTATTTGTCAAGCCGCTATCAGAGTGCCATATATTGGTTTAGCATTTATCGATAGACAATCGCGTGTGGCAACGCATTGGGTGGCAACGCTGTGCTATCGATATGCTAGCTTCAACAGCCCCTCTCCCCCTGCTTTTCACACAAAGGCTAGACAAACTTGCGGTTGTTTGAGAGAGAAGCACTGAAAAGCAAGTAAATCGACTGCCGTCTTTAGTGCTCCCCAACACAAGCACAAAAGGTTAAGCTAAAAGGTTATTTAAGCTCCAAAAGGTTAACTCTTAACGGTTGAGAGAAAGTGCCGAGAGTTGTTTGTGCTATGTTGCTTCAACACACTTACATAGGTTTGGTTATGGATGCGAATTCCCTGCGATCGTATAGAAACCCAATTCAATATCTTAATCAATTTAATTTCATTTTATCACTCACAAGAAACTTGTGACGAAATCACCGAACTCAACATTAAGGCCCACTTAAAATAAGTACTTTCCCTACACTTCGAATGGCCACTTCAATTTTGACTAGCTTAAGGAGTAGTTAGGGTCTTCATGGTGCCATTGCCACATAAACTATAGCAAGTATATAGGCCAATATAACCAGCAGGTTAACCTTTATGTTTTGCGACTGCAAGCATCATTCCTTAGACTTCTTCTCGTGCAAGTTAAGGCAGCAGCGCTACTAGTAATAAGTCGACGAAACTGAGAGGGTTACAACATCCATCGTGTTTTTTATATGGCATTTTTATGCCTTCCTTTTGTTGGCCAGACTTACACGTGGCCCGGCTCCTGGGAGCGGCAGCTGCGACGGCCTACCCACCTCCGCCCCGGTAGGAACTTTAATTGCTGTGCCCATCATTACAATCGCCCGGCCACTTGACGTGACCGACCCACCCGCGCACCGCACCCTCCCCCCCCGGTTCGTCGGGGCACGCAATTATTTACTTGAGCTGTAAAACTGTAGTTAAGGCAAGTCAACTCGAAAGCATTTGAGAAAAGTTTAATGCTTAAATTATGAGCTCTTCTGCCACAGTTCGTTCGTCTACCCGTTGAAAGAGTTGACAGTCACTTTTGTTGAAAATGAGACAGTAATTGCCAAAATGTGCATGACTAGAACGGCTTGGCTGGGTGTGGTGGAGGGGTGGATGGGGAAGTCTGTGGGGTCAAGTTAAGTTTGTTGGCTCGGCGATAAGTCGTCTTCGTCGTCGTCGTCGTCGTCGTCGACGCTGCATTACCAAAATTGAAACTTTTGCCACTTTTATGTGGGTGATTCCAAGCGTCCCACCGTAAATGTCACTTTGTAGCAACGACAACGACGACTACTTAAATTAAAGCATAATTAAATTAATAATCCCATTTGGCCCGTGCCAAGCCAGGACCAAGTCGCCGAGAACACAAGCCAAGCACTCGCCGCTTAGTGTGTGTGTCTGTGTGTGTGTGGAAAGCGGAAGTTGCAAAATATGAAAATGACTGCGCAAGCGGAAGTGCAGCTGTGTGGCGTGCCACATGTGTGCCATGTTTAAAGGGAAAGGTCCACCATTGTCTCGGCACGGCCACAAAGGAAACTCTTTGGCTCGGCTCTCTTTGTTCTGGTTGCCGGTGATTGACTTTGACTAAATGGTCGGGTTGGCCCATAAGCAGGACAAAAAAAAAAAAACTCAATTGTCAACTTGGTTGGAAATGTAGCAGGATTAGAAAAGGAAAATATTTCCTAACAAGTTTTAACCATAAAATCAATCTTTGGCTTTGCAAAAGTTTTTAAGCCCATTTAGAAAGATGGAGGTTTGATGTGTATGGGACAAAAACTTCTAGAAGTTGCAGGCAAATCAAGTTCATATTCCATTTTAACAAGCCCCCGAAATTTGGGAAAAAAAAACTTCTTATTTCCCACAGTTTTATAGAGAGAAGGTACGAACCTTCTGGACATATAAAGTAATCAGGTTATTTATCGGTTTGCCCCAAAAATTGGTCAAAATCGAATGAAGGATGGCCAGTTATGAACAAAAAGAGTAATTATTATATTTATTAATTTTACTCCAAAAAATAATCATTTTCCATTGAGCAATAACTAAAAATCTGAAAAAGGGATAGATCAGATCAATCAGATCGTACAAAAAACAGGAGTTATAAGCGAAACAGTTGAGCTGATAAGAGCACCCCATCGTCAGGACCTGGTCAGGACTAGTAAAAAGTGTTGCCTACATTTGGGATGATAATTTTGTTACATTCATCTTCAAAAATTCAAAATTCAAAATAAATGAAATCAAATGAACAGGGTATTTTGTGGTCGGCAAACTCGACTGCAGCGCCCTGACTTGTTATTTCTATTTTGTAACCTAAATGGACAAAGGGTGTGCTCAAATGTGGTAATCCCTATCGCAGTTTTTCGATGTATGTTACCATCTTTTAGTGACACGTTTCATGGGTCAGTATCTCAATAAATTTAAAATCTTCGAAAATTCTACGGTTTGGTTTTCCATACAATCAAGTTTCTAAGATTGACCTCAATGGGAGGTGTCAATTGATTTAGTATTAAAGTACAATAACAGTAAACCTTTTTATTTTTGGTGAATTTTTCAAAATTTAAGCTCTCATCTATTTACACCCAGCAACTGTTGTTGTATCTGTGTGTTCTTAGTATAATTAAGCCCATTAAACGCGAACTTAGGGTGATCCAAAAAAACTGGGTATGAATTGTTCCCAGCTGATGCCTCTTGTTTCAGAATTTATTGGTCCCGTTCCCAGGCCAGACCAAATGTTGAATTTTGTCGCACTGTTTAATCAATTACTGCCCTTGAGCCGGCCTAAGTTGCCATTCTAAGAATCTTTTGGCCCTTTTCCGTACATCACGCTACCAAATTTGTTGAAGTTTTATGAAAGCCTCAATTATTCGGTTAGATAGATCACGACCTGAACATTTTCAAGTGTGTGGTGGTTTGTAAACCATGCTTTAAAGCAGTGGTGGGCAACAACTTAGAGTTTGTGAGCACGCCAAAATCAATAACACCAGGCCCCAAAAGCGAGGCTCAAGTCGAGAAGCTGGACACACACTGCATTTATTGGTATTTTCTGGTTTGAAACGAAATGGCTCGTTGCCCCGAGACCAAATGATTTGTGTCTTAACTCGCTTCGGGACAATTTCGCTTGGCGTTTTGGCTCCTTGAGAAAAGAATGCGTCTACGAGACTTCAGTTGGCGAAAAATAAATATGGGAGCAAGGGCTCGCCCATCGCTGCTTTAAAACGCTTTTTAAAGAGTACTTTTTGTTGTACCTTTACCTTTAAGCAGGTATTAGATATTTCGAATACCTAACTTAACTTACCTACACGAAGAGAAAAGAGGAAATTAAAAAACATACATTGTTTTTGGATATGAATTATCTACTTAATGTTAAATGGATCTTAAATTTTATTCCAACGGAGCTAAGAATCATCCAAAGGTTATGACAAATTTATATTCAAATGTAAAATAAAGATATTCGGGGGTGCCCCAGAAATCTGTAAAGTTTTTCGAATAAACAATCGAAGTTTGAACAAAACTAGGAGAAATTTAGATGTAAAGTGACAGCAACACTGCAGACTACTAGATTATACAGAAGGGAAACCGTACGCTTCAAACTTACTTGGCCTTGAAATCAAATCTCTCAACTTTTGTTATCTAATCTAGTAGCCCAGCATTTTGGAGACATTTCACATATAAAGGCAAGCAGTTGTAGCTCGAAATGAAAAAGTTTGTACCAAAATTAATTGAGATTTCTGGGACACTGCCGAATAAACAATATCCATTCCATTTGACATCAAATTTAAGATTAGCAACCCCAATTACTCCTAATATTCGAACTTATTCTTGCGCATAATAATAATAATCTTATTGTTATATGCGTCAAACACTAGGAGATTTATGATCAATAATGTGTTTCGTTTCTCTACCAAATCCAGTTGTAACTAAATTAGATTCAACCCAATTTTACTTAACAAGCGAGTGCACAAATATCACACACTGAAATTTTATTGACATCGTTGTATTCTAGCAAAAACCCTTCGCGTTTAATACTCCTATTATGACCCCAACTTGTAAGTAGTCCAAGATTTATCAATAAATTTGAAAGTCAAATTATGCTTGGTTTATCCTATCTGCCCAATAATAAAATCCTCCTCGTCCTTCTCATCGTATCCTTATAAAATGCGCTACGCTCTCCACAATTTTACCTCAATTTTTATGCGAAAAGCAACACATGGTAAATTAACACTTTTTATATGATTTTAAAGGTCATATAAAATTTACGACAAGAAACAGACACATCTATTAAATATCGAGCGCACTTTTCCGGCATATTAAGCTAATGCGAATGACACACACACACACACACACACCACACCACACACACGGCGAGAGACAGAGTCATAAACTGTTTGATATTTATATGACTAATAAACAATGAAATACGAGCTCTGCCCGTATTCAGCCAACACTCGACATTCTGTTGAATTTCATATAAATTGGCGCTTTTAAATCAACAGTTTATGATGTATACAATTTTTGGCACACAGTTCCATTTTATAGCCGCGAGTTAGTGTTTTTGGCCATAAAGTGAGCGAGTGAGTAAATTTGGGTGTGCGCGCGATTGTTTTCCATAATTAGGCCATAAATGAATGTTACGTTTTGGCTTTCCCCCAAAATGCATCAACTATTTGGGGTTTTCTAGTTAATTTTATAAATTTGATTTACCGACTTGGTTTTCATTTTCAATTTGAGAGGATTTCGTAAATTCCTAAACAGCCTCGTGTCATGCTGTTGGAAATTAATCAAATTGAGGTTGTTCAATTTCGCTCATATTAATCAAGGCAACCTCAATTTAATATGTGCATAAAAGTAAATTTATGTATGCGTAGAGAGGAGGTAAATAAATTGAAAATCTCTCACATGAAATATGACAATTAATTTTGCAACAAAAAAAAATCCGGAATTTCACATGCAATATTCTCAATTAATTATTTAGTCAAAAATGTTTAATACACATTTTTCCTGGCCAGAGGTTTCAACTAAATGAATTTAATGAAGTCACAAAAGGTTATGCTCCTCATTGATTTTTATGACATTACTCGATGCGCCGTTGGCTTTCTGTTCGATTCAATTCTGGTGGCCCATTGTCAGCTGACAATTTCTGGCCCCCTGCCCCTGCCCACCCTTGACATCCCATTAAGACAATTGGCCAAGCCAAACCAATTTCTGATAAGCCTCTTTTTGCTTAAAAGCCAAATTATGGTATTTGAAAGTAAAATACCTTTTTCTCTTCCCTACCCTGAAAGTATCCCCAAACCGTACAAAGTAATTTCCCCAGACGGAACCCTTCTTCTTTTTCTTCTTCGAAAAAAAACATGGTCACTTATTTTTTTGTTACTTCCCGCATTCCCTTTATATTTTCCTTTTTTTTTTATTGAACAATTCCCTGAGGGACTATTTGGCGAACTGGCGCATGAAAATAAAGGTATAATGCTCAATATTATTGTCGATGGTCTATGTAAGCGGCCTACGCGCTTTGGTGTGGACAAAATTAACTACCAACTCGCTGCCGTGCGGCGGCAAATGCCCCCCCCCCAAAGTAATTTTACATCAAATATTTATAAACGTAGTTGTGCATTGAAGTGTGACGGTTGTCATTTGCCTTTATGACGTGCCCATTCCGAGTGCAAATAAAAACTTATTAGAAGAGCAATGTTATGTGCAAACCAGGTGAGGGGACAAACAAATCATAAGTTTACTTCAACACGCTGAGATTTAAGCAACCACTATTCGAGATCGAGGTACTTTTTCATTAACTATTCGCACAAAGCCACAAAGCCAGGTCTTGAAAGTGAAACCCACAAATGTGAACAAAACTAAAACTTGGTTGCACGAACCGTCCGTTCGAAAAGCCTCGCACCAGCTTATTACTCCTGGCTTTCCTAATCTCGCCACGATATCGGACCGTTCAGCGGTACCAGCACTTAACAAAAGTGACTGCTTAATCAATAAGTCAAAAATACTTTTCTAACTTCTGGGCAGATTTAGTTATCACAAATATTTAAAGATATTCCATGTAAACCTTTGAGGATTGAGGACGCGTTCCTCTACTTATCGAACCTAACATTTTGGCTTAAATCTTGTTTCACAGCATCTATATTCGATGATAGTTTTTATACCCATGCAAAGGATAATATAATTTTGCCCAGAAGTTTGCAACGCATATAAATATTCATTTCCGACCCAATAAAATATATATATTCTTGATCAGGGTGACGAGCTGAGTCGATTGAGCTTTGTCCGTCCGTCTGTCTGTCTGTCTGTTTTTACGCAAACTAGGCTCTCAGTTTTGAAGCTATCAAGCTGAAATTTTGCACAGAGTCCAATTTTTGCTGCACTATACTAATATGTTTGAACCGACCGGATCAAATGACTATATCTCATAGCTCCCTTAGGAACAATCGGTTGGAAAACTAGTTTTAGTGAGAAAAACGTTTTTTTTTTCAATGGAAACGACTCCTAAATTTGTATGCAAATTTGTATGTTTTATTATAACTCTGCAAAGTTACACGAAAATCGCACAATTATATGGTATAGCTGTCATACCAAAGATGGGTCTGAAACACCGACATAGATAGAAAAAAATTTTGTTTTTAATCATAGCAATTTGTATGCAATTTTGCATTTTTGTGTTTCAAATGCTTTGAAATCACTACAAATTTTTGTCAAAATCGTATGACTATATCACATAGCTCCCATATGAACGATCAGTCGAAAAATGGATCGTAGTGGAAAAAAATTTTTTGAAAATATTTAAGCGAGCTTAGTTTTCTCGTTTTTTGTCATTTTTTTAAGAAATTTAAGACCGTACTGCAGCTTAAATATTACTATACGTCCTTCATTCAAGTAGTACTATACCGAGCGTCGACATGATTTATAAAACGAATCTCGAGATATTCGGGACTAAATCAATTCCAAACTATGTCAAAAGTCGCTCAACCCCGGATTTTCCCCTTGCTACTTATTTAACGATTTTTTTATCTTCAAACCAGCAAGTTCTTGGCGACTTGAGGTCATTAGTTGTTTGCATATCCCCGGTTCTATCTTTAATATACTTTAACTTCCTCCTTATGCCAGCATTGCTACGACTGTTTGGGAATGGCAAAGGCAACGTACCCAGCGGCGCACAGCTAATCGTGTTCTGGCGAAAGTATGCATTACGCCTGACGGAATAGTAATGAGCTACAACTGCTGCTTTTCTTTAAAGGCATAGTAAACAAACTGCAAACAATCCGCATTACAATTTGAAAAAAGTAATACGCATTTGTAATAAGAATCCGATGACAGTTCGGCTCTAGCACACATCTTTTATTACTATGACAGTTCGGCTCTAGCACACTTCTTTTATTACTAGTAGTGCAGGATGTGCGCACCTAGCTTACAAAGCGGCCAAGCATATGGCAAAACAGACCAGACTGTATGGGATTATTTCCGTGATACTGAAGGCAAAGTAATGAAGGAGTAATCCATTATGTAATGTCGATTTGCGCCGCTGGGTAGTATTGAAGAGAGAGATTTTCTTACTGTGAGCTTCTTTCGTTCTTTCGTTTTGACTTATCCCATCCGTACTAACTTCAATCTCTAGTCAGGATTATTTGATATTGACATAGGACATCCGTACACAGCTTAATCTCGAGTTAGGATTATTTGAACTTCAAGTACAGATTCGAGATTGACACAGGCCTTTCAGGATTGTTTCAAGCCTTTCAAGCTGGTATCAATATCGATCTAGTACGATTAAAGCTTGAAATTTCAATCCAAAGGTGGAGATCGAATCAATCTTTTAGAGCTCGATTTTATTTCGCCATTTTTTTTGTCCTATACTTTTAATAACAATTTTAAATTAGGCTAATAAACTATTCTTTTTGGCCCGAAATTTGATAGTCCAGTTCGGGTTCTGGTTCGTAAAATTATAAATTTTAGAAGGTTCGGTTCAAAATTCCCAAACCGAA
The DNA here is from genome assembly GCA_035044965.1 of Lordiphosa andalusiaca. Lineage (NCBI taxonomy): Eukaryota > Metazoa > Arthropoda > Insecta > Diptera > Drosophilidae > Lordiphosa > Lordiphosa andalusiaca. Next base: position 188,790 of record JAWNNM010003014.1, on the reverse strand, counting down.
CCGGTTCTGGTCGCAAACTGTCCATTCCATTTTGGGCATTCCTGATCTTTATCTTCTTTTACAACTTGGAATTTTATTTAGTCAGGTAAACTTAAATATTGATAAGCCTCCTTTGGCTTAAGTCTCAATACAACAGCTGCATATTTGGGACTATTTGTACCTAAGCCAATTGGTTACCAAAAGGCCTACCTAAGATAACCCTTTATGCCCCTCTCGGGAGCTACCTAATTCCAATTCTGCACCTACCTGTGCTCGTATATAACACACCGATGCTTCAACATCAGAAATCAGTTCAATCTCTAATCCCAGTCAACAAACATCACACAATGCTTTGTCTCATATGGCCACTAATCTTGGCAAGCTTTGTCAGCGGTATCACCTACATATCAACGAATAAACATGTGGAAACTTCGACATACCAGCAGGGTCCTCTAAGTGAGCAACTGGAAATGGTTGATCTTTTAGATCTGGGAGATCGACCCAGACGTCAAGTGCAACCCAATTTACATAACTCTGCTTCAAAATTTCTGCTAGAAGTGTACAATGAAATTAATGAGAATCAAGAACCCGTGGAAGTGCTCCATCAACGACACAAACGATCACTGGAAGATGATATTTTAATATCCCAAGAAGATCGCCAGGAGATGGCCACGTGCAATAGCATCTTGACTTTCTCAAGTCGGCAAAAGGATGTGAACTACAACGATTTGGATGTGTTCATAACCTTTAATACCAACGATGTGCCCTTGGATCTGAGTCTGGTACATGCCATGCTGAGAATCTACAAGCAACCCAGTCTACAGGAGCGAAATGATAACTTCACCGTGTCCATCTACAGAAGACTCTACAATCGTTCCGAGACACAGTTTCGCATTCTTCACTCGCTGAACACCACAGCCAAACACAAAGGCTGGTTGGAGTTCAACTTGACGCAAACTTTGCACTTTTGGCTGCTCAACAAAAGCTTGCAGCCACAACGCCATGAGCTACGCATTTCTATTGGTGATGCACAATTGAGCGCCTTGGGTGCAGGATTAGTGCCACCTCAGGGCAGTCGCTCCAACCTGGAACCCTACATTGTGGGTTACTTCAATGGTCCCGAGTTGCTGGTAAAGATACAGAAATTGCGCTTCAAGCGAGAATTGCACAAGCGGAAGGCCAGCTTGCCGAGCGGCTTCCATCGGGGTATGCCACCCGTTGAGCTTTATAAGCCGCCGCAATCGTGTGAACGGCTCAATTTCACGGTGGACTTTAAGCAATTGCAAATGGATAATTGGGTTATAGCTCCCAAGAAATTTGAGGCCTATTTTTGTGGTGGTGGCTGCAACTTTCCGTTGGGCACCAAAATGAATGCCACGAATCATGCCATTGTACAGACCCTGATGCATCTGAAGCAACCGCATTTACCCAAACCCTGCTGCGTGCCAACCGAATTGGGAGCCATTACAATTTTAAGGTATTTAAATGAGGATATAATTGATTTAACAAAATACCAGAAGGCAGTGGCCAGTGAGTGTGGATGTCATTAGATGGATATCTGTGTGTATGTAAGCTTAATTCAATTTTGCTCTAGTTAATAGATTGTAAGTTAATTTGATGGTGTAATTCTATGTGTGAAGGTATTAAGGCAAATATTAAAAGCGTATTAATGCAGAAATTGGAATTATTATTATATTTGGGTTTCATTTACCAGGGGAGGTCTCAGGAGTAACTAAACCAAGCACAGGTAGATGTCAAAAGAAATATAATGAACATCACATTTTGGGAAGCAAGTGCTCCGAAGACTTCTATGATTTTGGAGAGAATTTAACTTTATATATGCTTAATTCGAATTTATATTTTAAGATTCCGCGGTAGTTTTGAACCGGATTGATATTTATCAAATTACTTAAGAATTTCTTTTTAGTTATGTACGAATCGACATTTAACTTCGCCCTTTCTGTTTCAAGCTGATATCACTTTCTCTTCCGTTAAAGTTTTGCATCTATTTGCTGTTGTTATTTGCTGCTTTCATCAGTGTGCCCATATTTTGATTCACATGTAAGTGTGACCATTCGTTAGTCCCATAAAATACTTTTCGATAAATTGCCTACTTGTTGAGGCCGATAAAAAAAAAACGAGAAAGAACTTCGCTTAAATATTTTCAAAAATATATTTTTTTTTCCCACAACGACCGATTGTTTGTATGGGAGCTGTATGATATAGTTATCCAATATGGACAAAAATTTGTAGAGTAAGGCGAAAGCATGTAAAATAGTCAAATACCAAATTGCAAGATGCTACCACTAAAAACAAAAAAGTTGTTCTAACTAAGACTTGTTTTCAGACCTATCTTTTGTATGGCAGCTATACCATATAGTTGTCCGATTTTCATCAAACTTTGCAGCATCATAAAGAAGCATAGAAAACTTATGAATACAAAGTTTGGAGTCGTTTCCCTGGAAAATAAAAAAATATATTCTTACTAAAACTAGTTTTCCGACTGATTGTTCCCATGGGAGCTATAAGATATAGTCTACGGATCCGATTGGTTCCAACATATTATTAGCGTACAGCAAAAAGAAAACTCTGTGCTAAATTACAGCTCGATAGCTTCAAAACTGAGAGACTAGTTGGCGTAGAAACAGACGGACAAAGCTCAATCGACTCAGCTCGTCACCCTGATGAAGAATATATATGGTTTATTGTGTCGCAAATGAATATTTCTATGCGTTACGTCTTCTAGGAAAAATTATAATACCCTTGGCAAGGGTATAATAAGGCCCCTACACCTCCCTTCCTGAATCCGACCCACTCCGAGCCCCACCCGTACATTTTTCTCTTAATACCTTATTCAAGACCCGTATGAATCCCATTATGAATCCATCTCTAGTGGCTGTTTAGTCGAATAGTTAAAAAAATAAAATAACTTTACTACTTTGACTGCCTGTTGGCTTCTTGTGTTTTCAGTGCCGAATCGCTGCCCTTTTCACACTATTTAAACTCAGCATAGCCTCACATTGGGCACCACTTGTTCTAATCACAAAAAATATTTAGCTACAACATTTTGTTTTCTCTTCTTTCCAGGCTATTTGCAAATCAACATCAGCCACGAAGAGGATCAAGGCAAATATGAATGTGTGGCTGAGAATTCGGTGGGGACTGAACACTCCAAGGCCACCAATTTATATGTGAAAGTTCGTCGTGTACCACCAACATTCTCACGTCCACCAGAGCCCATCAATGAGGTGATGTTGGGATCAAATCTGAATCTATCCTGCATTGCTGTTGGCTCACCCATGCCGCACGTCAAATGGATGAAAGGTAAAATAGTTTTAATAGAAAACTCCAACTGAGCTTAATATACTTAACGATTTGTATTCATTCTAGGCGCCCATGATCTTACACCGGAAAATGATATACCCATAGGACGTAATGTGCTCCAACTAAGTAATATTCAAGAGAGCGCCAATTATACTTGCATAGCTGCATCTTCATTGGGACAAATTGAAGCGGTTTCGGTGGTGAAAGTGCAATGTAAGTAGAATGCAGAAAGGAGGGCACATATTTATAGGTTTATATTTAAGCCCAAATCCCAATTGAAGGCGGATATTTCCCTACTTTAAATATACAGATGTCGTATGCGCAGCTGAGTGCTACATCGACTATCTGAATTTTTCGGGGTCTTAGCAAAACTAGAAAATTATTAAAGTCTCTGCGTTATTTGTGCCGCTTTTAGAGATCTTTCCATTCTAACGAATCAAACTTGAATTGAACTGAAATGGTATTACAAATTATTTCGGATTCGTGGCTTAAGAAAAAAAGGTTCATGACAAATGCTAAAAAAAAAAAAACACAAAAAAGCTAGAGTGAGGACACTACCTTTCAATACGGCAAGAGAAAAGGAAAGTACTACAATTTAACGCCGAATCAGACGAAAAAAGATATTTAAAAATATCCATTGGATGATTTCGGATCCATTTGATACGGATATTTTGAAATAACCGTTTTTATATCTTTGCAGATAGTCTATTGAAATTATCCAGATGATTGTAACGCATAGAATTAATCATTCCCGACCACATAAAGTATATATATTCCTGATCAGCATGACGAGCTGAGTCGATATAGCCATGTCTGACCGTCCGTTCGTCTGTTTCTATGCTATCTCCTTTGTCAGTTTTAAAGCTATCGCCACGAAACTTTGCACGAAGTCTTCTGGTACAAATACGCTACACATTTGTCGGAACCGAATCGGATGACTATAACATATAGCTGCCATAGGAACGATTGGTCGAAAAACTAGTTCTAGTGAGAAAAACTTTTTTGTTTTTAATGCAGACGTCTCCAAACTCTGAATTTACTAGTTGTCAATACTTCTCCATGATTGTGCCAAGTTTGGTCGAAATTGGACATCTATATAGATAGTTGCCATAGAAAACTAAGGTTAGAAAAATAGTCTTAGTAAGAAAAAGTTTTTTTGTTTTCAACGTAAACCTCTTTAAAATTTTCACATATTTAATTTATATATTTTATAAGCTTTCACACAATTCTTCAAATTTTTGTCAAAATCGAATGACTATAAATTATAGCTGCCATATGAAAATAGAAAAAAAAACTTTTCGGCCTTCAAAGAAAACGCCTCAAAACCTTGAATTTCTTGGTTTGCTATGCTTTTCCATGATTCCACTAAGTTTGGACGAAACCGGACATCTATATAGTATAGCTGTCATACAAAAAAAATACAGAAAAAAAGTAGTCTTAGTGAAAAAAACTTGATTGTTTTCATTGGAAATGTCCTTCAAATTAGTTAGAAAAACGTGCTGAAAAGGTATACAAACTTCGACCGAGCCAAAGTTAACGTTCCTATATTTTTGAATATTAAATTATCCTTTTAATTTTAAATGGATCTTAAATTTATATTCAACGGGTCTGAAAATCATCCAAAGGATATGAAAATGGACATTTTAACACCAAAAAAAGGATATTAAAAACGTTCCATCCCAATTGAATCTTTTTGGGTCTGTTTACTTTCTGTAAAGTTACTTCTAAAGCTGCCGCCAATATCTCATCAAGGTGATCGGGTGTGTAGTTTTATAAAGAAAATACTTTGACATTAGATGTCCCCGAGGCGGGATCGAACCCACGACCTCTTGCACAGCTGGCACACACACGACCCGCCAGGCCACACCCAATTAACTTCCAACTTTTGCCTTGATTAATTAGACAATTCCCACAAAAAAAAAAAACTCAGTTTAACAGGCTTTCTTAATTCTACAACAATATATATACAAATTTTAACTCTATACCTCCCTTCCACTTCAGCCCTACCCACAGCACCCACCGATGTGCAAATCTCTGAGGTGACCGCCACTTCAGTGCGTCTGGAGTGGTCCTATAAGGGTCCCGAGGACTTGCAATATTATGTCATCCAATACAAACCGAAGAATGCGAACCAGGCTTTCAGCGAGATAAGTGGCATCATTACCATGTACTATGTGGTTCGTGCACTGAGTCCCTATACGGAATATGAGTTCTATGTGATAGCTGTAAATAATATTGGACGTGGACCGCCGTCGGCGCCTGCGACTTGCACCACCGGTGAGACAAGTGAGTATATACCGACCTAAGCCCAGCTAAACAAAAAGAGTCACAAATTTAACCAACTGTCTTTCCTTTATGACCACAATTACATGCTGCTGCTGCTGCTGCTTGGAAAAAAAAGGATTTTTAACCAATTTTATGGGTTTTCTTGTACTTTGTGTTTCTTTTTTTTTTTTGTTCTTATTTTTGAGTACTTTCCGTTGGTCCATTTCTGTTAGCTCTGCGTACTAACCCTTTCTTGTTGTAATGTCTTTTTCTCCGTTGTGCTTGCTTTTATCCATTTAGGCGATTTCTCATTTGGTGGCACAAGTAAGTATCCCAAGGAAACAAAATTTTATGGTTGGCCAAAAAACAAAAAGAAAACAGTTAAATTGCCAAAACAATTTCAATAACAATTGTTGAGCAGCAGAAAAATCCTTAAACCCAAGATGGAATCAAAGGTAAATGCAAAAAATCGTTGCATACGCAGCTGCGCCACACACACACACAGAGACAGAGAGAGACTCTGACGTATGTGTGTGGGTAAACAGGCGGCCCACTCACGTACACACTAGTACCCGCCCTCCATTCCGCTCCACCTAGACAGCTCAGAGCAACGCATAAAGTTTGCATTGTTATGCGTTCGTTTGAATGCGCGTGGAGCTGCGTGTGTGTGTGTGTTTGCAGCGTTGTTTTAGCCCTGGCAATTGCGCGTAAGCGTACGCTTGTCTACCTCTCTGTCTGTTGCTGGCTGCTCTTCTTTCCTGCTGCTGCTGCTGCTTTCCTTTTTTTTTTGCACCATGTCGTATAAAAGTTGAAAACTTTTATTGCTGCAATTATGCTTATCGCTTGCCCAATATCGTTTCGAAATATTATTTCGATAGCAACGTTTATGGGTAGCTCAGCCAGGCAGTAACCAGCAGGCAGCAGGCATCAGCAGGTCGGCGCATTGTTTCACACGTGCGAAGGGCTCTGTCGTCTACCATGCGACGTGGGGTAAAAGTAGGTAGCAGCTGAGAATAGTCTTATGGTTTTTTGCAAAAGAAAAGCGATTCTTAAGTAAAATAAACTTCTGTTTGAAGATAAAACTGAATTAGAGATTTCATTATGCAGCAGGAGTACTTTCAAGACAAGGAAATATGGCAAATTGATATATAAACATGAGGCATCACAAAGTGTCAAAAGGGTCAAGTGGGAACACCAATTCGCACTTCAGTTACCTGAAGTAAAACCTGAAACTTGATAAGAACTTACTCTTCAGTTTTAAGCCAAAGGTACTTACAACCAGAGCTTACAAAGATATTATTTTCTCAAAAAGTAAGATTGCCGCTGAAATAACGCGGGTCCTGCGAAAGCAGAAAAAAAATATTTTTCGCATATTCAACACTTTGGGCTTGACCTCTTCTGGAGGGACCTTAACCAATTGTCCACTCAGTACGAATTTTTGATATTACGTTCCCAATGGTCTGGATCATTGTCATATCGTAGTTTCCGTTTCCAAGATATTGGCGAAAAACCATTTTACCGACTTTCTGCAATTCTGCAGCGAACATTCTTTCGCTCATAACTCGACTACCGTTCATTTGATTTTTAGCATTCAAATCGATTATTATTATGATTGATTAATACATATGTTAAGACGATGCGAACCTTTTTTTCTGCATAGCAGTGGGAGATATGAAGAGTCTTCCAATTGCGAGAGCGGTAGTAGGCGTGGCAAAAATTGAAAATAATAAAATTTTCTTGCCGGAAATTATAAGAATTTTTAGTCCCAAACATATAACATATAACATTTGATATAACATATCATATAAAGATTGTGTAAAGAAAGAAAGCAATATACATAAGGTACAAATATACATATATTATATTACTGAACAGCATCAACCAGTCGAGCTGATAAAGCCAAGCCAAGCCAAATAATATAGCATTTTTTTTTAAATATTTTGCCTCGCCCACTATCTTACCCGAAAACTGAAAAAAACAGCATATCTCAGGATCAAGTTTTTATACTCTGTACCGTAGGTACATAGAGTATTATAAGTTTGTGCAAAAGTATGTAACATCCAGAAGGAAGCATCTCCGACCCCATAAAGTATATATATTCTTGATCAGCATCAACAGCCGAGTCGATATAGCCATGTCCGTCTGTCTGTCTGTCTGTCCGTATGAACGCACAGATCTCACAGATGGTAAGAGATAGAGGCTTGACATGTATGGGACATATGCTTCTTATGTCTGCAGGCAGATCAAGCTTATTTTCAATTTTGGCCACGCCCCCTGCCGCCCCCGCAATTTAGAAAAAAAGTCATATCTCCTACAGTTTTAAAGATAGGTGGGTTGTTCCTTCTAGATATATTTAGTAATAAGGATAACTTATCGATCAGCCAAAGGTGAAGATTGGATAAACGGTTTTCGAGTTATGATCAAAAGACTGTTCGCTGCAGCAGCGCAGAAGCAGAGCTGCTTTCAGCTACTACTGCAGCATCAAAATTTATGCTGAGCGTAGAATTTCGTTGGTACAGAGTATGCTATAGTCGGGCTTGACCGACTTTCTTTCTTGTTTTTTTTATCAATTTTGGCCAAGCAAATTTCCAAATTCTAAGCTTTACGGTTTAAACTAAGAAACGAAACTGTAACTATACGGTATTTCGCCAACGGTTCCAAAAATATTGTTTTTCTAACACATGAAGGATTCGATGATCCTTTTTGGTTTGATTTTTTGAAGTTAATAATCTTAACAAACAATTTTGTGAGAACAAGTCTGTATCTGTACAGTTTCACAAAATTCAATTTTTTAAATGAATCCAAATGTATATACCTGATAATCTCGAAAGCGAACACTATGTACTTCTGATTTACAAACCCAAACCTCAAACGCAGAGGTTAGTTTTACCAAAAGTCTCTCATACAAATTCTTTCTAACTGTATAATGTAAAGTCAAGCTCTAGATTCAAACTATATTACAAAAATAATCATGGTTTTCTAGAAATGAGAACGAAACATAGTAACAGGGATGCAAACTGGTTCTGAGCTGAACCGGTTTTGAACCGAACCGAACCGCTTATTCCCGCTGGCGAACCGAACCGCAAACCGAACCGGCTTCATTTCAGAATTTCTGAACCGAACCGAAAACCACAAATAAAAACGGTTCGGTTCGGTTCAGATCCCTGACGAGTTTTAACGTGAATTGCTTTCCTCTAGCCAATGATTTTGATTAATTAGGAAATTTAAATCGTTTCCCGAAGATAATTTTCAAACAATTCGTTCGACCCTCTACATTTTCAGCGTTGTCGGATCGATATAACTTTTAAGGATGACCTGAAGAGAATTTTACAAGTCCTCTGCAATTTCCCGCCGATCTCTTAATTTACCTGTCATCAATCTAAATTTGTCTTTTCATTAGACAATATTTTCAATTTTCTGTGGTACTTCTTAACCTTAATTAAATTTTAATCTGCCAATAAATAAGGGCATTCCTCCAGGAACTGATAGACGAGTCCTGGGAATCCGACATAATAATCTATGCAGATGCTCTAAGGATTTTAAAGATATTCGAATGGATTATAGGGGAATCAAATTCCAAAAATGGTCGAATAGCCACTTCACTGAAATCATATTTTATAATGTGCCTTTGTGAACCACTGAACCGAACCGAAACCGTGGTTCATTTAACTCCACAAACCATGTTATGAACCGAACCGGTGGCTTAGAAACTGTGCGAGCCACTGAACCGAACCAGTACTTATTTTCGAGTGGTTTGCATCCCTGCATAGTAAATCATTTTTTCAAGTGATAGATGTATAAGTTCTGATGACCAAGAATCGAATAGAGAATGAGGTTCAAAAAATTAACAATTTTGTATAAAACGTTGTAGTATTAGACAATTATTCATTTTTCTCTGATTTCGTCTATAAACTGATCCCAATGGAGGAAAAAGAACGCAACAGCTTCCCAACTTTGCTGTTCTTGTCCCAATGCTTATTTCATGTACTTAAACTCAAATGCTAAACCTTCAAACTAACCGGCAGGTGTTGCAGCAAGCGCCTTGCATTGCACATAGCTGGGAGTTTGCTTTGTATTTTGAAGAAGTTTTCATTAAAGTGTTTCCATCAGCATTCAAATATGTGAAACAGATTCCTCCACTCAAGTGATATGAAACCCAAATTAGGCATGGCAATTGAGTGAATTCATTTCCTATCAACCAGATAACTAACATTATTATTAAAACGTAGCCAGAAATCGCATTTTAAGTGCCATAACCAGGATATACCTTTTAAATTGCCTCCTTCTATTTAACAGCTCCTTTCGTCATGTAATAGGTCATGTGACCTGCACATGCTCCTTCAGAGCCCTGGTCTGTGCAGGATCCGTTGCAGAAGTGAAAGGAGGCAGAGGCCTCAGAATTTAGTGCTATGTGCCTGGGCCATAAAGGGAGGGAGGAGTAGGCAGGCGTGCGTCTGTGTGCTTGAGCATGCAAGGGATACATATTAATGGAGCGTATCCGTATGTAATGTATATGCTCTTAAATGCAGCTTACGTGATGCTCCCACAGAGTGGAAGAGCAAGTGTGTGTGTGCGAGTTGCATGCAAATCTTAGGCCATAACCAGGGAACGGACCACATAGAGCTGCAGCAGCTCCTGCTCTGGCTCCTGCTCCTGCTCATGCTCCTGCTGGCGGGGCACACTTGTGTAACAGATGAGATGGCTGCGATATAAATTGTGGGTGAAACTGCTGTAGATATTGCAGTAAAATTCTGAGAATTGGAATTTATTGATTGGCCATTAACCAATTGAGGAAAAAATCAAACTGGAGTAGAGATGGCAAATGGAAAATGTCTGTGAGCCCACTAATTAGCAGTTAGCAGCTGCATCTGCAACTGCAGCTGCGGCAGTTGATGCAGTTGTTGGACAATTTCACGCCTCGAAACTGCAACCGGGCGGGGGGAGTCCTGCATTGTTCCTGTGCCACAACAACAACTAGTTTATAAATGCAAAATTCGCACTATAATGGCCTCCAGGCATCAACGCGCACAATTTCAAATACGCAACGCAAACAGTTCATTGGCACAAAATTGTGATGGATGGATTTTTGTGTGCTTTATAGATGGGGTGTGTGTGGGTGTTACCCTAATGCCGCATTTCTATCCTCTCTATATATTTTTGTCTAAAAAAAAAATAATAGCTTAAATTCATTTAACAAAATTGCATATGCATGACTGCTGAATGGGGTGAGGATGTTATCTAAAGCGTTGCCGTTGGGGGTTTTTGTTTGCGCCCCAAATTTTATTGGGAATTTTTGATGCTTTACTGGAGAATTTAAGTGGCTTTTTAGCTGCATTGCATTGTTGTAATAAGGGACAGCAGACCTAAACCATTTCTGGGGACTCTTCGACACAAAATTTAACAATGGTTAGACTTCAATTTAAGAACCAATTGATTTGATAAATTCACAAAATACCAGGGATGCAAACCACTCGAAAATAAGTACTGGTTCGGTTCAGTGGTTCGCACAGTTTCTAAACCGCCGGTTCGGTTCATAACAAGGTTTTTGGAGTTAAATGAACCGCGGTTTCGGTTCGGTTCAGTGGTTCACAAAGGCGCATAAAATATGATTTCGGCGAAGTGGCTATTCGACCATTTTTGATATTTGATTCCTATAATCCATTCGAATATCTTTAAAATCCTTAGAGCAATCTGCAAAGATTATTACGTCAGAAATGTCCACTGAACTTAAATTTGAGACATATTGGGCGCATTCAGCAGATGAATACGATTCACGATTTCTGATTTATGATTGCCGATTTTTCTTGCTAAATACAGTGAATGACGATTGCGATTGAGAAATTTGACAATCATGATTGCTAAGATGGAATCATTCAAAATGTTTGATTGGTTAAAACGTTTACCGACTGTAATGCCAACTGTAGACCCCGAACTGAAAATATGTCAAGCTAATAGCGTTAAAAGCCCTCAAAAATGGTGTGACCATATTTTTGACCAAATGTTCTAAAGCAGCGATGCCCATGCTTTATACGCTTCATGCGCTAATGTTGTTGTAATGCGCGAACGCCTCTCCTATTCAAAATTTCTTATGTGTCTCTCTTATAATTCTCTCCTATGCTCTTGCGGCATTAAAGGCAACAACAATACATTCAGACAGCGCTGTATGAGACAGCCACATGCACACACACAACCGGCAGTAATCGGATTTCTCTTTCGTTTTATTGTGGTAGTTGTTGTTTCTGAGTAAAAACGCACACATAAGAAGCTGTTGGGCACCCCTGTTCTAAAGCTAGAAAATAACCATAGCTTGGCAATCAGTGGCATTCAGCATAGATTAACCGCTGTATGCGACCAATGATATTGAATGTTCGGGAGCTCAAGTAATATCTTTAATCGTGTATATAGAGGTAGACCAATTTTTGTGTCTTATATCTTAATCGTTTGATTTTTTTTTTAGAATTGCTTCAGGAATAGTCACAATTTGGTAAAAATCGCTTGGCAGTAGTTCAGATTGTAAAGGGTATCATTTTTGTTGCACCGCACCATTATGTTAGATTCGGAACATGTTTAGTTTGAACTGTTTTGTCTCACTTGGTTCGGCTTAAGGTTCCAGTGAAAAATAAGTCCGAACCCGAAATCGAAACGGTTCGATTGGCAACCGGTTTTTCAGCCCTGATTTTCATGGGGTTCAAACTAAAATTAGAAGATAACATCAGACATTAGAGTGGAAGGCACACTGAAAACGAATCCCACATATTTGGACTAAAACCGATCCCGAACCAATGTCGGAAGTCAGACAATTCTGGACATTCTAAAACCAAATATGAGAGTATTGACTTCAAACATGGATTGATTTTAGCTTGTTATTTGATCTCGACTTAAGCTTAACATTCCTACTGCATTTGGTATAAATAATCGTCTTTGTGCCAAAATTCTATAGAATTAATTGTGCTGGATACATGCAATCCGAAAAGGATTGATTCTCAAATCACTTAGATTGACTTGAGCTTTCTATTCAAACTTGTTATGACCCCCAAACAAGCTTCACACAAAAGAGCCGGGGTAAAGGTCATTACACTCTGGAAAAACCGACTGCCGGCGGCTTAGAATTTATAGCGTGTTGTACTTAACATATGAAGTATAATTCGATGTTGGTGTTGAGTAAAAAAAATACTAATATTATGTTTTAATATTCATATGAGAACAACAGCTCTTGAATCAAGAACATTTTGCACTTACAGTAAAATCAAAAATTCAAGAAAGTAAGTCATTCCTTAGTTTTGATACAAAATATGCTAGATTGAGTACGAATAGACTTAAATGATAGCTCCAAATACACAAAATGCTAACTAAGGTTGCCGTATATTTCAAAAATAGCTAGATCGAAATATTTAACGTTATTGAAAAACATCATTTCGATAAAAATATTTTAGGGTAAAGAAGAAAGAAAGTCGGTCAAGCCCGACTATGAGCTACTCTATACCAACGAACTTATACGCTCAGTATACATTTTGATGCTGCAGTATCAGCTGAAAGTAGCGCTGCTACTGCGCTGCGGCAGCGAACAGACTTTAGATCATAACTTGCCAACCGTTCATTCGATCTTTACCATTCCCTTGGCGGATCGATAAGTAATCCTGATTACTAAATATGTCTAGAAGGAACGAACTGGTTTTTCCAAATTGCGGGGGCTAGGCAAAATTGAAAATAAACTTGATCTGCCAGCAAGTAAAAGAAGTTTGTACCTCCGGTACAGAGTATAAAAATATTACCAGCATGATAAATAATTAACAAATTAATGCGAAAGCGAGCGAACTCTTGTTGTTTTTCTAAGTTCAGTTGGTTGCACATCCCTGGATCAATCTTAAATAACCCCAGTTACTGCAAATCATCAACTGCCTTGTCTTGTCAGGCGAGTTGGGAATTTCAAGACAGCATAAGTGGAAAAAGCGATGCCAAAATTACACCGATAAGGTGATAGATTACTTTTTGATGTGTGAGTACTCATTTACTCTCATTGGTGAGAGACAAGTTCTTGCTCTCAGTTTCTATTTGCCTTTAAGGCTTTTTTTCGTTGGAGTTCCGTACCAACTTTAATATTGATGATGGATAATGGGATTTTTAAGTAGGATTCGTACTTGAAGTGAGCATATTCGAATTGACATATACAATCAAGTTTAAATTGTAATCCGAAAGTCGAGATCAAATGAAGTTGTTTGATCTTGATTTTAGCTTGCCCTTACTTTACTTTCTTGGTTTACAATTGCCTTTCGATGCTGGCGGGAATTAACTCGGCTACAAATTTAATTAATCTTAAACTTATTTCAATATCCAGCACCTTAACTTGGCGGCAACATTATGAAATTTATGATAGCATAGCTTTTTCTGTAGTAGAAATCTGAAGTGATTGTTTCTCCTTGCAATAACTTTTTGAATTAGGCCTCCCTGGTATCCGCCTTAAAACGTTTTAAGTGCCATTCCATTGTTATGCTCACCTTTGTCATCTCTCAATGCTAATATTCCTCCTTTCTCTACCCTCTTGTCACCCACCTAGAAATGGAAAGTGCACCACGTAATGTGCAGGTGCGCACGTTGAGCTCATCCACTATGGTTATTACTTGGGAACCACCAGAGACGCCCAATGGACAAGTGACCGTAAGTACCTGAGTAACAAGTACGCATATTAAACGAAAGGACCCCCCGACCCAGACTCCATGGGTCATCATGGGTAGTAGTGACCAGCCAACACTTTGTCACGTCGGAAGCTGGGGGAGGAAATTGGCCAAATGCCGTTAGCCTCATGTTTGTATGAACGAAATCTGAGCTGCACACAGACTTTCGAAATGCTAGGCCACAATTGTTGTGGTCTCCTCAGTGTATCGGTGTGTTGATAACTGGCAATCGAACCACAATGCCAAAAATTATTAAGTACGCAAATCGGAGAGACCACAAAGCCATATTTCATGCACATTCGATGGGTGTTAGAAACCCAAGCATATTTAGTTTCAGAGTTTCCGTTTTTATGGTTTATTTGAATTGTGCAATTAAGGAAAACCGGAAGCCATAAATGCTCTAATAACAAACTATTTTTTTCTCTTTCTTATAAACAGGGCTACAAGGTGTACTACACAACCAATTCGAATCAACCGGAGGCCTCGTGGAATTCACAAATGGTTGACAACAACGAATTGACAACGGTATCGGAGCTAACGCCACATGCCATATATACGGTTCGTGTGCAGGCTTACACCTCAATGGGAGCCGGTCCCATGTCCACACCGGTTCAGGTGAAGGCTCAGCAAGGTAAGTTAAGCAAAATTGATTGCCCAATCAGCTTCAATTAGGCACACATAGACACACACATCCGAGCACGCACAGTCGCACACCAACCATGCACAATTCGAAATGCATTCTGACTAACGAAACATTTTGCAATTTAATTGCTCAACTCAATCGGCCCACATAGATCACACCAATTATTTAATTATAATACAAAATGTCAGGCAAAACGTGTGTCCAGCCAATAAAATATTTATATATATAGATATATATATGTGTCCATGTGAGCCGTGACTGTGAATGTGAATGTGTATCTGCCTGCATCCGTCCGGGTGAGTTGGTGTTAGGCTCAACAATTGCATGCAGCTAAATATTCATTAACTTTGACTGTTTCAAGCAATTGCATTCGCTAGAGCAGGGGCGTGGCCGGGCATGGTCAGGAGGTTGTGGTGGTCAGACTGACTTGAAGGCTCGTCTTAGCTGTGGCACTTGTAGTTGGTGGTCTTATGAGCTTAAGGTGAAACACGGTTAACTTTGACCTGTGATGCTTGCACTTACTTATGGCCAATTTATTCATTCGGATTGGGTTAAAGGCTTAAGGCAACCAATTGCTAATGGGTAGAATTAATTAATCCTATAAAGCATACATATACTCGTGCATAAAGGGCAGTCATTTTTTTAAGAAAACTCAATTTTATCTAAAAAAAATGGATTTGTTTGGCTTTGAAGTAATCCCCTTGGAGGGCAATAAAATGAACGAGTCTGAAAATTTGATTTATTCTTAATACTATAGTTCAGTTTCAAAATATTTGTAGGGTATTCCCAACACTCAGTTGAGCTATGGAATTGTTGAATTGTGAAATTGTGAAATTTCAGACTAGCCTTAAATTATAAATTATATAAAAGGCTTCTCATTTCAAATGGCCCATGAGCATCTGATCTTATCTTGGCGGCAATAGTATAGAGGTTAGGACCTTCAACTAGATTTTCTCACTTCAAGACCCATTTCTCACTTCATGACTTAAATCCTGATGTGAACATTTAAGAACATTTTAAGTCCGGTCCAATTCAAGGTCCCAATTTCAGGTCCATCTCTGCAATGACATCAGTTGTCCAAAGCCCCAACCCACATTTCACAGCCATTATTTTGCCATTATTGAAATATATATTCAATCTATCTGCCTATTCCACCTGGTGAACCGGAACGCAAACCGAACCGGCTTCCTTTCAGAAAAACGGTTCGGTTCGGTTCAGTTCTTTGGAGAGTTTTAAGTTGTGAATCGCTTTCCTCTAGCCAATGATAGTTATTAATTTGGGAATTTGAATAGTTTCCTTAACTGAGCACATCCAACATCCAAAATCCAAAATTATGAGTCATAACAAATTTATCCGGACAAAATTTGACATATTTGCAACGCATTTCAAAAAGCCACTGATCCGCTGAATAATTTGACAAAACAAAAATATTTAGATGTTGGCATAACCAATAGTTATTAAGCATTTTAACTCAGGATGTGGAATGTTAGATGTAAGATGTGCTCAGTGTGAATAGGCTAAAAGATAATTTTTATATATTTCGATCGACCCTCAACATTCTTAGCGATGCTGGATCAATAATACCTTTAAGGTTGGCTTAACCCAAATTCTACGAAACGTTATCCAGTAATTGCTCGCCGATCTCCTAGACTACCTGTCATGAATCTGCATTCTTTTCTTGATAGTTTAAAACTGATTTGTCGTTCTCTAGTAAAGAATAATTTAAATTTTCGGTAGCCCTTCTTAACTAAGGTAAATTTTAATTCAATCCTAGCTAGGAGAGTTTTTTCTCATATAATTTGATAAACAGGGTGTGTTCTAGCCAACATTCTCTGATTTAAAATGGCATTCCTTTGGGAACTTATAGACAAATCCTGCAAATCCGACGTCATAAATTTTGCACATGCTTTTAAGGATTTTGAAGATATTCAAATGGTTTATAGGAATTAAATTACCAACGTGTGGGAAAAGTCACATTACGACAAAAATCATAATGTTTTGTAATGTGCCTTTATGAACCATTGAACCGAACCGAAATCGCGGTTCAGTTAGCTCCATGTAATGAGACAAACTGGAGCGCCGGTTCGGAAACCTGTACCTATTTTCGAGTGGGCTTTTCTGATAAAGAATATCAGGCAATATTCCTCATATTCATATTGCCTTTCAGCTTTTCTTGTAGGTTGGTACTACGTCATTGAAGTCCGTAAAGAAAATTATATTTTTCTTTACTCGAGACCCGAGATATTCTCTTCCTGCGGATGTGAGGCCGGCTTGGTTGTCGCTGAGTAACTTGTCTGAGTACATTCGTGCATGAAGCATTTCGATGAACGAATTTACTGCAGTGCTTATAAAATAAATTCCGCTGTAATTGTCCGCATAATGTATTAGTCGAAAACGATCAGTCTTACGTGGCCGCAACAAATAAATATATTCAACCACAGATGTCTTTCAGGAGTACCTAAAAAGGTTCAGCAATTGGGCCTCTATATGGAACATTGCCAAAAAATGCAAAGTGTGATTCGGTGACTTATTCAATCCCTCGTGACACCTGCCCGAGAATATTATTGCATATAGCAAAGGGAGCAGAAGGCTGACGTTTGGTCACCATGTCACGGCAACAGCTTAGGGCTTGCCTCCTAAGTTCCAATGGTTGGAGATGCAATAAACAAGTAGGCCGACAGATACCCTTGCACAGTGGTGAGAAAGTTGCTAAGAAGACGCAGAATCTAATGAATTCTTCAACGGAGAAGGGTAAAGAGAAGGTCCTACCTAAGGATCTCATCACACGGCGCCTCTGGTGAACAACATTTATACTAACGTACTAAATACTTCAACTAAAACATTTTGACATTATCGGTTAGCCCAAATAGACCCTGCCAATTATTATCAATACATTCATACTACACACTAGAAAAAGCGACCAAAAAGCGTGAGCCTTTTCTATTTGGATTGTTATACCCTGTAACATGATGTTTTGCTGTTAACGGGTCTACATTAATCCGCTACACAACCGGCTGCAGCCGGCCGACTATGGTGCAGCAGGTTGTATGTGCTGTGCAAAAGGACGTAGATTCGATCCCTTCTCGGGACATCTAATGAAAAAGTTTTGTCTTATAACACTTACATATATGGTCACCTTCACAAGCTATTGGCGCCAGCTTTCAAGTAACAATCCATAAAAAAGCTTCTAAAAATTTAACGATCGAATTCGGAGTTTAAATGTAGTTCCCATTCTCTCGTGCGAATATCAAAGCCCTAAACCTGTTCCGGATACATACTTTATTGATCAAAAGTTTTGGATCTCAGTTCAATTTTTTCATCATCATTTCATTTCTTTAAGATATAGGATATTCATAGAAGATTTAGCTAGGAGCTAGCTTCACAAACTTTACAGTTGTTCTACTCAAAAATATTCGAATTCGAAGACACTTTCTACCACGTTTCGGTCTTAAAAAAGTCACAAATAATCAAAATTTGCAGATCTGTTTGATGTGCTCTATTTCGAAATATTAGCGGCATGCAGTGAAAATGAGATTCTGCAAAATTTTAACTCGACAGATTCAAAACTGGGGACTAGTTTTTGCAGAAACGGACAGACAAACAAGCGGACATAGCTCAATCAACTCAGCTTGTCGCCCTGATGAAGAATGTATACAGATACAGATTATGGGAAAATGAATTTATCTAAGCTCTGCAAACTTCTAGGGGTATGAAAAATTCCTATTGATTACAATAATAAAGCTTTCGCCTTACTAAGTTATTAAGAATTTAATCATTTTCGCCATTTAAGTTGTCGAGGTTTACACTTTGCAGCAGATAATTCATCTACCTGTCAAGATGTTCACTCCAATTTGAAATGAAATCCCAAAAGATTTAAAACTCATGTCGGAAAATGGAAGCTGAAATTGAAATGTATTCTCTTTTGGTTAGCCAAAATGCAGTTCAGTTGATATTAGACCAGGTGATTTTTTTTTGGGGGGGTGGGGTTGGGTTTTGTCATCATGATATCGTCGTCATGACAGCGACCACAAAGACAACAACCAGGGCCAGGCGGGGGGAGCCATAGCCAGAGCCAGAGCCAACGGACGCATTTCAATCAATTTCATACGATTTTCTACCATTTGTTTTCCTCACTCATAAAACAAAAACAAATCGCACAGAGCACGGCGAATTTTGCATATTGATGCGTGTGCCATCTCTTCATCAATAACATCGACGTCTCCCATCAGCATTCATATAAATATAAATGCCACATTGATTTGTTTGTATTTTATTTAATTTCCGTAATTTCCGTTTCATTATTACCAAACCAAAAACCAAATGGCATCATCCACCTGCCGCCAACCCCGAATATACCTACCCACCTACGTACCAGGTGTGCCATCACAACCGAGCAATTTCCGGGCCACTGATATTGGTGAGACCGCAGTAACACTGCAATGGTCAAAGCCAACGCATTCCAGTGAGAATATTGTGCACTACGAGCTCTACTGGAATGATACATATGCCAATCAGGCACATCACAAGTAAGTTTTGCAACAGTTTACATTTAGAAATCAATTAATGTTAAATAAATTTAATCTATAAATCAAATGTCATTGACTATGGACGAAGTGGAAGGGGATTTGCAAAGGGAAATTGACTTGTGGGCATAGTTGGTATAATTTCTAAATTTGTTAGCTTTAAAGCATCAATGGGTTTGCCATTCTCCTCGGCTTTATGTAAAATGTAAGCCAACAGTTCATAAAGATGCCGCCGAGAGGAATAAAATAAAAAGTGTGACCGTATCCCGAAACAACAAAGCCACGGGAAAACAGCAAATACTACAAGAATCAATCTCAATAAGAATGTCAAGTCTCATTGCTTTCCACTTTTGAAATAGTCTTTGGTTATATTTTCCAACTTCAATATTTTACTCATACTTTGCCATCTTTATCCCAGGCGCATTTCGAACTCAGAATCGTATACGCTCGATGGCCTTTATCCCGATACCTTGTACTACATCTGGCTGGCAGCTCGCTCTCAACGTGGTGAGGGTGCCACCACACCGCCCATACCCGTGCGCACCAAGCAATATGGTAAGTTGTCCAATCAATTTTGTCATCTCTATATAACATCCCTAAGTTAGGAACAGCCGTAGAGTTAAGTACATAACATGAAACCGAATTTTTGAAACATATTTACCCTACATAAAATATATATATATTTATATTTACAATATACCAACATTTTATATATATAAATGTAGTTGATTATTCAGTTCCGAAATACCCCCCTTTATATACGAGCGTGTGTTGTGTGTGTGTGTGTAAGATCTAAATATTCCTTGACCTAAGCTTACGTGAGGACAGGTAAAATTTTGGAGTGAATGAATAATATTGAGTGTTGAAGTATGAAGTGAGTCTTGCACATTCCTTCCTTAAAAAATATATAAATATACATGAATATTGTACGATTTGTTATTGTTTTGAATACCTGCAAGCCTAACGTTAAGTTTTAATCTTGCTTATCTACTTAACTAGTGAATTACTTCACACCAAACCAACAACATAGCATAAAACTATACATAAAACTAGTCTGTACAAATCCACACAGTATACAAACATAGTTAGCACATAAATACTATAACAAATACATACAAATTAAGATAATACAAATAACATTTTCCATATACCCATAAAATACAGAAAACTTCCCCAAAACAGAGAAATTTATTGTCAATAGATCACATGAGGCTAGAATTTAAATAGCTGCTTTTTAAAAAAACAAAAGTGTGAATTATTTAAAATGTATCTTTTTATAATTATAGTTTATTTCGTATGCAAAGTAATTTAGGTTTACGAAACGAAAAATTTACCAAGCGGTGATTCCGAATTTGCTTCCAAAAGATGGCGAAGAAAGTAGAAAGTTATCTCCGCAATGTTAACAAACCAAGGATCGAACTAATACCGTAGGCAATTTAGAACGTTAAACATATTAACCCACAACTGACATCAATAAAATCTTATGAATTTGAAAAATGTTTCTAATTCTAAGAGGTTTGAACAGTAATGGGAATGCTGATAGGTAGACAGCGCATTTTGCATATTTTTAAATCGGTTTTAAACCCGATTTTAATACCAGTCGACTCGGAAAAATGTTAACTTTTTTAATTTCTTAACATCATTTAAACTATTGCTGACCTTTCAATTCATTAAATAATTATTTGTCATCTTGGAATTGAATGCGGAATTTTAAGAAATTTATTAGCGTAAAAAGTCAGCACTTCATATCTTGTTGTGGATGACTTTGGCCTGCTTGGATGAAAAACTGTTTGAAAACATGCAAAATCTGCCGTCTACTAATTAGTTTTTTAATCAGTCGCCGCTTGAATACAAATATTTTTATGGTAGTGGAGTTTTTCGAACTAGAATATTGATCGGTGTGAAAAATCCCAATTAAAAATTTAATTGAAGTGAAATATCCCAATTAAATATTGACAAGTTGTGTAAAGTATGAATTGAAAATTTAATGGAAGGGAAATTTAAAGTTGACTGGTGGAAAAAATCACAATTGAAAATGTTATTAAAGGGAAATATCCCAAGATACATTTAAATGAAAGGGAAATAGACAAATAAATATCTGGTAACACTTGGCTGGGCTCAAGTGCCATTAAGAATAGTCAACTATGTCTAAATTTTAATGAAAAAATTCAATTAAAATTAGAAAAAATAGCAAAAATGTAAACAAATTTGGACAGCATTTAGTGGTAATTGAAGCAGTTATATGTTATATAATATATTTAAATCAAATAATTGATTAGTGCTTGAGTTTTTCGCCATGTGAAACAATTTAATGGAAAATACAAAAAATTGAATCAGTATTTTCAGCTCTGGGCCAAGCATGTCGGTATAAAGAACTGAAAAAATCATGGCTTTTGTTCAAATGAAAATGGTCATAAAATATTCGCATTCAAATGCGATAAATGTTAATGCCTGATGGACGGGCTTACCGATCAAACGAACTATTTCAAATTACATTGAATTTCAAACGAATATTTATTTCCAGTTTTTAAACTCTGTACCAAATTAAGAAAGAGTATATTCAGTATGCAACACCTAGACGGGTGCATCTCTAACCTCATAGGTTACATATATTCCAGCCGAGTCGTTATGGCTATGCCCATTTGTCCGTCTGTCTGTCTCTCTGTATGAAAGCACATTTCTCAGGGATGGAAAGAGATAGAGGTACGACATGTATAGTTTCATTGATAGATGGTTCGGGTCTTCTAGACATAATTGGTAATTAGAATAGCCATTTTTGAACCATTTTCTATGGTAATTTCGTTCTTAGTTTAGGACTTACTCTTTTAAAAGTGTTTTTTTTTCGACAGTCTGGATACGAATTTCTGTGGTTTTCAATACACTGTAGCACACATTGCTGCTGATGTTCATTAACTGTGATTTTGCCACTGTAATCTTCCATGGTCTTGACTGCACGTTCAGCAACGTCATTCACTACGTGCAAGCCCGAGATGATGTGTTGTCCAACTATATCGTGGACGATGCGTCTTAAGCTTTTGACTGAGGCTTGAGCGTCCGTCCATAAATTGTGCAGTTGATGGCCAACTACATTCGCACTTCCTTTGAGTGGCAACTTCCATAAACGGATGAGAAATAAAACCACAGATAGTACTTCTCTTTTACAAGGCAGCCCAACTGACTCGACAAAACCGGGACTTAAAGCGCCCACCAACAATGCGTGAGATTCCTTGTCCATTTTTGTTTGTAATTTGGGAATTTTAATATCAAAATCGAAATTGTTTGCCAGACTTTCAAAAATTGACAGCTCGATCCATGTAGCACAGATCTCATTATTGGAAATTCGATGTAGACGACAGGGCGTATGGGTAATTTTTAGAGCAAACTTTATGGCCTCGGCGCGCCCATTAAAAATGTTTTTTGTTTGGTTGAAAATTTTAATATCTATAATGCAAAATTAGTAAATTTCAATTTTGACCTTACAAAGAGCACCCTAATGTGCATATAAATATAATTATATGTTCAGTGGGGGTCTTAACCCTGAATGATGTTAATACATATTCAAGTGAGTGGTTAAACCGTTTTTCCTTTTTTAAAATTCTACTAAGTTTGACAAGGATAACTGTATAGCTGTCACAGAAAAGATGGTTCATAATAATAGACTTAGGCCCGTCTATTGAAATGTAAGAAACTGAGCCACAAATAAATATTGCAATAAAGTACAGGGAGAAGCCTGATAATGTTATTGATCTGGATGATGCCAAGTTAGACTAGGAATGTAAACAGGAATCATGCATTACTCTTAGAGAGCAAACTTATGGTAGAGCTGCGTTTTGATGGACTTCCTTATCACTGCTGATGACTTCTTTGGAGTCAGCTTACTTCTGTATGTCATGCAGGAAAACGAGTGACCCCCGCTATTGCCTTTGATCCATAGCAAGCAATTTTATTCAACTTTTTCGCAAGAGAATTGCCAGCTACATTCTATAGCATAAAAAATCCACTGCAGAAATACCTAATTCGTTGACAGTGTCTGTTCACACTGTACTTGCGACACGAATTTATCGATATGTGAAAACAGATGTTAGAAAGTAGAGGAAAGTTAACTTCAGCTCGGCCGAAGTTTGAATACCTTTGCAGCAAGCTTTTCTAACTACCGTAATTTAAAGGACGTTTTCACTGAAAACCAGCAAGTTTTTCTCACTAAGACTACTTTTCTGACTCTACTTTTCTATGATAGCTACACTATATAGAAGTCCGATTGCGACCGAACTTAGCGAAATAATGGGAAAGCATAGCAAATTAAGAAATACAAAGGTTGGAGGCGTTTTCTTCGAAAACAAAAAAGTTTTTCTTACTCAAACTAGTTTCTCGACCAATCATTCCTATGGCAGCTATAACCTATTCCGAGTCTGACAAAACTTTTAAGAATTGTGTGAAAGCTTATAAAATAAGTATATGCCAATTTTAAAGAGGTTTACATTGAAAACAAAAATGTTTTTTCGACTAAGAATATTTTTGTAACCTTACTTTTCTGTGGCAGCTTTATTATACATATTAGGAACAAATTTGGCAGAATCTTGGAGAAGCACAGAGAAATACAGAGTTTGAAAACGTTTGCATTAAAAACAAAAAAAGTTTTTCTCGCTTCAATTCTTTAGGAACGATCGGACGAAAAACTAGTTTTTATACTCTGTACCGTAGGTACATAGAGTATTATAAGTTTGTGCAAAAGTATGTAACATCCAGAAGGAAGCATCTCCGACCCCATAAAGTATATATATTCTTGATCAGCATCAACAGCCGAGTCATGTCCGTCATGTCCGTCTGTCCGTCTGTCCATCTGTCTGTCCGTATGAACGCACAGATCTCAGAGATGGTAAGAGATAGAGGTTTGACATGTATGGGACATATGCTTCTAATGTCTGCAGGCAGATCAAGTTTATTTTCAATTTTGGCCACGCCCCCTCCCGCCTCCGCAATTTAGAAAAAACGTCATATCTCCCACAGTTTTGAAGATAGATGGCTTATTCCTTCTGGACATATTTAGTTATTAGGATAACTTATCGATCCGCCAAAGGAATGAAGAAGATCGGATGAACGGTTTTCGAGTTATGATCAAAAGAAAAGATTTTCTTGGTACAGAGTATGTTATAGTCGGGCTTGACCGACTTTCTTTCTTGTTCTGGAAGAAAAACTCTTTAGTTTTCAATGGAAACGTCTTTTTAACTTGCTAGCCTAATGACCTGTATTTCTTCAAATTACATGAGCTACGGTCGGAACTTCTCAAGCTATACAAATTCAACAGATCGGTTCATTAGCATAAAATATTAATAACTGCTGACTTAAACATCTAAGTGCAGACTTCCCATCTTCTAAATAGCCACTATTTGTCAGATAAACTTTGATTTTACTCTGTTATATGTTAAATTATGTGACTGATATTTAGTGTTAAGTATGTAGGAGATGAGAAATTGTCCCTAAGTAGTGTATCTCAAATAAATCGTATCATTAAGATCACTTTGAGCGATTCTTTGTTGGGTTATAAAAACTTTGGGACAGATGAAGTTAGAACAGGCTTCTTGTTAATAATTGTCGAGCATCGCACACGCTGAATTGTAATACTAAAACACTGATATTCTCATACCCTTTAATACCAACCGTGGCAAGTAATTTACATTTAACAAATTTAACTTAAAATAATACTTTTGTATAAAACAAAAATTAGTTGCGGTAACAAAGGCATTATTGGGGACAACATAATATCTTTGCCTTTACCATTATTCACATTTAACTGCACCAGAACCCAGTGATCTATTGATGAACTTTACTCTTAAACACACAGCACAAATATAGACCAATGCAACTCACACCAACAGCTCCACATCACAGACTAGTCGACAACCATGACAACACCAATAACAATACATGCATAAATACCTTTTAATTTATATTCAAATTGCCTGAATTATTATGCACAACATTTGAAAGGAATGCTCAAACTTCTTAGTATTTTGTAGAAATTTGCATGTGCACGATTTATCATTTTAGATTTTTGTTAGTGTTGAATTATGCAAATGATGCCCGCACACTTTAAATGTTTCACTTTGCACCGAAATATGCACTGGAAAACCGCAAAACCAACATTTCCCCATCAATGTCTAGAAATTGATTTAGAAGACAAAATGCCGGAAGTGGCAAGTGCCAAAGCCAGGCACTGGGCATAAAATAGTATATAAAGTATAGTTTTTCACTTTTGGTTTTCATATTTGCACGTAATGCATATTTCCACCGTACAATAATAATCATTTGGGGGGAGCGGCATAATTAAAGTTTTAAGTGGTTTCTAGAGCCCGAACGATTATGGTTTTGTGGCATGCGACGAAGGGGATAAAGTTATGAGTTATAAGTTTGAGTTTAATTTGTGTGTTGTATGTGGAATGGATTGTTTTTAATTGTTTCTTAATGGTCTGGCAATGAGTTTGTTAACAGATAAACTTCAATGATAGGTACCTTGTATATTCTTATAAATTATTCCTTAAGACATTCTTTTGCAGTTATGATTTGAATATTCTTCAGTGTTTTGAAATTATATCAAGTCACATGGTTTATGCAAATTAATGTTTACCATATAACTATTTATTATATATATAAATATATGTGATTGTAAGTAGAAATTGCTCTGATTCTATGTCTAAAATAAGTTGCACGCCATTTTTTATTAATTACGATTGTAAAATTATGTATATATTTTTCAAGTTTTATTTCCCGACATTTCTCTACTGGTAGTTCAAATTTTCAGCTCAAAAACTCGTTTCCAAAAAATATGCACAATTTAATTATATAAAACAAAAACTACAACAAAAATGGAATAAAAGCAAAAACATTATTTGCATAAACCATTGGATATATATGTCTTGATATTTGATTTTATTCTTTGTATTCTTTACGACATGTTGCCTATCATCATAATTTTAATCATTCTTTTATTGCTTTTATACCTTTTCTTTTCATGTTTTTTGTTTGTGTTTTGGGTTTTTCCAACCATTTTCCGTTTTGTGTATTACGCTATGATGATGATGATGATGATGATGATGAATAAACCAAACAAACTATGTCGGCTATGCACAACCAAAAACAAACCACACACCAAATACGTTCCGTTCCCATCTATGTAATTAGTACCAGGTGCTCCGCCACGCAATATCACCGCCATAGCCACCAGCTCCACGATGATCTCCCTCAGCTGGCTGCCACCGCCCATTGAGCGTTCGAACGGACGCATCATTTACTATAAGGTCTTCTTCGTTGAGGTGGGCCGCGAAGATGATGAGGCCACCACATTGACCCTAAATATGACTAGCATTATCCTAGACGAGCTCAAGCGTTGGACTGAGTACAAGATCTGGGTGTTGGCTGGCACCTCGGTGGGCGATGGTCCGCGCTCGCATCCCATCAAATTGCGCACCCAAGAGGATGGTATGTATGCCAAAGTGATAAGTCTTACCTAAGCGTAAGTTCTAACTAATTCAAATGGTATCCTCTTTCGTTTGGTTTGATTGAATTTAATTTTGTCAACATTTTTGGTTTGTTGAAACAAGAAAAAAAAAAAAGAACAGAAAAACTAATCGATAAATTTTGTACAATTTTTTGAATTTTGATATCGAGCAGCTGCTGGAAACTCAAAATGCCGCCCAATGGAGCATTACAATTTTTCGTTGTTCTTAAGTTATTTTTTATGATATTTACTAAAGGTCTTTTTTAGCTACACGACTGGCAGTAAATATCTCACTATCTGTGTATTAATATTCATATAAAGCTGTTATTAACCCATGAATTTTTGAAAGAAAAAAAAACGCAGCTGAATATCTTTTTAATATACTTATATCATACGATTATTTTGGTTGTAGTAAACCTCCCCACCTTAATGTTTTATGATTTACATGAACTTGCCAAGAGAGATCCTTTGTACTTAAATAACTAAAGTAAAGTTTGCGAAAATAATTCGACATTTTCCAATTTAATTTTAAACAAATTTTAAAAGCAAGTCCCTGGTACTTATTCCGCGTTATGTGCGGAAACAATAGTATTTCCTTTATGAAGACTTCTATAGCATTTTAGTTGATTCTACTTTGAAGGCTTTCCCAACAAAATCCTCATCTATGTATGCTAAAATGTTTGCAATGGGCGCGGGACGATGTAGGTATTATTGGCATAGACTTATGATTTTAGTATCGCCACGAGATTAGTCTATTGGTGTCATAACACATAATCTTAGTGACCATTTCACACATAATTCAGTGGTTTAGCCCCCAAAGAACTGAACTCGAGATATTAGCACTGGAAATGAAAAAGTTTGATTCAATGCAAGAATGTGCTAGCTAATGTCAAGCTGAATTAAAGAAAGAGAAAGAGAAATAGCTATCCGGTCAGATAGCCAAGCAGAGCTTAAAGCGCTTAACAGCAATAAGTGCATCTCTAAGCTCGTCTTAGACACAAATAACAAATTGGACCAACTAGGCTGCAGGAGTAGAAAGCTCCTTAAAAAGGAAAAGAATACGCTCAAAACAGCATCCTGGTTAAACTTAGCTTAATATACACTTCAACAAAAGAAACTGCCAAAAATAAAACCCAAAGATGGAAATCCTTTTGTTTTGGTCTGTGTGGCCAGACTTCAGAAACCTACATAAATTATGGTCACACTACTAAGAGTTTTGCTTTGATATTTGAATGCTTGAAAATAATCAATAAAGATAAGGTACGGACTTTTTAAAAAGACTCAAATGATGTAGCTTTTATTCGCTTGCAAAATATTTAAATATTTATATTTGATAGCCAAATATTCCAAAATGCGCTCGGTAAGGCACTTGTGTTTATAGGAAATGTGCGAATCGAGAGCTATGGCTCACGAACCGAGAGCTATGGCTCACAGCTCAGAGCTGATAGCTTGTGGCTCACGAGCCGAGAGCCGGTTGGCGTCTCACGGCTTCCGAGCTCTGGCTCTCAGCTCAGATCCGAGTGCTGTGACTCACGAGCCGAGAGCCGCTTGATGGCTCACGGCTCCCGAGTAGCGGCTCTCAGCTCTGAGCCAAAACCTGTGGCTCACAAGCTGCGAGACGTTTAGTGCTCCCGGCTCTGAGCGAGAGCCAAAAAGAGGCAGAGCGCGCTGCTCGCTCGCGAGCAATTCCGAACCCTGTGTGCGATAACTCTTCAAAAAACAAAAATCTATTCTGAAGCTATCGATAACCATGCCGAAAAATATCAATCTAGACTTTATGTAGTCTGTACTAGCGACCTTTTGCGGCAAGCTTTGGAATTTTTTTTTATATGGAGCTATTTGTTGAGTCAGTTCCTTCGTTGAGATGTACACTCAACTCTGACAGTGAACCAAAACCTCTTAAAGCTCTAGAAATTGATCAAATAAAGGAAAAAATGCACTCAGGATTCTGACAGGGCTTTCACAGGTCACTGCAGGCTACGGGATGAACTATACAAGTTGGTAATAACAAACACCCAACTAAGCAGATGCTGTTAATAGACGAAAAGAAGGAGTACTCTGGATAGTACACTGTGATGCTCTAGCAAGACGCTGATTCAACAGATTTGGGAAACATTCAACACGATTAGTAACCTATAATTCACGAAAATCCAGTCATTCCCACAAGAAATAGGGCTACCAAGAGAGTTGTAAGCACAGTAGGGGGCCACAATAGACTAGGATTGATAGCGGTGCACTATTTTCCATCACCTCTTCTAAATGTGCAAACCCTTCGTGCGATGTGTTAAACTAATGGAATCAAATGTTGTCCACGTTCATATCATTCATTTTGGTCCAAAAGAAATAGATTTTATCGGTATGAAAACGGTTTTTCATCCAAAAATGCGCCACGTCATTACAAACATTTTTTTATAAATTTTATCACTTGGACGTGTAGCCCCAGAACAAAAGAATACACTATTTTGTTCACGAAATTTGATGCTTTTCATAAAGCACTTAACGTTTGCGTTGACATAGAACACTTCCTGTTTAATCAGGTCGTAAAAGATATGAGGCACTTCTCATGCTCGATCAAAACTGCATTGATCGTTTATTTATGATCTTTTCTACGTTAAAGAACAGAACAAACTAAAAAGTGTGACCGGATAATCAGGGTGCTTTTCATGTGCGAATAATTTGAATGGTAAAGTTACCAGAGATAAAAAGCTGTCTCTGGAAATAAGAAATAAGAACTGTTCGTGCAAAGTTTTTTTAGTGACTGAATTAAAATGAGAGAGGAGAGCGACTATCAACTGCGTCGCAGCAGGAAAAGTACAGTTAACTATCGATAAATAGAGTTGGGAGATTCTTAGGACGGAGACACATTGCGTTGCTATTTAAATTCATATTTCCAACAAGAACAATAGCTTTTCTGTGGTGCTTGTGTTTTCTCCTGGAAATGCTTTTAAAACGCACCATTATACCATACGAAATTTTCCCAATTTTCAGACATTAATCAATATCTTTAAGTATTGGGTTTAGTTTATTGGTTAACTATCTGAGGGTCATTAGAAAGTGTTTTTTAGGAAATTTCACAAGCTTCAATTGTAGTTCGCATCTCGAGTTTGTATGAAGTAAAGTACCTTTAATTGTAACGAAAACATCAACTGAGAATAATACATCGACTTTCACTATCAGATTGTTCTTAGCTAATCAACCACATTGCACTGATGTCCGCATTCCAGCATTTCAAATAAATGAATATCTTTTTTTTTCGTAGGGAACACTCTTGGAAAAGTCCTTTATGCCTTAAAGAAAAAATGAAAAGTTGCTATTTTTTACCTTGTTGTTAGACACCCAAGCAGATAACAAATTTCCATGACACCAGAAACTTGATTTAATATCTACTTTAATAAATATATCCAAACCCATTGAAGGATCTCTTTGGATAAAGCTTTAAATTTGTTTATTTCATTTTTTACCTCCCATTTTGCATTTTATTTAATCCGCTTACAATATTTTCCAATTTCTGTTTCCTTTTTTATTGCCATTAAATTATAATTTCAATTAAAAAAAGATGAATAAATTTTACAATTGGTACTATAAAATTGCATATTTTTTGGCGCAATTTTTGACTACTACTTTTTTGCACTTGTTCTCTATAAAAAAAAAAAAACAACCCTCTTTAGCAGAACTCCTACTATATTGTGTACTATATGCAAGACAAAATATATTTTTTTCCTTAACTCCAAAAAAATGCAAAAAATAACTGGAATAAAAACTGTTATAAATACTTTTTGACATAATGCATCATCAATTTTTGTGGTAATTTGTATAGCACCAAAAACGCCATAACCTCTGTGTATTCTTTTTTGTAAGAGCACCAAGAACAAACATTATTAACCTAAACAAATACCAAAAATCTATAATTTTGTGATAATTTTGTGTTTGCATTAAATATTTAATTGATTTATTTACATAATTAAAATTATGCAATTAAATATGAAAACAAATCCCCACCCTCCCCCTTGACCTAAACAAAAAGCCACGTTATGCATAATTCCCCCAAACCTGCACAGAATTTGATCTTACTTTTTATTATTTTCGATTATTTACCTTTAACAAATAATGCAAATATTTCTGGTTTATTTATTTATGCTTTATTTATGGCTATTTCACACACACACACACACACACACCTGCCACATGTATGCATACATATTTAATAACATTTGCAAAAGCTCGATGTACTACAGCAATTTTTTGAGACTCACCCCCACCACCCCCACTCCCGCCACGACCTATCTATCTGCATTGATTTTTGTTATTGTTTTTTGGCACTTTTCTGATGCAAATAACAAGCAATGCAAAAATCCTTAAATCGATTTCTGCACAAAATTAACCGAATTTTTTTATAGCATTTAATTTGGTATTTTTGTTGACACATTTTATTAAGTTTTATTTGCAATCACCTGCATGTATGCACAGTTAACACATTTGCACATTTGCATTTGGCTCTGTTTATATTTTTTTTTTCTTTTTCTGTTTGTTTGTGAGGGGAGTTGATTGCAACCCATTTTGGTGTAGCAATATATCCGTAAGCTTTCAATTGCTTAAAATGGTTTGAAAAAAGTACAAATATAGCCCATTTTTGCGGCTATTTAAAAATGATTTGAAACAAATTATTTTATATTTACTTTGAGAACAAGATAGAAGACCGAAGTGCAGTTTTCAGTATACCACCCAACGCAAAGAGTTGGAATTCATTTTTTCACAAAATCGATGTTTTTTTTTTTGATGCGTCGAACTTTGCAAATACCACTAATACAATTCAGTCGGTAGTGGTGCAGCGGGTAGTGTGTGTGCCTACTGTGTGAGAGGCCCTGTGTTCGATCCCACCTTGGAACATTTGATAATCAATGTTCATTGCTTAAAATCTTTGACACAACCTTAATTATTCATCAGCTATTGGCGCCAGCTGCGAAACAAGTAACCATAAAATAGCTTCTCAATTCTTATCGTTCAGATTCTACGTTAACCTAAGAACACTTCTTCCCTCATTAACCGATATAACATTAAAGACTTAAGGTTGATAATCGAGAATAACCCCAAAAAATCTTACTTCATTGACGGTATCCAACGCCAACTAGCTGTGTTAAGCTCCGAGGGCAATTATTAATTATTTAATTAAATTAAATTTTAAGCCTAAAAAATGCCCGAATCCGAGTCCACTTTGAACTTTAACGTTATTGACGCAACAAATCGAGTCATGGACATTGCTAAAAAAAAAATATACAAAATCTTCGTTGGTTGGCGACCTTTCTAATTCTTAGAATGTTGATGTTTAGCCGGCTCGAAGCCAAGAATAAAAACTCAAAATTTATTTTCGGTTTCTTTCCAATGTATATCGGATGCGCATCGGCCTCCGTTTTCAGGGACAAATTTATAACACTTCTGTACCGCTTGACGTGGAGTTTAGTACTGATCTTTAAAGCACCTTAAATAATAAAAAAAAAACACAAAAAGTAAGAATAAAATGCATATAAAGGGATTTGAATCAACAATTTCAACGCTCTAAAGCAATAGAGTCCAACTCTGGGATACATGACTTCCTGCATTGCTTCTTGTCTAGATGCCAAAGGCTTTTGGCCACAAATTATACCATGGCATTAGCGCTGTTGCGGACCATCGCGTGTTGATTGAGTGGACTGAGATGTCGGTGTCAGTTTTCTAGGATCTGAGTCATCAACCTCCAGTAGCTTAAGTCATTCCGGGATCATCCCATTGTTGGCTCCGTTTTGGCCTGAGATTATCTCGTCTGGGATTGATGCAGATTGATTTCTTTTAGCTAGAACCTGGTCTTAAACCATATTTTACTACCAAAAGATAGTCGACTCGACCGTAATATCATTTACCTGTTTAATTTAGTAAATAACTGATTACTTTTGAACGTGGAGGCTCACGAACTGGTTAAACTCTAATTTGTACAGACCTAGAGAGATGCTGCTTCGTTTTTTATCCCTTTTTGATGTGTGCTGAGCTCAGTGAAAACATGTGATGATGGTTATTCTGGAGCTTGGGTAACAATTAGAAATATTTTTTGGTTATCTTAAGAAAACCCGTGTAAGCCGCTTTTAAAAGTAACGTTTGAAAGATCTGAAAATAGTCTCACACAGAAGAAAAAGGATTAAAACATGCAATAAGATCAATTAACACATCAAATTTCACCCTATAAATCGCAATTTTCAAATCAAAAGGATACTTTTTAGTTCCAAATATATGGACTCGATTATATCATCATGATATATTTTTTAATGGAGGTCTAACAGTATGGTTTATATGAATTTGTACACTTGAAAGATTTATTGTCAAAACCAGCAAGGTAATCAAAAAAACCCGAAAGGTTCGACTTGACCCTTCGATCTCTATCATCAGTTGACTTTTCTATTGACTAATAGTCAGCAGTTTCCTTTAAAAAAGTTGTCCTGAAATCAGTTAATAGCAATGCCAGGCGAGAAACGACCGAGCCTAGAAGGTTCTCTAAAAAAGACAAAACTTTTTAACAATTAGGACCCTTTATTTCAAGTGGATTTTTCGCAAAAATGAGCCACATAAATTTACCAACTCAATGTGGGCTTGCAAAAACTGGTATATGGGTAAACAGCCAAATATTTTCCTGGATTTGGATTTTAACTTTGTGTCTTCTTGATTTATAGCGTCTAAATACGAGTTTCGTACTTCTCTACCTGTTCCAATAACATTGATTGCAGATTATCTCTATATAACGCATCAAAAGGATCAAACATAATAAGGGTGCCCACAGCTTATGAGCGAGCTCTCATTCGAAGTGCTTCAACGCATAGACATTGCCTCGCGATAGCGCACACTTGTAACGACAACGTCGTTCGTTTTCTCTCTTCTCTTTCTTGCTTCTTGCAAATGCTCCTTGCAAAGTTCACCACAACAACAACAACAAATACGTATGCGTTGTCTCCGGCGTAGATTTTGTTGTTGTCGACGTATGATTATGCCACGACCAACTTTCTTTTCAGAAATAATTCCTTCATTTGTGTTGTTTGTCCACGCGGCATTCACCTTACTCTGGGCTCCTCCAAACTACATTTTATTGGTCTAATTTCAATTTTCATTAGCTTTAATATAACACACAGTAGTCAACCTTAATATCTCTCTTAATTTCTTTTCATTTGTTTGAACTGTGAACATTTAACATCACCCTCATCACAAACATCCCTACCCCTACTAACTGCTTGATTAGCTGTTAAATTGCTTGTTTTAAAACAAAAACAATTTTCTTAATCAAATGTCTTCATTTTGTGTTTTTAAAGAACTTCAGCACACCATCAAAGTAGTGCCAGAATTCACTTAATTTAAATGTTTAAGCACCGTAAATTAAATGTACTTGACTATTAAGCACCTTAGTATACGTCTCTGTCTGTCTCACTCTCTCTTTCACTCTCTCTCTCTCTCTATCTCTAGTCACCATAGTTATCACTAAGTTAAGCTAAGCACCCACACAAACGCACATCGCACTGATTAAGCACCAACGCACAGATTTCTGTCAAAAGCAGAAACGGATGAGCAAACTTAGTTAAGTAGATAAATTAAGGACTATTTTGCAACTGATATGAGAAACAAAGCACCAAAAGCACCGCCAGCCAGCCGCACTTCAGTGTCCAGTTTTATAATTGTACTCAATTTGATGCACTCACTTACCCGCCCTCTCACACACACACTCGCACAAGCACTGATGCCCGTGGCATTAAAAGGGTCAGCAGCAGCGCACCTAAGTATGCTACAGTAAATTTGTACTCCTTTTTGCGTTTCTCTCTCCTATTTTCCTAATTTTTATTTCGTATGTTTCTGGCGTATTTCGTTATGATATGATGCGCTTGTTAGCTGCCACACAAGCACAAATGCAAATGCATTGCATTGCACCTGTCTAAAGCTGGGCACTTGCTTTCTTTTATTTCATTTTGCTTCTTTTTTCGTCCTCCACAAATTCGTAAAGCAACCCAGAGGAGCAGTTTCCCTTTGTGCTTGCAGACAGACTCACAAGCACACACACACACACACACACAAACACACGTCGTGCTCACGTACGAACCAAAAAATATGAAAAAAAAAAAACAAGAAATGAGCACCTCGAGCATTGGTAGCTTAGCACGCGCTCCTTGCTTCGTTTCGTTCCATTCAGCGCACATAAAAAATACAAAACAACAACAACAAAAAAAATAGAAAACACTTCTAACGGTAGCATTTTAATTATTTTATATTTTTAGTGTGTGGGAGCCTGCACTGTATGTAAGTGTGTGCGAGTGTGTGAATGCATGGGAAATGACAAAAATGCAGACAAAGCTACACAGCACAGCTCTCTATAGAGCCATAGAGTTGACCTCCCCCAACCGAGTTGCCTAGAACACTAATGAAGCATAATTTAACATTTGTGTTGCTGGCAGCTGCATTTGAATAATTTCTATTATGCATTTTATTTCACATTTTTAATGAAGCCAAATGCCTCTGGTCGCCATCTAGTGGAATTTGATCAAATATGAATTATTATCAAATTAAATGCTGAATCTTCTAGCTGAATGCGTTGAATTTACAGGGATTGCTGTGTCAGTTGTCGCGAACTGATGGTTTGGGATTGCAAAATATCTTCGATTTGAGCGGGCGAATTGAAATGGACCAGGCTGCGAGGGCGGAGCGGGTCACTAAATGCCCATCGCTAATGAGTGTAGTATGAAATTGGCAGAACAAGAACCATTTCCGACCCCATAAGGTATATTCTTGATCAGCATGACGAGCTCTGAGTTGAAATAGACATGTTCGTTTCTAAGCTATTTCCTCCGTCGGTTTCAGAACTGTCTCAAAAGAAGTCGGTCAGAAGAATTTTCTTAGTATAGCAAGGAAAGCGCTTTGTTTCAGAAATTCTAATTTATGTTAATAGACGATTAACTTATAAATGCATAATTCTATTAAATTTAATTAAAATCGGATCTAAAAATATGATTCTTATTCTGGCTTTCTGGCTTCTATTGTAAAATACAAAATTTTATTAAAAAATAATTGATAAAACTTATAAAAGTGATACTTAAATGTTTGCTCGAATATAGCTTTACTCTTTTTTCCAAAATAATTAATATCTTTAAGCACCAGGTCATTCCATAGATGATCTAAATGCTCTCAATCTTTCTACAAATTCCTGCCCAAGTTTATATAAAAAATCTGTGCCAGAAATTTGTAGTTTACCTTTTGGTTTGCTGAGTATTCAGCAACATGAGCGAAATCCACACTTCTTATCGATAGTTAACCTATCGAAGCGGGTGTAGATTGAAAAACAGCTTTTACACAGCTCAGGGACATACATCCCCTGTGTTAATTAACAGAGCATTAACATTAATGTAAATACACATCCACATAATGTTAGCAAATAACGCATGTTGCTCGATTTTATAACCGAAATTATAATTTCGTTGCAATACTTTATATAAATAAAAACACGCTGGATTTACTTTTGTGCTCATGAGCTGATCGAAAGTTTTTCTATTTGGTTCTGATAGCCGAATAATTGGAGGCAAATGGTGGGTGAAAACAATGCAAACTCCGGACTAAGTTCATATAAATTGAATTCTTATAAGATTCAATAAAAAAGCGGATTTTTATTTTACAATAATTTAGTTCTTCATTACTGCTACATAAGTAGCAGATTAATATTGCCCAACTACTGACCCCGCCTGTTGAGTTCTACCTCTAAACATTTTAATTGAACATCAAATTAACTCATAACCAGGGCCGCAAACTAATTCTAAACCCGTAATTCCGACTTGTACTTTACTTTAAACAACCTCTTTACAAATCAAAGCTAAACTTGAACTTCTTCCGAACCTAAAATTTCGGTTCGGTTGGACAAAAGCTATACGAGACCCTGCTCCCAATTCCGACACGGATTTCGTGTGAACGATATTTTTGAAGTTTGCAACGCATAGAAATATTCATTACCCCATAAACTTTATATATTCTTGATCAGGGTGACGAGCTGAGTCGATTGAGCTTTGTCCGTCCGTCTGTACGTCTGTCCGTCTGTCTGTCTGTTTTTACGCGAACTAGTCTCTCAGTTTTAAAGCTATCCAGCTGAAATTTTGCACAGAGTCTTCATTTTGCTGCATACTACTAATATGTCGAACCGGATCGGAAGACTATATCTCATAGCTCCCATAGGACCGATCGGTCGGAAAACTAGTTTTAGTGAGAAAAACTTTTTTCTTTTCAATGGAAACGTCTCCAAACTTTGTAGTCAAATAGAAAACCTATGCGTTTTTATAATTCTACCAAGTATTATGAAAATCGGACAACTATATTGTATAGCTGCCATACAAAAGATAGGTCTGAAAAACAGTTTTAGTTAGAAAAACTTTTTTGTTTTCAATGATAGCATTCTGCAATTTTGTATTTGTTTGCTTTCACATAATTTTACAACTTTTTGGCCAAATCGGATGACCATATCATATAGCTCCCATACGAACGATCGGTCGGAAAAGGGGAAAAGAGTATTTTTTGAAAATATTTAAGCGAGCACTTGCAAGGGAATAAAAACTTCGGCACAGACGAAGTTAGCTTGGCTTTCTCGTTTCTAATTAAAATCTCACAGTTTTCTATGAAAAGTAAGCATAAAGTCTGTGGCTCCTAGATCAGGTCGATTATTTTTGACGAATTACTCCCACTTGGCATTGAGCTATCGGTTTCAACTACTTTAGCAATTCCAATTTTCCTCAAACCCGATCTAGTCTCAATTGAAATTCTTGTCACCTTCCTTATAACATTTCTATGTTTAAGCTCTACATGGCAACCTTTACCCGAAAACCGACTCCGAATTTTAGAACGGCCGATAATCATATAAAAAATTTGACCGACTGTCTAGGGACTTCTTCTTTTATCTCATCTCTTATCTTATTTCTTAACATAGGCAGGAAAGATTATCAACAAAATGTAGAACTACCCTGCAGTTCTACGTTTCAGTCCTGAATTTTTCAGGGCTGATTCAGACCTGATCAGTAGGAATAACTGAATTTCATGCCTGAATTCAGGCATGTTTTAGTACTTCCCATGAAACTCACCCATGAGTTCAGCCCTGACCTCTGCAGAGGTCAAGACGTAGTAGGACATGCCTGTGTTAAATTCATGGCTGAAACTCATATAAATGATGCCATGAATTCAGTACCAGCCCTTCCATTTTAGGGCTGATTCAGCAATTATTCAGGTCTGAGTCGAACTGAAGGGTACTTATAAAAATCCCAGGCAAAAGAGACTCTGCTTTAAAAGATCATCGACACCAAGGCTTATCACCATAACATTAGATTGGTAAAAATTTCACAGAATACGAAATTATTTTACTTAAAGTTCTATATCCAGCACCCAGGAATTTTAATTACGACACAATAATTTTTATAAATAGAAACACTTTCGAACAGTTCATGAGCATGAAAGCAAAGCTAGTCCATTTATATAATATAAAGTATTGTAACGACATTAAAATTTCGAGCTAACATTATGTAGATGTGTCCACACTTATGTAAATGCGCTGTTAATTTACACAAGGTTATGTTACTAAACAATAATTTCCCTGAGGAACGGGTATAACGAAGGCAGACAGGGCCAACTTCAACTTAAGCTCTCGCTTAAGCTGGCTCCTGGGTTTCAGGCTTCCTGTCATCAGTAGACTGCGCTGTCGACTTCAGTTTTGCAGTACACTTTCTTAGAGAATTATTAAAGTTGAGTTTATTATTTGGAAATATAGCATTTTATTTATAATTAGAACAGCTCAAAAACGGTTATACATTCGATAAGCATATTGCCATTGACTTCTCAAATTCACCTTGGAAATTGGCATATTTTAACATGTCATGGAGTCTTAGAAAGATCTTTGTTGCTTTATAAATATGCAAGGCAACAATATTACAATTGGGGAAATAAAAAGCAATA
The DNA here is from genome assembly GCA_035044965.1 of Lordiphosa andalusiaca. NCBI lineage: Eukaryota > Metazoa > Arthropoda > Insecta > Diptera > Drosophilidae > Lordiphosa > Lordiphosa andalusiaca. The sequence continues at coordinate 149,910 of JAWNNM010003014.1, read as the reverse complement.
AATCATAATTAAAATTAAAATTAAAGAAATGTTCCATAAATATACAGAGAAATTTATTCCTATTTAAAAGGCTATTACAGAAAACCCACCGCAAGAACTTGGTTTGAATCTTGATTATTGTCTTTTAGAAATACAAAAATATGTGCCCTTGTCTTCGGTCAACCCATAAAAATCGGTAAAAACTTAACATGGTCGGCACTATCTATCTATCCGCGGATTCCAAATGTGCCTGCTCTTTAAATAAACTGTACAAAGATTGTATTGGCATTTTAAAAGATGACTTTTACCATATTTCTCCTTCTCAAACTGATTGTATATCGAATTTGGTTAAGACTTTCAAAACTCATCTTCGAAATATAGGATGGCAGTCTATCATTTTTCAATTACAATACACCGAACTGTATTTTAAGAAAACTATGTAAGATTTTATCAAAGCAATGGGGGAGCGCTTCATGTTGAGATTTAGGTTAATGATTCCATTCAGGAGACCCACGAACTACAGTTTCCGAAATCGATCATTTAAAATAATCAAAGTTCTTAAGATCAGTAGTCTATATTCGATACATCGAACGACATGATTATCGTTATATCGTTACTTTCGAAAACCCTTTTAAATTTCACAGAGAAGTTAGTAATATCTTATATACCATAACCCTTTGGAAAAATTGAGTCTTAATGTTCGGAGGTTTATAAAATTTATTTATTTATACAATAAAAATATGAAATAAATTCTGCGAACGTAAGTAAATATTGTCAGAAAGAGGATTTTTCATTAAAAACTACTGGAATCAACTTACTAAAGAATTTTGTATGTCCACTCGTTACATTACCCGACCAAACAGAACCGTAAGATTGTTTAAGAAATCGACATACAATTATGCTCAACAGAACACATCGATGATGGATTATTTCGTCATAAGAAATACCAAATCGAAAGATGGCATAAAAATTTAAAAAAAAATGTACCACAGTGTACTTTTAAAAGTATAATAATAAAAGTCCAGTGCTTCTTTCATACATATCCCAAAGACCCAAACTACACTAAGTATTCACATCTATCTAGCTTAAATATAATATATACTTAATTTACCACTAAGTTAAATCTAAGTCGTTAGCCAGCAAGTAAGTCCCATGAAGGAATATACAAATTGGTCGTTTCCAAAATCTACAAAATACCACATCATTATCTTAAAAGAATTTTTCCAAAAACTTACATTATTTTCCAAAATTTCCTGTACAGTAATCAAAGCGAGTGTGCCAACAAATATGTACATTTTGTATAATTTTTCATTTCATTTTCCACCCTTTCCCTACTCCGCTCTAGATACTAGTTCCACCCACCACCCCCCCGTTGTGTGTGAAACAATTTTTGAAACTTGTATACTGTAAACTAAACCAAATACCTATATATCTTATATCTTTTTTCATATACTACTTTAACACACACAAAAACCATATCTTTGCTTGGCCACTCGCACCTTGCACCTCTACTTGCTCTGTTTCGTGCACACTTTTTTTGAATGCAAAATCGAAATGGACAAATTTTGAAAACTTTTTTGATGTGAAACAAAATTATTGCGAATTTGATTTTTGAACGCAACCTTTAAATGGATGGTGGTTATTTTGAAAAATAATACAAATCAAATTTTTAACTATTTAGAGAAAAAGAGTGAGTATTTTTTAAATGGTCGACTATAATGTTTAAGAATGCCAAAAACAAAATATATATAAAAATAGCAACTATATTTTTAACGATATTTTTAAATATATTTCATACTCTGTTTTGTGCTGGTCCAGAAATGTAGACCAAAGCGAACTGAGTTCTCTTTTGTTTTTTGACATGTTTCTCTATTTCACAATTTCACCAAAAAAAAAAAAAAAAACAATTATAAAAAGTCAGCAAGGATTTTTGAAGCTCTAGCGTATATCTGAACTATATAAATTTTCATTTCTTCTATATGTTTTTTGCACACAGAACCAGTACCCACTTTTTGAATGCTTACATGTTTGTTTTTGCTAAGTAAAAAAATTTTTAAAAGGAAAAGGAAACTTTTTGTGTACATTTTTTGAACCTACTCTCCATAAGTATATATATAATCTTATATCTAGCAAGGTATCAGAAATGCACCTCTTATTCACTTTTTGAGCACCTTAATGAGCAACCCACTTACTTCTACTACCTTACCACCTTACTATCTAGCACTTAAGCAGCACATTGTTTGAACCTTACGACTTTATTATAATTTTAATTCTGTTATTTTGTCTGTGATGTGGTGACGTTGACTGGGCGATACGTTCTTCCGCCCATTTATACACTCCTATGTATTTTTAAATCCTAGAGTATAAGCAAATTGAGATAAATAAGCTATAACTATTATAGTAGCATAAGCCTTAAGTTATGTTTCGATAAGTATCCGAAATCAATAACCTTTTCCAAGCCATTTTCCACTTGTGTATGCGTTAAACTAATCGGAGTTTTCTTCGTCGTCGTATAGTGCCCGGTGATCCGCAAGATGTGAAGGCCACACCTCTGAACTCCACCTCGATACATGTGAGCTGGAAACCGCCACTGGAGAAGGATCGTAATGGCATTATACGCGGTTATCATATACATGCCCAGGAGATGCGTGATGAGGTAAGTTTCTTGGATGTCAATGTACAATTAAAGAAACCAGGAATAGAAATAAAAAAGTAGGAAACAATCGTGAAATCTAAAAATATTTTGGAGTAAAATGGAATAGTGAAATTTTATAAAAATATATTTTAAATATTCTAGCAGGCTTTAACCAGCTCGAGGTCATGCAAAATCTGCTCCTTTGTGGTGTCTAAAATTATGTAAAAACATAACACGAGCTAAAGCCTTTTAAAATAACTAATTTTACTTTCATAAACAGTCCCGTAAATTCTAAATACATAGAAACTCAAAGTAAAAATTACTAGATTTTAAATGGGGCTTAGCTTTATACTAAATTCATGCACGAGTGCACTCAAACTATCAGCCACAATGAGTACTCATTAATATGGAATGCTTTTTGTTAGTATAACAATCTTATCTGACTGAATTTATATTCCATTCAATCATATTAAATGGGAAATTATACATACTCAAATGAACTAAATTTGAATGAATGATTGAGTAAGTAAAATGTTAAACACCGTCTTAAATCACTCGGTGTTAGTAAAGGAAACTTTACAGATGCAAATTATGAAAAGGATCTAGACAGAAGCTCGACTTTATGCCAATTAAAGCTGAGAAAGAGCTCACGTATTAAATATTTTAATAAAAGTTTTCAAAGCATGGCACAAAAGTCCATCATTTTAAGGTCCAAAATGATTTAAGTTACGTTCGCTGTTTTAGTTCAGTAACAAACCGCTGGTTTGTAAAGGCACCAATTAAACCGTGACTAAAGAGCCATTAAATTGAAAAAAAAATTAAAAATAGTATTAATCTAAGCTAACTTTACAGAATTCCCAGTCAATTGGTAAGTGCCATCTGAGTGTACTCCATGATATTTAAGATCGCTTAATACTTACTTAAGAAACTGATTTTGAAGACCACAAACTAACACAAACGTTAGACAACCTATGATTTTGACGATACTGAAAAGGGGGCTTACCAGGAATTAGCATTGATGAAGAACCAAAACTGTATTTTTTTTTGTGTATTTAATTTTACATCTATTTTGTCACTTTTTTGGTAGAAGTGTTTATTCTTTTAACAATTTTTGTTTGGATCGGTGTTACTTTGTCTCTGGAGTGTTAATTAATGTAAATAAAAACTGTCAGTGTGGCAGGATCAGATTAGACATCTTGGGAGTTGCGAAGTCGAGTCGAGTCTTTTTCCGGCTCTACCGCCAATTATTCTCCTTCTCCGCAGTATTCACCTCGCTAGACGCTTTGGGTGTCCTCTGAGCCTCTCGAGGTAGTTTGCAGCTTGCTTGTTAATAACGTCGTCTATCAAAGGGGCATCCTTCTCCAGCCTTCACGTGCACATGTACCAGGGCGCTCCCGATAGTCTGGTATTAATTTGGCTTGGAGAACACGGATCTTGTTTAGGTGCGTTGTAGCTGTAATTCCATATACTTCCAGGCCGTATCTCCAAACTGGTGAAATAATTGCCTTGTATACTACACGTATATGGAAATGCAGCTACAACGCTCCTAAACAAGATCCTTGCTCTTTAAAGACAATATGTTTCTGCTATTTAGCATACATCCCAATTAAGCAGCTCTTCTATATGGCGACTTTGTTAGGTGGCTTATATACCAGGCACTTCCTGGCACCTGTCTCCTTGAAGATGAGCTAGAGGATGTTCATCCATGTAGACTGCGGGGCAGTCGTCTCTCCTTAACATGAGTTTAAAATTGGCACACTTCGCTCGATTTATTTCAATATTGGCGCTGTAGACACTAGGATGTCTGCCCAAAAAGCATAGTTTCAGCCCATTTTACAGTGACTGACGAGTCATTAAATCTCGAAAATATATATAAGACAACCCAACCTAATAAGTATACAATGAAATTGCTATTACGTACATAATGTTCGCTTCTAAGTGAACAGTAGATCAGTGCATAAGAGGAATTTCAAATGATTGATCGTAATTTTCAATGTACAATCATGTACCTGACTCTTCCTTAACGCACTCCTCGTTATGGTGCATTTAACCTAATCTTTGGTACAATAAACAAATCTGACATGTCATACACTCAGGGAAAAATGCTGTGATATTTTAATATTTACACTTTTATATTACTATTTTTATCCTTGATTTAGTTTTAAATATGGTATTTGTATATCTAAAGAGTGCACACTTCAAATATAATATTAGCAATAGGTTAATTTAACATTGGACATAGTGAAAAACTTTATTTTTATATAAATACTTTGTCAGCTTGGCTGCTGTCGCTCAATTTTCCTTGTAATCCAAAAGTAGAATTCTTTTAAGATTTGTTTCTGAAAAACATCGAATTATATTAATTTGTATAAAGTTTTAACTTACTCTGGGGGGACTCGAACTCGGGACCTCTGGTTTTGAACTCGATTGGAATGCCGTTGTGTTCGACTAAAATAGTACTAATATGGCATTTTGCAAAAACACGACCGCTTGTAATTCTCAAGTTGGAGGTGCCTGCATTAGGAATATAAAAGGAATATAAACTGAAATTCACCGATTTAATATGTTTTTAGTCAATTCAAAGTGCGTTTTAGTTCATTTAATTACAAAAGGGGCATAGTAAAATCAAATATGATTGAGTTAGGTTTTACCATGCGATTTTTCCCTGAGTGTACAAAACAACATTTTCTATGGCGGAACCCGCATTTTCCAATAGAGCCCGCACGCAGCTGCGTTTATTTGTGAACTTTTGTCTCGTTGTTTAATGGCTCAATAGCTCATGGGTAGGCTGCTGAATTGCAACGCCCCGTCGTACCGTGCGTTGTATGTATGGTTCGAGTCTAATTAATGTTTTGATAGTTTTGCTAATAAACTACTGGTTATATAGCTAATTCAGTCCACTTTTGTATGGCAGCGTACTGTTCGGGTTTGGTTTTTCGATTCTAGTTCTATTTAAATATGTTGAGCCTTAGTTTACGTCAATTTTTATACTCTGTACCGGAGGTACAGATTGTATATTAAGTTTGTGCAAAAGTATGTAACCTCAGAGATGTTAAGAGATAGAGTATTGACGTGTATGGGACAAAAACTTCTTGCGCAACCATAAAAAAGCAGAACGAAAAAGTTACGAACGAACGCTTTTAAAAAAATGTATTCGTTGTTGAATTTTCAAGAATTTCGCTCTTGAAATCCAGCTAAATTGGATCTCAGTATAATATTTTTAGGCGAGGGGAGTGAGGCAAAGAAACAGAGAGGAGATGAAGCAAATTTGAGCGAACACAGCGTTGAACTCCCCTGCAGAGAAACTGGCAACTAGTAAATAGAAAAATCTGTCGTACACCTAGTTGTAATGCAGCTTGAATTTAACTGGTAGCAAAAAAGCTAGAATCGGGAGAGTTGGGCAACTAAGCAACGGCTTTTCGTGTTTATTTTCAAATTTACCTGCAAATTTTACAAATTTGACCTACGCAGCTGCAGCCGATTATGTTTAAACTGATGCAAGTGTCTGTATTGTCAGGATAATGAATGTATTGTGAAATGTGGTTGTGTAAGGACTTGTGAAACAAAACATAAATAACCTTAAAGTACAGTACATACTTAGTATAGCTTGCCAACTGGTATTAAGCTGGTCAGAAATGGCTGCTGCAGGGGACATGTGGTCTTAAACTGGTTGTAAATGGCTGCTGCCGGGAACAATTGGCTTTTGCCTATGATATGCCTGCGTAAAATGGACGACTTCAATACATTCATTTGGATACGAAGTGCAACCAGTTGCGACTTTTTAGAGAGTGGTTTACTTCTGGTATTAAACTAGGCGCTTTCTCTGCAGGATCGCTCTCTCAGATCTGTGTGAAGCAATCGAGTGAAGAGCGCAATCGATTTTAGCACTCCATGTTGCTTTGAAATTCCCAACCAGTTATGGCATGGCTGGCATGAAGAGGAGACCTCTGTTCGCCTGACAGTTGACAGACAAAAAATTATGCTGCTTTCAGGTGTGTGTATTCCCCGAGCCGGCTTAAACTTGCTTCATGGTTAATTAATTATTTTTCTATGAAACAAAATGAAAAAAAAACATCTGATGTTAAATTTTAATCTGTGAACCTCTTGATTTAAGAGTAAACGATCTTACACTTGAATCTGATGAGCTCTTGATACTGGAAAGAACGTTCTCGGTTTTTGATAATGCTGTATGCTTTTGAATCAAGAATGAGCAATCTTGAATTTGATTTTTTTTTTGGCACTTGATTAAAGAACTATTCTGCTTGATTTGGGAATATTTCGTACTTGGATCAAGTATTAAAGCTCCTGGATCAACAAAAATGGGATACAAAATTCAAACTTCGATTAAGAATTTCGCTCTTGGATCAAGAATTTTCATTCTTATCGAAGTACTGACATCAAGCATTCTTGATTCAAGTGTGAAATTCTCCATTTTTTTTCCTGTGTGTAAATGAAGGCAGGTAATATTTATTTTTCATTTTGGCCAAAAAACTGTTTGCTGCTGCAGCGCAGTAGCAGCGCTGCTAATTTGTTTCCGACAATGTTTTCCCTTCGTTGTTCATTTTACAATCATAACTTACTTTCAACTCTTATCTCTCATTTCAGGGCAAAGGCTTCCTCAATGAACCCTTCAAGTTTGATGTGGTTGACACCCTTGAGTTCAATGTGACCGGCCTGCAACCCGACACCAAATACTCCATCCAAGTGGCTGCTCTCACCCGCAAGGGTGATGGCGATCGCAGTGCTGCCATAATAGTCAAGACCCCAGGAGGTGTGCCTGTACGGCCCACTGTTAGTCTTAAGATCATGGAACGTGATCCCATTGTGTCCATTGAACTGGAATGGGAGCGTCCGGCTCAGACCTATGGAGAGTTGCGTGGCTATCGTCTGCGTTGGGGTGTCAAAGATCAGATACTCAAGGAGGAAATGCTATCGGGTCCACAGATGACCAAGAAACGCTTCAATGATCTGGAGCGTGGTGTGGAATATGAATTCCGCGTGGCGGGCAGTAATCACATAGGCATAGGCCAGGAGACCGTCAAAATCTTTCAGACACCCGAGGGCACACCGGCCGGACCACCCTCCAATATAACAGTACTGTTCCAGACACCCGATGTGGTGTGCGTCACCTGGGATCCTCCCACCCGGGAGTATAGGAATGGCATAATCACACGCTACGATGTACAATTCCATAAGAAAATCGATCACGGCTTAGGCTCGGAGCGGAACATGACCCTCCGCAAGGCTGTCTTTACGAACTTGGAGGAGAACACGCTGTACATCTTCAGAGTTCGTGCCTACACCAAGCAGGGAGCGGGTCCCTTCAGCGAAAAGATAGTAGTGGAAACGGAACGGGATATGGGTAGGGCACCCATGTCGGTACAGGCGGTGGCCACTTCCGAGCAGACAGCGGAAATCTGGTGGGAGCCAGTGCCCAGTCGTGGCAAGCTCTTGGGCTACAAAATATTCTACACCATGACGGCTGTGGAGGATCTGGATGATTGGCAAACCAAGACGGTGGGCTTAACGGAATCGGCGGACTTGGTGAACCTGGAGAAATTCGCACAGTATGCGGTGGCCATAGCGGCCAGATTCAAGAATGGTCTGGGTCGTCTGAGCGAGAAGGTCACGGTGCGCATCAAACCGGAGGATGTGCCACTGAATCTGCGGGCTCACGATGTCAGCACTCACTCGATGACCCTGAGCTGGTCACCACCCATACGCCTGAATCCGGTTAACTATAAAATCAGCTTCGATGCCATGAAGGTTTTCGTGGACTCGCAGGGCTTCTCGCAGACGCAGTCGGTGCAGAAGAGGGAAATCATACTGAAGCAATATGTGAAGACGCACACCATCAACGAGCTGAGTCCGTTTACCACCTACAATGTGAACGTGAGTGCCATACCCTCGGACTACTCCTATCGTCCGCCCACCAAGCTAACCGTGACCACCCAAATGGCCGCCCCTCAACCCATGGTCAAACCTGACTTCTATGGAGTGGTGAATGGCGAGGAGATATTGGTCATCTTGCCACAGGCTTCCGAGGAGTATGGACCCATCTCGCACTATTATTTGGTGGTTGTGCCCGAGGATAAATCGAATCTGCATAAGAATCCGGATCAATTCTTAACCGACGACCTGCTGCCGGGACGTAATAAGCCCGAGCGTCCCAATGCTCCCTATATTGCAGCCAAATTCCCACAGCGCTCCATACCCTTCACCTTTCACCTGGGATCGGGTGATGACTATCATAATTTCACCAATCGCAAACTGGAACGCGAGAAGCGCTATCGGATATTCGTACGAGCTGTGGTGGACACACCTCAGAAGCATTTGTACACCTCTAGTCCCTTTTCGGAGTTTTTGTCCTTGGACATGCGGGAAGCACCGCCCGGAGAGCGGCCACATCGGCCGGATCCGAATTGGCCGTCGGAGCCAGAGGTTTCAGTGAATCGTAACAAAGACGAGCCTGAGATTTTGTGGGTGGTTCTACCTTTAATGGTGTCCACCTTCATCGTATCCACCGCCCTGATTGTACTGTGCGTGGTGAAGCGCCGTCGTCAACCCTGCAAGACGCCCGATCAGGCAGCTGTCACACGTCCGCTGATGGCCGCCGACCTGGGTGCCGGTCCCACACCCAGCGATCCCGTGGATATGCGCCGCTTGAACTTTCAGACACCTGGCATGATCTCCCATCCACCCATACCCATATCGGAGTTCGCCAACCACATAGAACGCCTCAAGTCGAATGACAATCAGAAATTCTCCCAGGAATACGAGAGCATAGAACCGGGTCAGCAATTCACCTGGGACAACTCCAACTTGGAGCACAACAAGTCGAAGAATCGTTACGCCAATGTCACCGCCTATGATCACTCGCGTGTCCAGCTGCCGCCCTCGGCGGAGGGCACCGCCGGATCGGACTACATCAATGCCAACTACTGTGATGGGTATCGTAAGCATAATGCTTACGTAGCCACCCAGGGACCTCTGCAGGAGACCTTTGCCGACTTCTGGCGCATGTGCTGGGAACTGAAAACGGCCACCATTGTTATGATGACGCGCCTGGAGGAGCGCACCCGCATCAAGTGCGACCAATATTGGCCCACACGTGGCACCGAAACGTACGGGCAGATCTTTGTGACCATCACGGAAACCCAGGAGCTGGCCACCTACAGCATACGCACCTTCCAGCTGTGCCGTCAGGGCTTCAATGATCGCCGCGAGATCAAACAGTTGCAGTTCACCGCCTGGCCCGATCACGGTGTACCCGATCATCCGGCTCCATTCCTGCAATTCCTGCGTCGTTGCCGCGCCCTGACTCCACCCGAATCGGGACCCGTTATTGTGCACTGCTCGGCTGGCGTGGGACGTACCGGCTGTTATATTGTCATCGATTCCATGTTGGAGCGCATGAAGCATGAGAAAATCATTGATATCTATGGCCATGTCACTTGTCTGCGCGCCCAGCGCAATTATATGGTGCAAACCGAGGATCAGTACATATTCATCCATGATGCCATACTGGAGGCCATCATTTGTGGCCTGACGGAGGTGCCCGCTCGCAATCTGCACACCCATTTGCAGAAACTGTTGATCACCGAACCGGGCGAGAGTATTTCTGGCATGGAAGTGGAGTTCAAAAAGTTGTCCAACGTCAAAATGGACTCATCCAAATTTGTTACCGCCAATTTGACCTGCAACAAGCACAAGAATCGCTTGGTCCACATTCTGCCCTACGAATCGAGTCGCGTCTATTTGACGCCCATCCATGGAATCGAGGGCAGTGACTATGTGAATGCCAGTTTCATAGATGGCTATCGTTATCGTTCGGCTTATATAGCGGCTCAGGGACCTGTACAGGATACGGCTGAAGATTTTTGGCGAATGCTTTGGGAACATAACTCGACCATTGTGGTGATGCTGACCAAACTCAAGGAAATGGGACGGGTAAGTGCAGTGTGGGTGGGTGAGAAAGCCTCCGGAACTGGAACTGAAATTTAATCCCTTGTTTTTTTGCAACAGGAAAAATGCTTCCAGTATTGGCCACACGAACGCTCAGTGCGCTATCAGTATTATGTTGTGGATCCCATTGCCGAATACAACATGCCACAGTACAAGCTAAGGGAGTTCAAGGTAAGTGGTCATTTTTGGCAGAAGGAGTAGATCTGTGTGAAGTAAGTGACAGACATACGCTTGGAACTGCCTATATTTTGGGAGGTTTCTCTCTGAAGTTTGATAATACTGACCTAGGACCCTTTTTGTGGGTAGGAATAATGTATGACTTCTCCCAATTGAAAGGAAAGTTATAGGTAAAGAAACAGGTTACAGAGTTTTACAGAGAATCATCACCATATTTAAGCACACTGAAAGGGACATTGTCTGGCCCAGGACTAATAGAAGATTGAAGATACATAAAAGCAAACTCTCAGAGTTCAAAACCGTAGAATAAATTCAGCTATAATGAGCAATCGGATAATGATACGACATCTCAATACTTATAGACGCAAACAAGTTGCAGTTGAATGGCCCAAGGAATGAGCAGCTGTAAATCGAGAATACTTGCGTTTTAAACAAACAATTCTATAAAAACACCCAGAATTTTTCTGATAAACTCTGCCGTTCGGATTTGGCGTTAAGCTGTTCCATTCTCTTGTGCAAAAATTCAAAGCACACAAGCCGAGAGATTGATAGAAGCTCGGGGGCTGTGTGTAGTCATTGTAATACCCTTGCAAAGGGTGTTATAATTTTGCCCAGAAGTTTGCAACGCATAGAAATATTTATTTCTGACCCCATAAACTATATATATTCTCGATCAGGATGACGAGCTGAGTCGATTGAGCTTTGTCCGTCTGTCTGTCTGTTTCTACGCGAACTTGTCTCTCAGTTTTGAAGCTATGGAGCTGAAATATGTCGGAACCGACCGGATCGGGTGACTATATCCCATAGTTCCCATAGGAATAATCGGTCGGAAAACTAGTTTTAGCGAGAAAAACTTTTTTCTTTTCAATGATAACGTCTCAAAACGTTGTAATCGTAGGTTTTCTATGTTTTTTTATAATTCTACCAAGTTTGATTAAAATCGGACAACTATATGGTACAGCTGCCATACAAAAGATAGATCTGAAAACCAGTCTTAGTTATAAAAACCTTTTTGTTTTTAATGGTAGCATACTGCAGTTTTGTATTGGTTTGTTTCACATGCTATCACATAATTTTAAATTTTTTTGGCAAAATCGGAGGACTATATAAATATGATTAAATCATCCGATTTGGACAAAAATTTGTAGAATTGGGTTAATCACGTAAAATTGCTACCATTAAAAACAAAAAAGTTTTTCATACTAAAACTTGTTTTCCGACCGATTGTTCCTATGAGAGCTATAAGACATATTATATAAAAATAGAGGGAAGTTAACTTCGGCTCGGCCGAAGTTTGTATATCCTTGCAGCATGTTATCTAACTAGTTTGAAGAACATATTCACTGAAAACAAACAAATTTTTCCCAATAAGACTACTTTTCTGACTCTACTTTTGTATGACAGCTATACTATACAGATGTCTGATTTCGACCAAACTTGGCAGAATCATGGAGAAGCATAGAGAACTAGTAAATAATAATTGTTTTTCTCACTAGAACTAGTTTTCCGACCGATCGTTCCTATGACAGCTATATGTAATAGTCATCCGATCTGGCCGGATCCGACAAATGTGCAGCGTATTTGGACCAGAAAACTTCCTGCAAAGTTTGGTGGCGATAGCTTTAAATCCGACGGAGGAGATAGCATAGAAACAGACGGACAGACGGACGGACATGGCTATATCCACCCAGCTCGTCATGCTGATCAAGAATCGGGTCGTGGTCGAAATTTGAAACAAACTTGATCTGCGTGCAGACAATACTAGCTAACATTTAAAATTTGCTGGCTCTAGCTCTTCTCTCAGATCTAGGTGATCTCGACTCGACTACTGATGCTGATCAAGAATATTTACGGGGCCGAATGTGTACGACTTTAGTATACCCGTTTTACTCTTCCAGTAACGGGTATAAAAAGCTATTTGTGGTATGCTTATCTTTTAAGATCCTGAAACTGACCAATGGTTACTAGTAAGTTGTCTAACAACTAGTGGTGAGCCCTTTCGCCCGCTGTCAGTATAGCGAAGACGTTCCAGTATAAATATTAATTTATACCAAGGCAACAACGTTCCAATTTGAAGCGAAGGGCTAAATTCATTTAACAAATTCAATTAAATCATTTGATTAATGCGCAGAAATATATAAAAACTTTGTAATTTTTCCTGTTTTGCCAGAGAAATCACTAGTCTCCCTCTAGCTTCGCCGTACTTTCTTAGAAACTCCCTTTCCATTTTTATACTCTGTACCGTAGGTACACAGAGTATTATAAGTTTGTGCAAAAGTGTGTAACAGGTAGAAGGAAGCATCTCCGACCCCATAAAGTATATATATTCTTGATCAGCATCAACAGCCGAATCGATATAGCCATGTCCGTCTGTCCGTCTGTCCGTCCGTCCGTCTGTCCGTCCGTATGAACGCACAGATCTCAGAGATGGTAAGAGATAGAGGTTTGACATGTATGGGACATATGCTTCTTATGTCTGCAGGCAGATCAAGTTTATTTTAAATTTTGGCCAAAAAACGTCATATCTCCCACAGTTAGATAGATAGATGGCTTGTTCCTTCTGAACATATTTAGTTATTAGGATAACTTATCGATCCGCCAAAGGAATGAAGAAGATCGGATGAACAGTTTTCGAGTTATGATCAAAAGACAAATTTTCTTGGTTCGGAGTATGTTATAGTCGGGCTTGACCGACTTTCTTTCTTGTTTTCTCCAAATTCGTCGCCTATTTATACCAAATCATCTCACTTTTTGTCGTTCCAGGTGACCGATGCCCGAGATGGCTCCTCTCGCACTGTACGCCAATTCCAGTTCATTGACTGGCCGGAACAGGGTGTACCCAAATCGGGTGACGGCTTTATTGATTTCATAGGACAAGTGCACAAGACGAAGGAACAATTTGGTCAGGATGGACCCATCACAGTTCACTGTTCGGCGGGCGTAGGACGTTCGGGTGTTTTCATCACGCTCAGCATTGTACTCGAGCGGATGCAATATGAGGGCGTGCTAGATGTATTCCAAACCGTACGCATACTACGCTCCCAACGCCCGGCCATGGTGCAGACAGAGGTGAGTTATTGGTAAAGAAAGCCCAGAACTTTGTTTTGTAAACTCTTGATCTCTCCTGCAGGATCAATATCATTTCTGTTACCGTGCTGCCTTGGAATATTTGGGCTCGTTCGACAACTATGCAAATTGAAGAGGAATTTAAGCGGCTATAGAGCAAAAACCTTGTCAAAATTGATTTATGTTACGCATAATACGTGCATTTATGATATACGCAATGGATATATCTTAACTTTAAAGTATTATAGCCAGCTACTGCCCACATTTAATGAAAAACAGAACAAAATACTTAATCTAAACTTTAAATACGTTTAAGCACCAGGAGCCCCCGCCCACTTTTAATACTTAGATTTGTCCTTCCTTTCATTTGGATTTCTCTTTTTTATAATTTTTTTGATAATTGTGAACTAAAAAAGACTGTTACACATTTAATTATCAGTAATTTTTAGAATGTGCATCAAGTTTTTGCTCTAAAACTAATCGAAGTAGTCGTCCGTCGACAAATTGTTGTTTTTTCGTGGCGAAACTGAACCACATGGAACCTATACATATTTTAACTAAGGACTTGGTAGCTATTAATCACATACGAATCTCGATCCAAAATTATCATCTACATCATATGTATGTGTGTGCGTGTAAACAACAAAAAACAATCAATCAAATATATATGTTAATATGTTCTTTTTATACCTAGTTTCTACGAGACATATATATATATATACAACATATATATAAATAAACAAACCCGTGCAATTAGTCAAAAAAAAAAAGTCTTGCGTAGAGCATATTTGATAAGAGCTAACCAGCAATTAGTTTCTAGATTTAGTTTCTTTAGTTTCGAGCTGAGATGCAGAACCGCTTGCGGATCAGGACTGGTTCGATAATCTGATATTTCAGATTGAAAGCAATGATCCTCCATAATTCGGGTACAATAATACTTTGAAAACTCTGATGTGAGTATTATTTTATACAAACTTTGACACCCAGTTCTCCCACTTAAGGGATTCAGCTCACCAATCAGTTAAAGTAGAGCAGTTTGGGACAATAATAAAACTTTATTATTTCAATTTTAATCCTTCCACCACCAAAACATAGAAGTATCTTCAAAATCCTGACCTTTCTCGATACCCAGACGGGATTTTCTCAAGCGGTTTGCATCCCTGATCTCGAATATTTATAAAAATTTCCAAAATTAAAAAAGGTTTAGCTTTGCCCTTAAGTTTTTTTCCACAGCTGTTTAGCCCAATTGAAGTTGTAACCTCATTCCATTTATGTAGATTCCCCTCGTAACATTCCTGACAACATCTTTCTTTTATAAGATCCTAAAGCTAAACAATTATGGTACCTAAGATGTATGAAATATCCAAAAATAACAAAAAAGCATAAGTTATAAATTGTAGATATGTACTGTAGCCATATACTAGAATCCACTTTAAAATGAGAAATAAACATAAACCCTATTAATTAATGTACATAACAACTGGATTAAGCTGTTTGAATGAAGATCGGCCTGGTATTTATACATATTTATATATATATATATATTTAAACAAAAGATAAAGACGTTAGCAAAGCAAACACTAAATTACACACACATGTTAAATCACAATATATATATATATATATATATATATATATTACTTATATATAAAATAGAAAATATTTGTTAAAATGCGAAAATTTAGTACGTTGTCCCCATGGCCATTGAAATTGGCTATTGGCATATTCAAAAACGCGAACTTAGTGAGAATAAAGAGAACATAAACTATATAGCGTTAGCAAACACACAACAATAGATGTCTAGTTAAATGGATAATTCCCTGCAAAACTGTTGCAAGCATATTTAGCCTAACTACATAATAATAATAATAATATATTATAAACAAACAAATCTTGTATTGTATATTACACAAATTTGTCGGCTTGTCAAAATTCTGTTAGTAAGCAAAAGCAAAATTGTTTCACTTGTTTTACCGTTTAGTCGAGATATATAAAAAATTTTAATGCATACCCCGAAGAACAAAAAGATAACAACTAATCGAGACGTACTGTATTCCACATAAATGTATAAGTAAGCAAATCCATATTACGTTTAAATATAACAACAACAACAAAAAAGATATATCATTTTCAGAAAACTGCAGAAATAATAAAGAAGTGAAATAAAATACAATAAAAAACCAAGAACGCTTTTATATATTGTTCAATTCCTTAAATATCACCCCTTGATTTTATGACAGCGATTTTAGTATTATTGTATTTAAACCATGTAAAGAAGGTGGCTGTCATTTAACTTTACTCAAAGTTAATGAGACGTAGAAAAACTCGGTGGTTAGGGGGAGACGGACATTGGTCATCAAATAACTTAGAGAGCGAACAGCTGATGAATATTAGGGCTGTTTCTCTGTGTTTTATGATTGTGAAAAGTTGGTAAAATACTAAAGTTACATTCGAACGCAATTTTTTTGCAATTATCTGCTTACTTAAGAAGAAGTATTATATAAAGAAATCTAAATTAATTTTCTACTACGCCGACCAAAAAGTTTTTAACGATATGTCTCTACTCGTATCGGTTGGACGGCGCCGTAGTATTACAAATTTGATGCAAACAAAGAAGATAAAAGATTATGGGAATTGATATAGTGGGAGCAGTGAAATGAAAGTATGTCGTATAGGTCATTATACTTATCACACAGCACTCCGAAAGGATCACAACAGGTGTAATTTGATCGGCACACTTGCAAAGACAATGGACGAAAACGGCGAATTGTTTAGCAGGATACATTCCAGTTTAGAAGACTTAGGAGGAGAGACGAATCAACATCACCAAGAACAAGCTAATGCAGAAAATCACACGGTGACTAGTACTACGGTCTTTTAGAGTAGGCAAGTTCAAAACACGTAGCCTATCTCAATGGGAAGGCAATTGGTGACCAGCATTCCAGATTAATCCCCTAAGCGCAAAGCTTGTGATCATATAATACCCCCAGATTCTGATCGGATATAATGCGGTCTAGAGCTCTCTGCTCAAAACAGTAGGTAAGCAGAGTAGGATTAGTGCGGTAAAATGACATGTACTTGCATTTGTCATGATTGAGATAGATAGATCGTTGCACCAGGATTGAAAATTATCAAGGTCAAGTAGAAAAAATAGAGGAAAGCTAACTTCGGCTCGGCCGATGTTTGTATACCCTTGCATCACGTTTTTCTAACTATTTTGAAGTACATTTCCACTGAAAACAAACAAGTTTTTCTCACTAAAACTACTTTTCTGATCTTTCTTTTGTTTTACAGCTATACTATATAGATGCCCGATTTCGACCAAACTTGGTAGAATCATGGGAAGCATAGCCAACTAAGATATACAAAGTTTGGAGGTGTTTTCTTTGAAATAAAAAATGTTTTTTTTCATCAAAACTAGTTTTTTGACCGATTATTTCTAGCAGCATATTTGTACTGCAAGATTTCGTGCAAAGTTTGGTCACGATAGCTTTCAAGCTGAAGGAGGAAATCGCTTAGAAACAGACGGACGGACAGACGGACATGGCTATATCGACTCAGCTCGTCATGCTGATCAAGAATTTATATACTTTATGTGGTCGGTCGATGCTTCCTTCTATGCGTTACAAACATATAAATAATTTTAATATACACTCTGCAAAAGTACAATAAATTTCCTTTTTAAATAGCTTTAATTTTGGATTCAGTTCTTTATAAAACGCTAGTAATATGTTCATAACATGCCCTTAAAATAAAAACGTAATTTTAAACAGCTAGATTAAAATACCATTAAGTTTTTTTGTTTGTTTTGATAATCCAGCTGATTAAGTTGAAAGAGTAGACGAAGGGACTAATTTGGAAGCGAAAAATTCATTTTGCATTCAAATCGTTTGAATGGCAGAACAGCTAATACCAAATCGATCGCCTTTTTGCATTTGGAATCGAAAAAATATGTGAAAGCCGGAATATATTTTCTATTATGTCTTTTTCTTCTCTCAAATGAGCTATTTATTTCAGCAAAACTGTGTCGCAATAACAGTTTTGTTTTATTTATTTCATCAATAGTGTCCCAACTCAAAATTTCTAGTTTTCTGCCGAATTTAAAAGGCGAACCATTTTCTATAATCACTATCTTCTAAATAAACCAAAATTTACCCATGAACAAACGTTTAATGACCTCAGAAATCGTTTTTCGCAACTTTAGTTAAACGTTTGTACACGTTGGGCATTTCCACAGCACTCACGTGACAGTCGTACGAATTAATTAACCTTGATCATAATTTTGGTTTTTGAATAGCATTTTGGTGTCACTATTTTAAATGAGAAACCTGGGATTTGTAGAAAGAGAAGGTCCCAAGAAACTTGTGCACAAAATGCCCATACATATGTGGCCTATCTATAATATTTAAGATTTTCCTATTGAGTTGACAAAACTTTACAAATTTTTTCCGGGTAGACCTTTTTTTTGGAAATGCCCCATATCGTGATTCATCAGTAACTAGAAAAAATGTATGCCGGGTCAGCTAGTATCTAGATATATTTCTCGAAAACAATCAATAAGTTTTGTACAAATAAGAAAAAGATTTATCAACAATTGATGCTGTCCTCCGTGACTGTATCCATCTGCTTCATTTCGGATAATATATTCAATGGATCCTCGCTACGCAAATAGCCATTGTACTCGGGTTGTGGCTCAAAGACCACCTCGCCCTTAATAACGCGCACTCGTGGCCCATGCGCTCTTGCCGTAAACTTCACCTTGCCGCAAGTATTCGGCCGAAGACGACGATGGGCTCGCAAACCGCTGACCACCACAAAATTCTTGTCACAGCCATAACATTTATAGCGTTTCATTCCTATATGGCGTGAGAGATGCGAGATTAAAGTCTCTCGATGGGTAAAATCCAACAAGCAGATCTGAAATCGAAAATTGGTGCAATATATTAGTTTCTAGGTTTTTGAGTATGTTTTACAAATTTGAGGGAACATTGCGCTTACTGTATAATTTGCTTTCATTTTCTTTTGGAATAAGAAAAAACACAGTTATAGAACAATCTACCAAATGTTATAGAAATTTCAGAATTCTTGAATTTTTTAGAATTTTTAAAAGCATAAGGAAGATCGAGAATGTTAGAAAAAGTTGTAGAATGTTATGGAAATTTCTAGAAAGTTTTAATTTGTTATAGAACTATCAAAAAGTTTATTATAGCAAGTTTTAGAATGATAAAGAAGGGAAAGTTCTAGAATAATACTAAAAAATTTTAAAAAGTTGTGTTATTGAAATTTCAATAAAGTTATAATTAAAATAGAAAGATCGAAAATATTATAAAAAATTTTAGTTTGAAAAAGAAATTTTAAGAAAGTTCTAGAATGATACAAAAAAATTTAAGAAAGTTCTAGTGTTATAGAAATTTCTTAAAAATTTTTCGAAAATTATCAAACTATCGAGAAAGTTGTAGAATGTTATAGATCTTTCTAGAAAGTTCTAGAATGATAATGAAATTTTAAGAAATTTACAGAAATTTTTTTGTTATTGAAATTTTTAGAAAGTTGTACTGTTATAGAATTATCTATAAGTTTTTGAAAGATCGAAAATATTATGGAAAGTTGTAGAATGTTATGGAAATCTCAAGATAGGTTTAGAAATTTAAAGAAGTTTTAAGAAGTTTTAAGAAAGTTGTTGAATGTTTTAGAAATTTTTAAAAATTTGGGGAAAGATATCAAACTATCTACAAAATTCTAGAGTGTAATGGAAATTTCTAAATAGTACTAGAATGTTATAGAAAATTCTATTTAGAAGTTCTAGAAAGATGGAGAATGTTACAAAAACTTCTAAACTGTTCTTGAAATTTCTAAAACATTTTAAAATGGTTATAAAAACTTTCTAGAATATTATACAAATTTTGAAGAATAGAATATTAAGAGTTAAAAAAAATGTATAACACAAAAAATAATAATAATTAACACTAAAATCGAAGTATTTTGGAGTCGTGTCACTCGCCTAAAGCGCCGTAGGCACAAAATATTGTGTGATTTACTTACCTTACATTTAAATGGTTTCTCTCCCGTATGCCTGCGATGATGAACCCTCACCTGACCGGGTGTGCGAAAACGTTTATCACAATAGTCACACTTGTGCGGCAATTCACCCGTATGAATCAACTTGTGAATTCTTAATGCTCCGTGGGTGGTATAAGTTTTGGAGCATTCAGTGCATTGGTGTTGTTCAACAGGCTTCACCTTGACCCCTGTCGTCTGGTGGACTGTTGAAGGTACAGAAGAAATTACTATAGCAGCTCCTGCGGCTGGCATCTGTTTTTCCAAATTTGGTGCAGGCATTGGATTTGCTATAAATCCGAAAGCTGGAGTGTCTTCAGTTGATTGCTTGACTTCTAATGTTATTGTTGGTGTGGAAGCTGACAATAGCGGAGTTTCTTGAGCTGATGGTATGGGATTAATTACAGCAGATGGTGACAATTTGGTAGCTGGGTCTGCGAGAGATTCGATTGATGGTGGCTCTGATGCTGCTTCCAAATTGGTGGGTTTAGCCTTAGAGTTAGTCGCTGAACTCGTACCGGCGACCACTAGAATAAAAATGAAAAACCAATTTGCAATTAGAAATATGTGGATATTTTCTACAGCAATACATTTAGATAATGCACCAGTTGGAATATGCTATACTCACTCTTCACCGGTTTCAATGTCACTCTCAAGCACTGCCGCTCTGCTTTATCCATGCCATGTTTATATATCAGATGCATCCGAAATCCATAATTCTGTTCATACGACTTGGCACATATGGGACAATTCCAAAAGAATCGATAGTTGGGATATTTGGTTCGTTGAATTTTTGCTATTTTCATGGCCAATTCTGTTAGATATATTTCTATGGTCGATGGCTCTCCAGTCGCAGTTTGAAAGCATTGTGAGTCGGGTATATCAAATTTTTGATTGGGAACAGTTTTTCTATGTTTTACAGTTTGCAAAACAGTTCCAGGCAAAGGTAACGTTTTCTCAATGCTGCGTATTTGATTTTGAATATCGCTAATCATTTTCTGAGATTCCGGACGACTTTCCAGACTAACAAGGGCTTCTGCACTTAAAATTGAGGCTCGACTTTGCGCCGCAGCTGCCAAACTGGTTGGTGAAGAGGTGGTAGTAGGTTGTTGTGTTTCGTTGGGAATTTTATAAATTTTGGTATTCGGCGGTAATTTGATGAACATGCAATTACTGGGTAAGACTTTTAAAATATTCGCTAATATCAGAGGTTTGTTGTTTGTTGGTATCGCTGGTGTTTTCAATATATTTGGTTTTTTAAGCTGGGTAACTTTTAAGGTCGATGGTTGATCATTCCTTTTGAGAGCTGAAAGAAACATCAGAAGCAGATTAGTAAATGCAAAAGCAAACTATTCCAAATGCATTACTTTTTTTAGGTGGAGTCAATTCCGGCTCTGAGTTTGGCTTCAAAGCAGGCAACCGCAGTTTGCTACGCCAATCCGAACTTAGGTCTATTTTTATCTTAGGCTCCATTTCCTTTGCTTCTTCCTTAATTTGCACATCACACAGCAACGAGGGCGCGGGTGCTTCTTCACAGCTGGCCACCAGCTCGACTTTATTGAGGGCTCCTTCTACGTACTCCACTTGACCACACATCTCTTTGCTATGCTTGTGATGAAGTGTTAGACCCTGATGAGTTTGAAAACTGCGCCGGCACAAGGCACAAACAAAGCGTTGAATATGATTATGACTTCGCATATGGCGGCTGAGGGCATCTGCATCGGGGTATATTAGGTCGCATATCTTAAATGAATAAAATTTATATTGAAAATTAGCACAACTTTTGTAATAGGAAAAAAAATGGATAGATCTTTTAAAGTAACCTCTAGCTGTTATTATGAATCCACTTGGCTGGCAAAATCACTCACTAGGATATCTCTACCTCAAAAAAATACCCCAGTTAACACCAAGACGGATGCTTCTAATAGTTCTATTTAATGGTTTTCTAGTATTGTTTTCAAAAATACTAGCTGTATGTATTTCGGTCTTATTTCTGATTCGGTTTTTGGGGCTAAACGATCAGTGTAAATGTATAATTTTTATTTTCCAATGTTCCTGAATTATGGGTAACAACTTGTATATAAATGCTGGATGTATTACTGCTTCAGAACCGGTTTTCAACAGTACCAAAAGTGACCCACAGCCACTGTTTTCTTGCGGATGCAGTGTTACTCACATTCAAAATGTACAGTCGACTCAAAGATACACTCATTGTCTGTGGAGGTTGTGGTTGATTTTAATTTCGAGTGGCACACACTGCTGATACCGCTAGTACCCAGTCGGATTTAACGGAACGTGGTTCCCAAAAGAATGTTATTTGGCACACTTCTTTTTATAGGGGAGAATGCACCACCAATTTTTACAGTATGAAACAACTTCTTAGTGGTAAAAGTTGTATACGACATGTGATTCAAGGAATGCAATCAAGTTCGACTGAGAATGTGAAATTTTTATTTGCTCTCGCTTTCTTTGTTTTTGTAATAGTAAGTCTAAACCAGTGAGTAATACCTAGCCCCTGTGGGTCGAACACTCTTGACAATTTGCACCGTATGCTTGCCGACGAGAAGCATCAGTCAGTATCAGAGAGAGGCGGACAGCCTCTCTTCCTGGAAAACCCTTTCTAAACGCCGTGGAGCTAGTTTTGACATTTTAGCTGTTTTGCCACCAGATCTAGCTATTTTTTAAGGGCGAAAGCCAGAAATTATTTAGTTTTGCCTGCAGTTTTAGCTATTTTAAAACAAATACTAGCCATTTTCTAGCTATTTGCAACAATTCTGTTAAAACAGTCTGGAATTGAACGAGATTTCAAAACGAATATGCCAGTTTTGAGATATTTTAAGAGTGTAACAACCTTTCGATTATTGATACTGATCAAAATATGCACTGAAAAATTTACCATCAGAATTTATCAAAAATCGGTAGAGCTGTATTTTCATTTGTCTGATTTCTCGATCACTTTCTCAAATGAAGTATCAGACATGTACAATAATCAATCTCAGAAACACAAACATATATGAAAAGTTACATGTAAAGTAGGCTATCTGAGATCTTTATTGAGTTTTTTGACAGCCACCTCACAGTAAACTAAGGTATTTCTTGCCCATCTCATGGTATTGTTTAGTACTCACATATCGATTCGCCAAAAAAATTGGTAAAGATCGACTGAAAAATTGTCAAGTTATGAGCAAAAGAAATTTGGCTACACCAGTGCAGCTGCAACTTTAAAATTCATACTGAGCATACACTTTTGTTGGTACAGATTCGGGATTGACCGATTGGCATACTTGTTTAAGCTTTGATCTTGGAATTTGGTGTGTTGGCTGGTACTATGATGTTAGTCAACTTCCCGGTTCCGAACCAGCAGGTTGAGCCAGCTTAAACTAGGTTCAGATCTATACCTTTCGGCAGAAACAATGTATCTGTTGGTTTACAATTAACTCTGTTTTATGTATATTGGGCAAAAATATAATAAAAGTCCACCCTGACTAAAAAGTTAAGAGTTAATCTTCCGATTTTTCCTTCTTGGACTGGTCGACACCCAAAATGATTCGAAGATCAGACAAACATATTCTTCGCCGAACACGAGTCCAGCCTTCTAAAATGCCTATCACGTAGAGATTTTGGGAAAAATGGACTTAAAGTCTTAAAAAACTCTGTTTTGCCCTTTTTCAATCACTTGTCGAGAATGAGGCCTATTGGTTAGTAGTCTCTAATTAGGCTTAAATTACAGCTTGAACTGTCAACCATGTGGAGCACATCGAAAAGACCTTAAATCATACCAAAATATTTAAGTAGCACAACCTTTTCATCATCCATCTCTAAATAAGAAAAGTGCTAGATCCAGTTGAGAACTTTAAGAACGGATTCGCTTAGAAAAACTCAGCGACCCCATACAAAACTAAATAGCAATAAATAGGGCAAAAAATTAATAAGTAATTAGGCCATATGAGTGTAAGTAGAGTGCGAACTGGTTCACGGACATGACACATATGTAGCCTATGACTGTTTTCCGATTGACATGAAAATATTGTACCTTGTACCAAGTACACAGAGTATTTAAAGTTTGTGGAAAACTATGTAACAGCCTACAGGAATCGATCCTATAAAGAATACATAATCTTGATCAGCATCATCAGTCAAGTCGATATATCCATGTCCCTCTGTTCCTCCGTATGAACAAACAGATCACAAAGACGGTAGGAGATACACCCTCCACATGCTTGCGCAAAATAAATTTATCAGCAAATCGTAGCCCTCAAATGACATCGTTTTAAAGGAACTTTCTAAATTATCAAATTTTTGGACTTGATTTATGTAATCAGCGGAAGATTATCCATATGAAATGACTGCCAAATTTTCGCGATCGTAAATCGTTTACTAATTTCTAGACTAGTGTAATTGGCATCTTGTTACACAGATTACACCCTTGGTGGATCAGGACTTCTGCTTAAATGGTTCACAAATGTCTTGTCAAAAGAGTGAAATATACAGTTAAATTCCCCCCCGCATATCTTACCCGGCAGCAGAACTTATTTAGTCCCTTCGAATGCTCTCTATATTCATGCTCCAGAACTTGCTCCAACGAATCCCACCATAGTCCACACCCCAGACGACAAAAATGGCGATTCAGTTTATGTTGCATCAAATGCGTATAAAACTCCACCCGGGTGCTATACCAAACTTTGCAAAATTTGCATTCGATTGATTTTGGATTGGCGACGCTTGGAACTGCGTTTGACTGTGCGAATAACTGTAAATTAAATACATACATACATCAATATCAATTTCATTGCACGCGGGGCAATTAGGTTTTTTTTTTGTATTTTTTTCACTACTTGCCTGAGGATCGAGGCTGGACAAGCTTTCGATGAACTTTCGTTCATCCTCGGACATGTGATCGTTGACAGGTACCGTTATCATATGCGAGGCCTCCTCCAGGATTTGCACTAAATCAAGAATAAAAGAACTTGTGAAATTACAAAGACTAACGGTAACATGCGCAATCAAATAGCATCACACAAACACACGCACACATCTACACGACGCAAAAACATACACATGCTCAGAGCAATACAATGCATTGACAGTTCTTTTACCGCTATTTAATTCCCCGAGATTAAGATCACACTGGGCAAACTCATCCTCGTCCATCTCCAACTTGATCTCGGGCTCATATATGTCCATTTTACTCCAAATTGTGCCCAAATCCACGTGCAAGCAAACGGAGGGTGGTGGATATGTGTGGATGTTTATCAAATAGAATGTTATAAATGAAACAGGGTGAGAGAGAGAAAGGGATACTAAGGCTCGTTATCGATATACATCGATCGATGTCGATCAGTTTTCAAGCAATAACAGTAAACTTGCCGCAGCAGCACGCTATGTAGGGTAGGACTGTGTGGCACTTTCGTGAATCATGAATCGCAAGGCATCAAATTAAAGTGCGCTCTTGTTTTGTTGCCTCGGTATTTTTTATCTCCCTTACAAGCTGTTTTTGTTGTACGCGCCGTTTTACAAAAGTGCGCATCACTAATGTATCGAATATCGATAGAGTGCATTCAGCTAGCGATGTGAGACGCCAGTGAAGTATCGCTGCGATATTTGGGATGGACCTTGTTCGCTTAACCAAACTGGGAACATTTTTTAAAGTTATAAAAAAAAATCCGGAAAGTATATGAAATATATTAATGATATAAAAGCACAAATTTTTAAAATTTTATATAAAAAATATTCGAGCCCAAATAATAAACAATTAACAGTTTTTAGAGCGAAACTCATTTTGGTACGTTCAAAATTAAAGATTTTAAGAGCGAATTTAATTTATTGGTACGTGTATGGCTACGCTTTTCACTTTGCAAAGTAAACAGCTTTGGGCTTTGCAAGTCAGTCATAGCAGTAGGTTGTGTATGTGGTGAGAAAAGGGGGAAACGGTGATCAAAAACACAACTAAAAGTTCTCATGCGTTTGCACTTGTAGCATTTGTTATTGACAGACAGCGACAAGCGCACACAAACACAATAATCGAGGTTCTCTTCTGTTTTCTTGTGATTGTTGGTGCTACAGAATTATATTTCAGCCGAACTTTTATATTACAACAAAGTTTTCCTTCTAACTAATTGATTTCTAGAACATTGCAATGTCGTTCATTAATTAAACATTTATATATTTCGCTCAGGGATTCGCTGTATAGAAGTTCGACTGTAATGGTTCTAACGGCTTTATTAAGTCTATTTTTAGAATCTGGTCCCACTAGTTTGTAGTCGACTTACCATTTATGATAAGAATTTACCATCTCTAAAAGCGATACTTCTTGGTATTATACACCTTCCTCGAGAGCGGTCACTCTAAATCACAGGGAAAATTTTATAAACAAAAATATTATAAGATGAGCAACAGCGAGGACTCCCAGCAATACTTTAATGATTTATTGGTCAAGGAGGAGGATGAGGCCTCGGGTGGTAAGCTTGCAATATTATTTTTCAAACAAAACATCCCATCATCTCTATTTCTCCCTTCCAGACGAATCTGACAAACAGGACCTGGGCAGCATGCTGCGAGAGCAGGACCGATTCCTGCCCATTTGCAATATCATCAAAATCATGAAAGTTCCCGTGCCACAGAATGGGAAAATTGCCAAAGATGCCCGAGAATGCATACAGGAATGCGTGTCCGAGTTCATCTCCTTCATCAGCAGCGAGGCAATCGAACGGAGCGTGGCCGAGAATAGGAAAACCGTCAACGGTGACGATTTGCTGGTAGCCTTTAGTAATCTGGGATTCGACAACTATGTGGAACCTTTGTCCATTTACTTGCAAAAGTATCGAGAGGTTGGTTAAGTGCTCTGCTCCTCTTATATTGTTATCTTAATCAAATCGACTCTATTTTGCAGTCAAATAAAGCGGATCGGAACTTATTTTTAGATGCCAACTATGTGTCGAATGAGGATGGCTCGGCAAACAATGAAGCTGGCAAACAGTAGTAGACTTTACATAGATCATAATTTAGTGTATATTTAGTTGTAATGGGAAGTGCATAGATTGTTTTGGTTTAATTAGGGTAAATATAGAAGTAGATTTCATGAATACACCTTGGGTTGTGCATAAGAATTTTATTAAGTATTTATTTACAATTTAATTAGGCATTATTTGGCAAGATTCCTGCAAACTGAAAGAAAAATTTGTTTGTTTAAATAAACAACAGTTCACATTAACTGCTGCAAACGATCGAAATTGCAATTTGAAGCTGAAATATAAGGGATCAAATTTGTAAGACACGTTTTGAAATAATATTCACACACCAATATCAAGAATATGTCAAACAAATAAAAAACGACATCACGAGCAGGGAGCCACAACTCATCTGTGATTTCATTATTGTAAAGGGTGATTCTTTAGCAGCTCAGCTGTAAATGTCCGAGAATTATCGCCTCGCAGCCATTCGGAGCAATTGAGCCTCTGTTACTACACTACGTGTACAATTTTGCGGAAGGATTTGGGTAAGAACATACCAATATAGAACGCTGACAAAGATGTATGAATATCCACTTTTTTATCGGAAAATTGTGTTCAGTGACGAAGCTCATTTCTGGTTGAATGGATACGTGATCAAACAAAATTGCCGGATTTGGTGTGAAGAGCAGCCAGAAGCAGTGCAACAACTCCCAATGCGTCCCGAAAAAAATCACTGTTAGCTGTGACATCAGTTGACCCTACTTGTTATCCTTTGTACCAAAGCCTCACTGAGTATATTAAGTTAAATAAAGCCATGTCCGTATGAACGTATAGATCTCTGAGATGGTGAGAGATTGAGGTTTGACGTGTATGGGACATTAACGTGTAATACTTGCAGGCAAATCAAATTTATTTTCAACTAGCTGACCCGATCGACTATCAAGTCTCTAATAATAACGAAAATTGTTAACATTTCGATATCTTTGGACCCCTCAAGCTACAGCTTCCATATACCAACGCCGTCAATGTAATCTAAGCATTAAGCAATTTCATGGCTATTTTTATACCTTTCTTTGCAAAGGGTATATTGAAATGGTCCAGATGTTAGTACCGCTTAGAAGGATGCATTTCCGACCACATAAAGCATATATATTCTTGATCAGCATGACGAGCTGTGTTGATTTAGCCTTGTCCGTCTGTTTCTATACTATCTCCCCCGTCAATTTTAAAGCCATCTTCACCAAACTTTGCACGAAGTCTTTTGGTAAAAATACGCTGCACATATGTCGGAACCGGCCGGATCGGATGACTAAAACATATGGCTGCCATAGGAATGATCGGTCGAGAAACTAGTTAAAGTGAGAAATACGTTTTTTTTTTCAAAGAAAACGTCTCCAAACTCCGTATTTACTAGTTTTCTATGCTTCTCCATGATTCTGCCATGTTTGGTCAAAATCTGACATCCATATAGCGGCCATAGAAAAGTAAGGTTAGAAAAATAGTCTTAGTAAGAAATGCTTTTTTGTTTTCAATATAAGCCTCTTTTAAAATAGCCATATATTTATTTTATAAGCTTAAACACACAGTTCTGTCTAAATCGGATGACTATAGGTTATATCTGCCATAATAATGATCGGTCGAGAAACTAATTTTAGTGAGAAAAACTTTTTTGTTTTCAAAGAAAACGCCTTCAAACCTTGTATTTCTTAGTTTGCAATGCTTTCCCATAAATCCACTAGGTTTGGTCGAAATCAGACATCTATATAGTACAGCTGTCACTTGTTCCACTTGTTTGTTCTCAGTGGAAATGTCGTTCAATTTAGTTACAAAAACGTGCTACAAGGGTAAACAAAGTTCGGCCGAGCCGAAGTTAGATTTCCTCCAAGTTAGATTTCCTCCACATGGCGACCGGCCCCATGTATAAAAGGTATGAGTATGAAAAACTTTAAGTTGATTATCTTGCAAACGACATTTTTGAAGTCGGTTAACATTATAGCTCATCTACTTGACCGATCATTTTAATATTTTATACACTTTTCCACACATAAATCAACAAGTAATCACGGAGAGATATATTTTGTTTTGACGTTTTTAAACGGATTATGAAATCAATATAGCGGAAAACTTTTCGCGAAGCTCTAATTTTTAAAAGAAATGAAAAACTCTTCTTAATTTTTCGTTTTTTGTTTCGGATGATTTGTTAACGAATTATGCTCACCGTATACCGGGGCGCATCCCGAGATTGCTGTCACGGACGTATCAATTGTTATATGTATGTAACAATTTTTCCAAAGGTCCTTTCGAAGTTATACCAGAGATTTTCGAATAAACGATTGAATTTTGAACCTAACTAGGAGAACTTCAGATGTAAAGTGATAGGAACAATGTAGGCTACCAGATTATAGAGAAGTAAAACCGTACGCATCAAATCTACTTGGCCTTTAACAGTCCGTTTCAAATATCTCAACTTTTGGCATCTAATCTATTAGCGCAGTTCTTTGGCGACACATCACAAATAAAGGCAAGCTATTTTAGTTCGAAATGAAGCCTATTATACGAAAATCTGTAGAGATTTCTGGGACACACCGGAATATGCCTCTTTTCGCCTTTAAAACCATATTTCCCTCTTAAGGGGAACGGCAGATCTACAGTTAGCGGTCAGTTCAAGATTAATCCCGTAGTATCAGGATGTATCGATTCTCTTTTCCTATTATTCCATACCCCTCTCCTTTTTTCGTTCTTTCCTTTTTCCGTTAAATGTCTATTACATGTCCTTCCTCTCCAAAAACTGTAATTTTTCTACGACGGACCGCAAATTAAGAAAAATTTACGTGTAGAAATAAATTCGTAATCATCCATGGTTACTTTTTAAATGAATCTTTGTTACTTCGTTCAACAACTTGCTTTTTCTCTATTTAATTCCTCTTTTCTTTTCAACCGTTCGCTCTCTACTCTCAATCATTATATGACGCAATCATCTTTCCAACATAAGTGACTTTTCCTCCCTCCCTACCTCCCCCATCCTTTTGTCCTTCCATTTTCCACTACTCGCTTCATTCTGCCAATTCTGCTGGTACCCAGTTCCAATTTCATTAGACCGAAATGTGATTTCATTTAGTTGTGGTTTTATTTTAGAAAAACACCAAATGTTCAGTTGGATCATCTAGGGTTACACAAACACACACGCATAATCATGTTCGTAGATATTATTACATAGTTTTCTGTATGTATGTATATGTATTTGTATATGTATATTTAGGTATGTATGTATATGTAGAATTAGAATTTAAATCAAATTTTGACGCAATAAAAAAAGATATTTGATAAAAATCGTTTGCTGCCTTAAGGAACATTTTGGTTATGGCATTTCCATTCCATATGTGCAATATTTTTGTTGCTCTTCCGTTAAAATCACTGGATACTGAAGACTACATGGTAAAAACTAGAAGACGTGATGTGGCCACCGGTATTTGGGTTATCAAATTCCAAAAAATATACAAAAAATATAACCTAGAACCTAGTTTAAAATTAATCCTCCCCTTCGTTCCTCCTTGCTACACCAACAAAAAGTCGTCATTGTCCAGAGGCTCGTCCTTAATGCGGATCATGGAGTGCTGCTGATCATCTATGGTATAATCATTGTGGAATATATTCGTATCATTGTGATTCAAATGCAATGTGGGTGCGGCATCGGGCAACAGTTCGCCCGGCTGGACAAAGCAATATGATTCGAAATGCTTGCAGCAAATGTGCTTGGATGTATCCCATTTTGGTATGGTATCGATTTTGAGATTATAACACCATTTGGCGCGATGATTGCGATTCTCGGGGAAATCGAGCAAAGGTAGATGAACGTCGTCGACACCACAGATGAGGCAGGTTAGGGCCTGAGCGGGCAAATGGGCGGAGCATATATGTTTGCCCCGATAGCTTTGGAAGTCCGACAGTCTTAGGGATTGACACCATTGCTGCAGCAGAGTGGGATCTGAGTGGGCAGAAGAAATTAGGCGATGAGATTAAGGGGAAGGTTAACTGGGGTACACTTACCTCTGGGAAACTGATGAAGTTTCGTGCTTCCCTCATTCGTGCAATCAGCCATGCAGCACATGGGTCCTGTGGGAGTCGGTACCACCATCTCTATCTCAGTGCTGTAACTCTCATTCTGTGGTCCCAGATTCCTGGTGGGGATGGCATTTCTCATAAGACGTCGCACGCCCATCAGTTCTGGCTCAAAGTGACGACTGCAAATAAGGCGAGTATTCCTTTGGGACTCTTTGAATACCATGCCTGTGGCCTGTTCCCAATATTTGATGGAATTGCAATTGCTGGGCAGACGGAACAACCGGATGCCATCGCCCCGAGGCCGGCGGCAATAGGGCAGGCAACATTGTTTAGCTTTCCAGGCTGTTAATTGACCAGTCGACCACGGATCCAAGCGACTACGTTTTTCTTTCTTGATATAGGGGCCCAAGTCCACTTCCTCGTCATCGTCGTCTTCATCCTCCTGCAGGCCATCTTCCTCTTCTGTTTCAGCCTCGCTCAGATCGGTGGCCATTTCCTTACACTGTTCATTGGTATAAATCTGATCGGGCACATTGTCACCCAGCTCCAGGGTGGGCACTGCCCACGGTCGCAGTTTCCTCAGGCGTACACAGTGCGGCTCAAAGTGTACACTGCAGATCATGTATTTCCAGGGACGTCGCTCGTCATAGCGTATCCGCAAATTGTGCATCCAACGCTGCTGATGGCGCTTAAAGCGTGGAAATTTAAAGATATGTACACCATGCAGGGATCTCTGACGCTGGCAGTGCACCAGTGAGCATTTATCATAGCCCGATTTGATGGGGTTGAAGGGGGACTTCTCCTGTTTAACGGTGGGCAGACGCAATTGATGCCGCCAGCTGTCAAAGGGGGTGGCAAATGAGGATTGCGGCTCCTCGTCGTCTTCCTCCTGTTCCAGCTCATCGCCCTCCTCTTCCTCATCCCATTCGGGCTCGAAGTACTGCTCATTCTCCGGCTGATACTGATGATATTTCAGTGTCTTTTCATGCTTCACCGCCGACTGTGTCTGCTTCTTGTCCAATCTGCTGTGCATGGCATCGAAATCATTATCGAACAGTTGGGCAGGAGCTCGTGGACCCAGTTTTAGGGTAGGTACACTACCATGTAGCAGTCGCATATTGACCAAACACACCGACTTGAAGTGGGCACTGCAAATGCGATAGCGCCAGCGATATTCAGGATCAAATGGCACTTGGGTATTGTGTTGCCAGCGCTCACAGATATCGACCGAGTGCGGAAACTTGTGCAGTGTCATATTCTCACTGGTCAGATGATTGGGACAGCCCTCAATCTGACAGAATTTGCTCGATTTGCGTGGTGGAGCTGGGCGGGGTAGAAACAGCTGCGTCACCTCACCCTTGGTGGAGGTTTCCCGGCTGGTTGTGGGAGCGGGTGTTGGTTCCACCACCAAAGATTCCTCCATTTCCATTTGGGCAAATTCGTTTTCATAGATCTCTTCGGGCCGGGCTCGACCCAAATGTAATGTGGGCATCGAACCTTTACGAATCCGAGCTCCATTAAAGCAATCCGGCTCGAAGTGGTAGCTGCAAATGCGATAGCGCCATGAAACACTCTCGTCCACATCCACTTGGGTGTTGTGCATCCATTTTTTAGTCGCATCCATTGAGGTGGGAAATTTGTGTAGTTTTATTTGACCATCTATGTCATGGGAACTGGTCTGACAACCCTGGACACTGCAGTGTCTGGCATTGTATTGATTTCGTAACGCAGAACCGGCGGAGTGGGAGTGCGAGTGCGAGTGTGAGTGCGAGGGTGTGGCAGAGGCCTCCTCGGAGTAGGGCAAGTGAGATTTCTGATCCATTTTCTCGTAGCTGGCACATTTCTCCACATGACCCACCTCTAGCAGCACTTCCAGTGCTTCCATTTCATCTTCCTGGTGTTCTGCAGTGTCCTGAGTGCGCTCATCGATCAC
This sequence comes from Lordiphosa andalusiaca, assembly GCA_035044965.1. Taxonomy (NCBI): domain Eukaryota; kingdom Metazoa; phylum Arthropoda; class Insecta; order Diptera; family Drosophilidae; genus Lordiphosa; species Lordiphosa andalusiaca. Next base: position 117,086 of record JAWNNM010003014.1, on the reverse strand, counting down.
CAGTTCGGGTGTAAGTAGTTCCTCTTCCATTTCCGCTGTCTTCTCCTGCCCATCTTCCACATTCGCCGATTTCTGCTGCTCCTCCTCCTCCTGGTCGGATTCCACATGCTCCATTATAACAATAGGCTCTAACAAAGAATTCTCTTCATAGATCTCCTCCTCCTCCTCCTCTACCTTCTTCTCTTTGCTTGGCTCCGCGGGTTTCTCATTCATTTGTTGCCATTCCTCTTCGGTGAGATTTTTGTGCACCGCCTCGACGGGGAGATGAAGCGTCGGCATACTCCAGTACTTCAACTTTCGACTATCCGTAAAGCAATGCGGCTCAAAGTGTTTGCTGCACACCTTAAGCATGTAACGTTGTGGCTCAAAGTACTCCATTTGGGTATTCTCCAGCCACATCTGCGATACATCTCTTCGCGGAGGTAGACCATGTAAACGCCCTCCGTCGCGTGGCTGTATGGTTTTGCAATCTCGTACAGCACAGCTAATCAGACGGATTCTCACACTGTTCCGTGCATCTTCATAGTTATGGTCGAGCAACTCTTCCGGTGCATGGTCTGGAAAGTGTTCCTGGCTATGCTCGTATAGTATAATGAAATGCAGTGGACACAGCTTCACTGGCTGGTCCTCCTCCTCCTGCACTTCGATATGCTGTAGCCAAGCAGCACGTAGTTGCTCATCCACCGGCAGATCGTAGACTACTCTTTGGTAATTCTTTTGCAATTCCGCACACTGAGCATAACAGCAGTCCATACCCAGGCCACTGTTCTTCTTGTGGTGTTTTCGACTCTTACCCAGAGCCTGTTCATCCGTCTGGTACACATCGCGATCGTCATGACCCAACTCCAAAATGGGCATGGCACCCAAACGCACCCGTTCATTCTCAAAGCACGTGATCTCGAAATGCCTCAGACATACCCGCAACTTGCCCAGCTGCTCTTTGCTTGCTTCCAGGCGGAAATTATGGAGCCATTTGTCGGCCAGTAGTCGCATTTTGGGAAAGTAACTAAAAGGCGCCTCATCCGTCTGCTGGGTGCGCTCACAGTGGGGAACACAGCAGACGACTTCCTCTTCCGGCACCTCATTTAAGTTCTCCGGATTGTTTAGCAATTCTACAGGCTGATCGTGACCCAAATGCAAGGTGGGTCGAGCTCCAGGTCGCAGCTGTTTGTAGTTATTCAGACAACTTGTCTCAAAGTGACGCTCACATATGTGCTGATCAGTTGGCGAGAGTTCAGACGGTTCCAAACAGAGATTGTGACACCATTCGGACAATTGTGTGGACCGTTTGGGTAGCTTGTAGTAACGGCGACGTGGTGTAGATTCGTCTTTAACACAGCCTGCTACCAGGCAACGCAGTTCGGTATGACTTTTGTTAATTTCCAGGGAGGGCACTGAACCCTCACGCAATTCACCAGTCTCGGGGTCAAAGCATTCGGGGCCAAAATGTAATTGACATACCTGAAAAACGAGGGATATGGATTTAAATGATTTTAATTATCCAAAATAATCAAGACGAAGTTTGAATCTAATCTGATCGGCAGGGAACTAATCTCGAATAAAACTTGACCTGCCTGCAAGTATAAGAAGCTTATGTCTCATACATGTCGAAACTCTATCTCTTAACTCTTTCGATTGGTAAACAACGGATGCCCGATAGTCAAGTTGTAAGCAAAATAAAGTTTAAAGGAGTATTTTTATCAGGGATCGGTAATAATTATAATTTTTAAAACAATAATTACGATTTAAGTATTATACATGATACAATTATATAAGGTAGGGCCCAGTACTAAAATATTTGGACTGGACCAGGGTGAGAATGTAAGGCAGAGTGTGTAAGTGAGAGCGAGAGTGACAGGGCACATATACACAATTTTAGTGTATTTAGAATCACATACACTTATTGTTGCAATTTTCCGATTTAAGCTAGCGTTCTCTCTTTCCAACTCGGAAAGTCTCGTTTTCAACCGCAAATTCTCTAATGCTATGCCACATTCTGCGACTTCTGTCCTGAAATTGCAATCAAATTAACCAACGGCAATCGAATATAGGAGCGTTCGACAACCTTTCACTTCGACTGACAGAATCAAACTAAAACAAGTAAGGGCGCTGCAGTCGAGTTTCCCGACCACAAAATACCCTGTTCATTTGTTTTCATTTATTTGTTTTTGAATTTTGGAAGATGAATGTAAACGGTTTTTGTAACAAAATTGTCATCCTAAATGTAGGCAACACTTTTTTCTAGTCCTGCCCAACAACTGGGGTGCTTTTATCAGCTCAACTGTTTCGCTTATAACTCCGGTGTCTCCGGTGTTTCAGAATAGATAGATATTGGGCCAAGTTTGATGTATACTAAACCACGAGGCTCTAGTTTGAAAATGGTGGATCTGACGGTTTTTTAGGTCTAGGATGTCTAGAGGAGGTCTTGGCTTTTTGGGGACGGGGTGGAATTTTCGAAATCTGAAACAAACTTGATCTGCGTACAGCATAAGTCTACCTTCATGCAAAAATTTGTGGCTCTATCTCTTATAGTCTCTGAGATCGACGCGTTCATACAGACAGACGGACAGACGGACGGACGGCCGGACAGACGGTCATGGCTATATCGGCTGTTTATGCTGATCAAGAATATATACTTTATGGGTTACGAAATGTGTCCTTCTACCTGTTACATACATTCGCACAACTTCATGATTTCCCTTTTCCCATTTTCAATGGAAACATGGTATAAAAACAAGAAAAAAAGTCGGTCAAGGCCGAATATAACATACTCTGTACCAACAAAACAAGAAAGAAAGTCGGTCAAGCCCGACTATGGCATACTCTGTACCAACGAAATTATACGCTCAGCATAAATTGTGATGCTGCAGTAGCAGCTGAAAGCAGCGCTGCTACTGCACCGCAGCAGCGAACAGTCTTTTGATCATAAATCGACAACCGTTCATCCAATCTTAAGGTTTCTCCATTTTGGGGGATCGATAAGTTATCCTGATTATTAAATATGTTTAGAAGGTATGAACCATCTATCTTTAAAACTGTGGAAGATATTTAGTTTTTTCTGAATTGCGGGGGCGGGAGGGGGCGTGTCCAAATTTGAAAATAAACTTGAACTGCCTGCAGATATATCTCTTTCTATCTCTGACATGGCTATATCGACTCGGCTGTTGATGCTAATCAAGAATATATATACTTTATAGGGTCGGAGATGCTTCCTTCTGCCTGTTACATACTTTTGCACAAACTTATAATACTCTATGTACCTACGGTACAGAGTATAAAAACTATTAATTCTAATATAACCTCCGTCCGAGTTAGGAGAATATTTTAACGATGTGCTCCGACTCACATCAAGTGGGCGGAGGCAAAGATTTAAATATGTTGAAACGATAAGTATGACAAAATATTAAAAACATTCACCAACATGGAACCCTAAGAATTTAACAAATGGTACAAATCGTTATATAGCATACATATGATACGAAATGGGTCTTGAGATTCAAAATTAGATCTACTTATATGTGTCGTGTCGTGTAGGTCTAGGAGGGATAGAAAATTTTATTTGACTTAAAAGAAAACAAGAGTTAATGTGGCCATGTATAAGTTTATGAAGGAACATAACTCTATGGCAGATTGTACGATCCTGTAGAGACGGTAGGCTTAATAGGCGGAGTCTATCCACATACGATGCCAAACGAAGGTCCCAGTTTCATCTACGTAAGGCGAACAAGAGAAATGGCTTCTGCACCGACTCGATGAGGCCCTGGTATATTACATACTGTGGGGACCATACGCATGAGCAATACTTGAGATAAAAAGCAGCTTAGTGGTGTATCATTTAACTTCTTAGACCAGCGCCTAACAAAAGCAAACACCCCTCCCTTTTGCTTTGCTTACGATGATGCCAATGTGATCAGAAAAATGCATGCTATTGCTGAATAAAACGCCTTGGTCTGTCGCGGCATGTATGTGCTCTAGGACAATAGTTACCCATAAATGGGGCAGAGCGGTAAAAAGACATAGCACTACATTTAGATTGGTTAAGGTTCAACAAATTGATAGTGCACCAAGAATGTAGATGGTTTATGTCATTTTGTATTCAAACATGTGAATCCAGGTCCTTTAGTTGCATACAATTTTGGACATCGTCTGTGTACATCAAAACTTGACAGAAGGAAGGTCGTTTATAAATAAACCAACCAAGCAACGGTCCAAGGTGGCTACATTGGGCAACTCCGGAAGTAACTTTTATATATTTAGAAAGAGTGTAAACTGAAAATTTGTTATTGCTCCAGTTAAGCCACAAGCTTAGGGGCACCGCTGGTTCGCATCGAATTATCCTCATTTCAGAGGAGCTCTCTAAGAAACAGTTTTACTGAACACCACTCGGAGATCAGCACGTCTTCTAACGTCTTCTCAAACCATTTCACTCACCTGAAATCCATGACTGCTTGCCTGCATAGAGCGGTGTTTACAGTTGGCCGCCCATCTTCGTACTGTGGGCATATCCTTGGGATACTCGTACAGACGCAGCTCATCACTTCGCGGCTGAAAGCAACTGAGTACCGAACAATAGTTCTCTCGTATGAACTCCATGGCCTGTTCCGTTTCCTGGCTATCGGCTATATTACCATTATGCTTGGCATTGGGAATGATGTGACCATCGTGGCCCAAATTTAAGGTGGGCACCGCCCAACTTCTCAATTGCTTCTTAACAATGGCTTCGGGTTCAAAATGAGATTGACACACATACAGCTGCAGGGCATCCACCAGACGTGGTTGCTGCTGAGTATTGACCAGCCATTTGAGCAGAGCGGCTTCGGCGGTAGGAAAGCGATAGAGACGCATCTGAGAGCTGGACTGCTGGAGACACGTGGGTATACAGCAGGTACGGATTTTGCCACGGGGACTGGGCGTGGAACTTATGCTGGGACTAGTCAAAGCCGTCAGTTCTGTCTTAATTCGCAGCGGAACAGAAGGTTCGGTTTTTATGTGAAGTGGCGTGTTCAGCTGTGGCTCCTCTTTCGTGGAGTTCAAGTAGATCTCCTCCTCGTGATTAAGTCTGAGGGTGGGAACGGCCCAAGATTTGGGACGTACGGCGCCCAAGGCATCGGGCTCAAAGTGGAGCAGGCAAATCCGATAGATATAATGTCTGGAAGGATCATATTCAATTTTCGTGTTGTGCAACCATTTGCTGAAGATGTGCTGATCGTAGGGCAACCGGGTCAAGTGAATATTGTCGGTGTATTTGGAACGACAACCGGGCACGGCACAGCGTAGTTTCAAGGCCTGTGCAGAGTTGGCTATGGATTCATAGGCTGTCTTGAGTTCTGCAGAGTGTGGCTCAATCTGGATATCTTCGTAGAGCTGCATAAAGTGCATGACACACAGTTGTCCTTGGGTGTTTGGATTAAGCTTGAGATGACTTAGCCAGGCTTGTCTTATTTCCGGATTGCTGGGTAGGTCACAGCTGCGATAGAGGTTGAGGCGAGCACAGGGACAACTGGCCACTAGACAACCACTTTCATTGGAGCTCACAGTATTTCGATATATCTTGGGATCCTGATGTCCCAGATTGAGAGTGGGCAGAGCAATGGGCAAGAGCTCTCCGTTTCGTACCAAATGCGGTTCGAAATGATCCAAGCATAAACGCAGTTCCTGAGGATCGGTGGGCTTGGCCATGACTAATTTAAGATTGCATAACCATTTGTTGAGCAGCAACTTTTCCTGGGGTAAGCGTTGTAAGCGCTTCAATTTCCCACAATGGCTGAGGCAACACATCTTTGGTTTACTCTCGTTCGGCTCCTCCTTCACCTCCATCTTTTCGTGTTTGACCTCTGGCATATCTGGCGGCTCCTCTGGCTTCCTTTTACGGCAATGTTTCAGGCTCCAAAGCCGAAAAACCGACTGGTCTTCTGTGGAACGCTCCTGACCATTACAGGTGTAGGGCAAATCCAATTCATGACCCACGTTCAGAGTAGGTACGGCATTTTGTTTGAGCTTTCGCGACCCCAAGACCTCCGCCTCGAAATGTTCCATGCACACGCGACCTATACAGTCGTCGAGCTCCAGTTGTAGATTGGCACACCATTTCATAAGCAGCTGTTGATCTTTGGGAAAGCCAAAAGTGCTTAGAAGATTTCGGGTAGTGCGTTCCTTGCGGCAATGCTTCAGACAACAAATGGGAGAGACATTATTGGCGGGCTTATCACGCCTCAATTGAGGGGCAGCCGATGGAGGTGGTGTTGCGGGTGCGTCCTCGTCGGGTGGGTCTGACTGGTCAAGTGCAAAAGTCTCTACCAGTTCCAGAGGATCGAAATAGCCGCTTTGATCATCGTCTTGTTCGCCATCGGCAGGATCCTGCATTTCTGCGGACGCATCCTCCCCATCTTCTTCTTGATCTTCCTCCTCCTGCTCCTCCTTTTTGGCTGGTACTGGGGGCGAGTCCAAGCTGGCCTCCTCATCCTCATTCAGACCCGCCTTAATGGCCTCATTGTCATATTCCAAACCCTCATCGTGTCCCAACTTTAAGGTGGGCACAGCTCCTGTCTTCAATTTTAGCTTTCCTCTTACCTGAGGCTCAAAATGATCCGCACAGATTCGCCCTCTACACTGGTCAGGGGCTAATCGTAGATTGGCGCGCCATTTCTCTAGCAAATCCTCTGTCCTGGGATAGCGGTAGGTACGCAAATCGTTGTCTATGCTGCGCCGTTTCCTACAGTGACCCAACGCACAGGTGGGCGTAAAGAAACCAGGTATATTCTTGGGATTCTCATAGATATTCTGATGTTTTTTATGTCCCAATTGCTGGGTAGGCATGGCCCATCCCCTCAAATGTTTACCGTCTATGCAACGTCTATTGAAATGGGCACTGCAGACACGGGTCATCTTGTTCACCTCATGCGGTTCCAGCTGAAGATTATGACGCCATTTGAGTTGCTGTTGCTTGCCCGTGGGAAAGGGAAACAGGCGAGCACCGTGCTCCAAGCGACTACGACCGCACGCACGCACACAGCACTTCAGCTCGGATAGTGATTTCTTGATCTTTACCTGCTTGGTGTTCAGATCGGTGGCTTCTTCCATGACCTTCTTAACACGAGGTCTAAGTTCAGCCTGCTCTTCATCTTCCTCAGCCTCCTCCTCCTCCTGTTTGCTATCTCCTAGCAATCTACGCTGACGTCCAAATAGATTACTCTGCAAGTCAGCGGGATTCACTTGATACAAATCCTCGGTTTCCTCATGCCCCAACTCCAGAGTGGGAATGGAACCAATATTTAGACGTGTCTTGCCCACGCAGATGTCCTCGAAATGATCGTTGCATATTTTATAGCGCTCTCGTTCCTTGAAATCCAAGTAGTCCAGTCGTAGATTATGACGCCAACGTTGAAACAGGGTGGGATCCTTGGGAAAACTGTTCATTTGCACCTCGTCGAACTTGCGGGTCTTGCCACAAGTGGGTACACAACATTTGAACAGAGGATCCGCATAACGATCTTCGGGCTTCGGATTGGGAATCAGCTCGATTTGTGAATCATCGTGGCCCAGGGCCTGGGTAGGTATGGCCCATTTAAATAGATGTTTGGGCCCGATACAATCGGTCTCGAAATGCTTGTTACATATTCGAACGCCCACACAATCCACGGGATTCATTTTGAGATTATTACACCACTTCCAGAGCAAGTCATCATCATCGGTAGGGAAACGGAAGAGACGCACTTCCGCTTGCTCCTTGGTCGACTCACAGCCCTCAACGGCGCAGTGCTCCTCCACAAAGGATTGGGCTTCATTGGGATAGATATCGTCATCCAGATGACCCAACTCCAGTGTGGGTATCGCTCCAGCGCTTAATCTTTTGCCATTGAATGAGTGTGTTTCAAAGTGGGCGGAGCAGATGCGGTATTGTGCTCTCATGGCTGTTCGGGGACGTGTGCGAATGTTGTGCATCCATTTCCTTAGCTGCGTCGGACTGTGAGGCAGCCGGAACAGATGTACCCCCTGAGCACGAGTCTTTCGACAGCTCTCCACGATGCACACCCTTTGAAGGCACAGTTTGCTGGCTTTCAATTTGGCTGGGTTCTGGTAGATTTTATAGCCCGGCGGAGAGTTCAACTCCAGAGTGGGCACCGCCATGGGAACTGGGCACTTTTTACTCAACACATGCGGTTCAAAGTGAGCCGAACAGACACGTCTCTGTGCACTGCCCACCATCGGCACTTGTAAGTTATGCGCCCATTTGGCCAAAGTGGACCGGTTCAGCTTGGGGAATCGATAGAGCTGGACATTGTGCAAAGCTCTCACCTTACGGCAATGGGGTAGACAGCATCTGGGCACCCAGGTCGGCTTGATACCACTTAACTCTCTATTGGGATCTCTGGTTCGTCGCTTGTACAACATGGTATGCTCGGGATTCTCGTAGAGGTTTTCAATATTACCCGATAGATTCAGGGTGGGTATGGCCCAGGGTCTCATGCGTTTGCCTATGCAATGGGATTCGAAATGTAAGTTACATATCCGTAGATTGGACAACTCGGAGACTTCCAGTTGCAGATTGTGCGCCCATTTGCTTAAGACCTCCGCTTCCTCGGGTGGACGGTACAGTTTGATGTCATCCACACTGGGATTACGTTTACAACTGTCCACACAGCATTCACCCTGCTCTTCCCCGTTATTGGGTGCACTGGGCCGGGCAAAGAACTCGGCCACTTCCTCGGGCGTGGGCAGCTGATAGGCTATATCCTCGTGACCCAATATTAGAGTTGGTACTGCCCACTTCTCCAGTCGTTTATTTCGCAAACAACGATCCTCAAAATGAACCTCACAGATGGCATCGTTGAACAATTTAGTGCCATCCGGCACTGGCCTTTGCAGATTCGCACACCATTTGGTCAGGAGAGGTACATTGCTGGGGAACCTATGAAGGTTTGCATGATCTCGGTCACGATTCCGCTTACACACAGCCACACAGCAAGTTTCGCGTATATTCAACTTCTTGATCACATCCGGATTCCGATGTATATCCTCATCGTCGTGCCCCAAGTGCAAAGTGGGCACCGCAAAGGGACGCATACAACCGCCAATGCAATAGGACTCAAAATGCAAACTGCATATCCGCATGCCTTTGTGCATTTTGTCCTCGGGTATCTTGAGATTGTGACACCATTTCCTCATCTGCTCCGGCCTTCGGGGAATAGTGTGGAATGTTATATTCTCATTGTTGTGGCGCTTGCTCTCACAGCTGGGCACACAGCAAATGTCCATGCTATCGGTGACGTTCATGCCAGTTGAAGTGCCCATACCAAGATATGATCCACTCATATCGGCGTCCATGTAATGCGAAGCCGAACTGGCCGAAGAGGAAGTGGATGCTGCCGAATGACGTTGATATGATTTGCTGTGATGCTGTTGAGCTGAATGATGAGAATGCTGCTGCTGATGATGGAGCTGCTGCTGCTGATGATGATTGTTGTGTGGTGTGGAACTGGGCGTAGGTGGTGGCCATAGTTCGTTCTCATAGATGTTGAAGGTATCGTTGTGTCCCAAATGAAGGGTGGGCACAGCACCTGGAAACAAAGAGGAAAGCATGTTTTTTAAATGTAAAGATTCAAAATTTCTAAAATATTCTAATTGAAGCCTTCACTAGGCTGTCGGAAGGGCAATGGAAACTGAAAGTAGCTCAGATTAAAGTGAATAAGGAGTTTTTTGAGTTGAAATGGATTTGGACACCTCGGCCGTAAACAAAGAAACCCAGAGAGGGAAATCTGTTTCTCTTATAACTCCGGTGTTATTTTGTTCGATCTGATTATACTTTTCAGAATAGATAGATATTGGGCCTTGCTTAATGTATATTAAAACAAGAGGCTCAAACTTGAATATTGTGGATCTGCCGGTTTTTTGCTGATAAAAGGGGGAGAGGGGATTGTCCAAATCTGAAACCAACTTAATCTGAGTACGGAATGATAAAAATTTGTGGCCCTATCTCTTATAGTCTCTGAGATCGACGCGTTCATACAGACAGACGGACAAAAGGACAGCTCAACTCGGCTGCTCATGCTGATCAAGTAATATATACTTTAAGAGGTCGGAAATGCCTCCTTCTCCCTGTTACAGACATTCGCACAACTTTATCATCACCATATATTTTCAAAAATACTCCTTTTCATTTTCTAAGCGATCGTTCGTATGGGAGCTATATGATATAATCATCCGATTTGTCCAAAAAAATATAAAATTATGTGAAAGCATGTGAAACAAACAAATACAAAATTGCAGGATGCTACCATTAAAAACAAAAAAGTTTTTCTAACTAAGAGTGTTTTTCAGAACTATCTTTTGTATGGCAGCTATACCATATAGTTGTCCGATTTTAATAAAACTTGGTAGAATTATAAAAAAAACTAAGAAAATCTACGACTATAAAGATTGGAGACGTTTCCATTGAAAAGAAAAATGCTTTTCTCACTATAACTAGTTTTCCGACCGATTGTTCCTATGGGAGCTATGAGATATAGTCATCCGATCCGGTCGATTCCGACATATTAGTAGTGTGCAGCAAAAATAACACTAAATTTCTAGCTCGATAGCTTTAAAACTGAGAGACTAGTTTGCGTAGAATCAGACAGACGGACGGACAAAGCTCAATCGACTCAGCTCGTCACCCTGATCAAGAATATATATATGGTTTATGGGGTCGGAAATGAATATTCCTATGCGTTGCAAGCTTCTGTGCAAAATTATAATACCCTTAGCAAGGGTATGAAGATTTGAAAATACGCAAAATCCGATTTCTACTAATTACACAACTTAAAAAGGTTTTAGTAGTAAAACAAATTATAAAGGTTGGCCTAAGACTATACGGTCTATTTCAGGCCTTATAGAGGCATTCAGTGAAATCTCAATAAGTTTTTTCCCATTTCTTTCAACCATAAAACATACAAATCGAGTTTCACTTAAATCGTCTTAGTAAAAATTTTCAAACATACTGAATATCACAGAGATTGAATTAAAGTTCTTCTTTTCCTACTTTCGGGTAGATTTTCCAAAATTGTTCGCCATAAGAACATACCCGTAGACGCATTTCAATGTTGTTTTAAGTTTAACAAACTGTAAGCTAAAACTCACCTGGCGATAGTTTCCTTAGTCCCAATGCCTCCTTAATGAAGTGAGCACTGCATATTTTATGATTTTTGCCACGATATACACCGGGATCTAGGCGTAGATTGTAACACCAGCGTCGCAGCAACACCTCATCTCTCGGGAAACGATATAGCGACATATTAAAGTCCGATGAGCGACTGCGGCGACAAAAGTTGAGACAACAACGTTTCTCCTCCACATACAAATTCTTGGGATTGTCATGTATTTTGCCATAATGTGCACCCAAATGTAATGTGGGTACTGCCCAGGGCTTTAAGCGAAACTTGCCAATGCAGCGCTCTTCAAAATGACGGCTACAAAAGTGACGCGGCTCCTTGGCCTGAACGGGCAGGCGAGCATTTTGACACCATTTGATCAAACTTTTGATGTCCTTGGGGAAATTATAGAATTTCAGATTACTCTCACCCCTTTGACTGCTGCAATGGGGCATGCTGCATCGTGCTATTTCACCGGTGGTAAAAGTGTTGGTCAATTCGCGATTCTGATAAAGATTAGCCACATCATCGTGCCCCAAATTGAAAGTTGGCACTGCCCAATAGCACAACGAATAACGATTGATGCAGCGTTTGGGGAAATGCATGCTGCAGATTCTAAAAGTCGTATAGCTTGAGGCTGGGATGTGGAACATCTTAAGGTTGTGTAGCCATTGATGCAAATATTTCTCATCTTTGGGGAAGGTGAAGAACTGTAGTGTGGGGCTAGTGCTCTTCCTTACTCCGCAGAGGGGAACACAACATAACGCATCCTCGGAGTCATCCAGTGTTGAGGAATGAGCCTGGGGACCACCCAGAGCTCCACCATGCATGGAGTTATCGCTGGCATAGGTATTGTTGTAGTTCGATTCGTGCATACTGAAAGAGGACTCGCTGGTGGAGTTGCTATAACTGCGCTCCAGTTTCACATTCACTTCAGTTTTATGGGCAGAGGAAAACATTGAGTTTCCATCGGCATTAGCCTGGCGCTGCTGCAGTAGGGAACTTAGAGCTGCTGTGGCCGGTAATGCAGAAGTGGAGGGGCTTGATTTGTGATGGGATGTGGTTGCAGCTGCTGGAGGCGTAGGCACTGCAAAAAAAAAGCATGTCAATATTTTAGATAAGAACTATATTTTACTCCCTCGACTGATACTCTCTCTTCAGAAACACTTACTTTCCATGGTGGCCATATGGCAGTCCTGCAGTTTATAATTCGCTTGATGTGATTGCTGCTGCTGCGACTGTGATTGATGGGATTGAGTTGCAGCTGCTGCCTGCGCTCCCGCATAATATTTGCCACAGAAATAAGGTGCCGCCAAGCGATGTTCATGGAGTTCTCCAGCCGTTTGATACCACAAACGACAAATGGGACAATCGTAGCGCTGTTGAAACTTATGTTGAGGCAAATGGTTATAAAGCTGCTCACGTGTAGGAAAAGTACCCGAGCACATCTAAATGACAAATCAGACACAATTAATATCCAATCCACTGCCAAATTCCACACACTTACATTACACACAAAACTATCGTATTCATGCTGCATATACTCATGCGATTCACAATCGGCAATTGTATCAAAATGTTTGCCACAATATTTGTGACAAAAGAATTTGTCCGCTCGATGCAATTGTTTGTGCGCCTGCAACTCCTCCGTACTCATAAAAGACATGGGACAAATATTGCATTTGAAATCATATTCCTGGATGCCGCAGCTGCTCTCGGCCACATGACGTAGGTAGGATTGCTTTTTAAAGAAAACCTCTTTGCAGCGTTGACAAATCGGTAAACTTTCCTCAGCGCGTTCGGTTTGCATTTTGCGCCTTGGATAATTATTGGGATTCTGCAACAAAAAGAGAGAAAGAGGCAGATTAGTATGTATTTTTAATAATTGAAATAAAATTTAATAAAACTAACCTTTCCATACGAATCATCTTTGACGGTTAGTTCCACTTTAGGACTCAACATGTCCTCGCTGAACTCATTAAACTTACTAAAATCAGCAAAGGGAGTATTATCATCAATATAGTTGGACTTGTAGGCATGTTCGTCAATGGGTTCCGCTGTTAAAAAAATAAAGAAAATATAATTTAATTAGAAACTCGGAATAAAAAATATAAAATATTTCAGCACACGCTCAGCGAGAAACTGCTGCGAAAAATTGCTTCTTAACCAATTGAATAATCAATAATTGAAAAAGTTGACTCGTTGCTTACATACTTTTTTCTTTAACTCACAAAATGCTACCAGAGCGGTCTCTAACCGAGAGCCCCAGAGTTACGCTGTACAAGAACGATAGTGAGAATCAAGTAACAGATCCACAAGTGGCACTAAATTTTTGGAAGATCTACTTTTCCAACTTGTTGAGGGGCAAGGAAGTCCTCTCTGGAGGTTTTAGACAAGGCAACACTTTTAGAGTGACATTTATAATACTTTACATACTTGGGTTTTGAATATTTGATCGATATCTCGATAATCCAATATTTCTGTTTGCCTTTAGGGGCCATTCCGATATTTTTTGTGGCGATATATCGATCATTTTTGAAATTTTACCATGATTGGCCGATTGGCCGTACATAATTAAAATCAGGGCTGCCATCCGGTTCGGCGTCGAACCGCTCCGTACTCGGAAACTCGGGAACCGGAACCGATCCCAAACCGGAGCAACAAAATGTTTCCCTGTCGAACCCGAGCGGGAGCAAACAAATTTCAAAAAGAGTTCGGTTAAAAAAATTATTATTCTTTCACAAACATCCCAGCAATTACTCCTCAACTTGGTAAGCTTGTCGCACAGAAGTTCTATAGTCTTCTGCAAGATACTGTAATATCTTATTAAAAAGATTTGAAAAAGATTCTCACATTTTAAGTTTAGTCCAAAATCTAACATCTTTTTTTTTTTTGTAAAAAACGGCATGCAAAGAAACATTTTGCAGAATTGTATAATAGTCAAAAGGAATTAATAGACGAAAGCATAAATGATTCTATACCATGTTCATAATGAAGATGAAATGTTATCTTTAGCTAAGGAGCTGGTAAATAATTAGCGAGCTCGCATTGTCTACTCTTTGTCTTTGTTTTATCCGTCCAAAGAGCCAGTATTGATGAAAAATTACTGGAAGACATATTAATGATTAACTTAAAATTAGCTCAAATATAATATAAAAACTAGGGACCGGAATCATTATGAGTTCTATTATATAAATCAAACTTTAATGATTATTTTTAATTTTTATTTTATTACTTAAAATATAATGATTAAATTAGATTTTTAAAATAAAACTCAATAATATAAATATTACTCAAACGTCGATTACTACTAGATTATAAGAAACATCAAAACTCTATACTTCTTTGAATAAAATGATTAATTTTCCATTAATTTACATAAATATTTTCCAAATTAGCGAAAAAATAGAGGAAAGTTAACTTCGGCTAAAGGAAGGACATATCCACTGAAAACAAACAATTTTTTCTCAATAAGACTACTTATATGACTCTACTTTTGCAAGACAGCTATACTATATAGATGTCAGATTTCGACCAAACTTAAAGGAATTAGGGAAAAACATAACAAACTAAGAAATACAAAGCTTGGAGGCGTTTCCTTTGAAATCAAAAAAGTTTTTCTCACTAAAACTAGTTTCTCGACCGATCGTTCATATCAGCTATAACGTATAATCATCCGATTTTGACAAAACAAAGAATTGTGTTTAAGCTTATAAAATAAATAAATGCCAATTTGAAAGAGGCTTACATTGAAAACAAAAAACTTTTTATTACTAAATGTAGTTTTCTAACCTTACTTTTCTTAGGCAGCTAAACTATATAGATGTCCGATTTCGACCAAATTTGGCAGAATTATGGAAAAGCATTGAAAAATAGTATAAACGGAGTTGGCAAAATATTACCAATTTAATGATAAGCGTTTTCTTTTGTAAATCATTTTAAAAGCTGTGAAGCAAAAGATCTTAAAAACAAAGGCTATTATGAGCGGGGATTTTACAAGTACATAGTTCTAAATAATATGCTAGGCTTTTTTATGACAGTATCAGGGCTATTTTAAGACACAGTCTCACAAAACCAAGCCATTACCATATGAACTCGTTAGCGAAGAAGGTCAAGTTATCTGATGTCTACCGTTTTTGATGAACCGAACCGTAATTTTAAGTTAGGAACAGGTTCGGGTTTAGCTTTTATTTCTAAAGAGGTTTGATTCACAATAAAATAAAGTTCGGAATTCCCAGATCGAGCCGGTTCGGTTCAAAACAGATGACTTTAATTCCCAGGTAAAAGACAATATAATCCAATAATGCACTGTATTCGAAAGCAATTCTTCAAACTAATAAACGAATTGTGAGCGTTCGATTTCAATCGAGTGCAAAAGTCATAAATACAATAGAAATAAGAATATTTCATAATAGGCCTTTATAAAATATGTAAAAGATAAGGAGTGAACCAAACCGGCTGTTTATATACTATGCAAACCACTGACCAAAGCCACTCTTTATGTTTGAGAGGTTTTCCGGTTCTACTCAAAATCTCTACCAAACCATCCTACTAAATCGATAAAAAAGAGCGAGGTCTTCAACCGATGTTAGCTTTCCTTATTTTTTGAAATTATATGATATTTTTGTTTATATTTTTTATCGCATTTGTTGTGGTAAAATTAATTCATTTCCTCTTGAGATTTACTACAACCCATTCAGTTCCTTTGTTTTATCTTTTTCGACAGTCAATCTGGTTTATTTAAGAACAGAGTACAAACACAGACATAGTTCTTTGAATCGATTTTACCAGCCTTTCATGGAAATTGCCCTAGGGTTCTAACTGTAGTTTGAAAGATTATTGATTTCTACCATAAATTAAGTTCACTTTCTGTTTCGGGGTGGAACAAGTGGAATTTAATAGCATTTCCCTTAGTTCTCTATTTGTTTCTATGGTAGCCGGGCAAAAGAAACTAAAACTGCGAAACAAAAAGAAACAAATTATAAATGGTATTCAGGGCGAACTGCTCTGGCAACAACTTCTGATAAGAAATGTGTGCATACATACTATAATAAATAAATAAATACATACATAGATAGCAGTCGGCAGATGTAAGAAACGGACTTTTCTCCACTTTCATTTTAACAGATTTTCTCAACAGAAAACGGGAAAATTAAATTGCCAGCCTCGCCCCACACAATAAGTTTTATAGGTTAGGTGGGCTATTAGAGAACTTTGGTTACATAAGATGCGACTTGAAAGAGCACAAAACCCCATTCCAACATGTATGGGTATATATGTATGTACTGTTATATATGTACGCCGGTAATATAAAGCATCTATCTGTGTATACATATTACTAAATAGATACACACACACACACACACACAAGCACACCGAAAACTGAGATACAGACCCGTAAGTAGACGAAACGAACGACTGAACCGAAACCAACCGAACGAAATAAAAGCAAAAACCAAAAACCTCAGCGAAACTCAACAAAAAAACACACCGAACCACACACAAAACGTTTTTATTGATTCGACGCCAGAATGGAGCTGGGAAAAATTACGCTACTTATAGGAAAATGAAAATGACAATCCCACACCCCCCGCTTGAGTAACTGTAAATCTGTGTGCGAGCGCGTGTGTGTGAGTGAGCGAGAGAGCGCGCGTTTATTTTTAATTTTAAAATTAGGATTTCTTGGGACTTACATTTAATTCTCATTTCTGAAGGAGCCGGTGGTGGAGCCATGGGATTGGCATACTCCACGGGTTCGCTTTTAATATAGGGATATATGCCATGGTGTCCTCCCATATAAGATCTTTGACTGAGATGTTGTTGCTGCTGCTGCTGCTGCTGTTGATATTGCAGCAGCTGGTTGTGGGCATAGGCCACCGTATTGGCCGTGTCTAGGTTATAACTGTTTGAACTCCCTCCGCTTACACCCCCCGTAGCATTGACATTGAGACCGCCGCCAGCGGCTCCATAATATCCATGTGTTCCATAGGCATTCAAGATGTGATTGTTGTTGTTGGTGGCCGCCGACGCTGGGTAGGGGGAGCTGGGCGAGGAGGTGGAAGCAACATGTGAGTACCAATTCATTTGTTTATGCTGCTGCTGCTGCTGTTGTTGTTGTTGCTGCTGCTGCTGGTGTAGGTGCTGCTGCTGCTGTTGTTGTTGTTGCTGGTGGTGTTGTGGGTAGTGTAAGGGGTGGGAGTGATGATAGTGCGGATTATGCTGTGACATTACGGACGGGTTTTAAATTTCAGAACCAGAATCCTTTTTGAAGAAAAGAAAAAGGGCGCGCTTCCTCTTTTTCTCTCTCTCGCTCTCTGCTGTCTTTTTTCATTGGCGTCTTTTATATACCAGTTTTTTTTCTGCTGTCTCTTCTTCACTTGTCTGTATGTATGTATCGAAATGTCATTATTTTCTTTGGACTTTTCGCTTGCTTGGCGAATCGTTTTGCGCACATTTTCGGTTTTAAACTTTCGACCCTGCTCTTGCAACTGCAATTATCGATTATCGCACTGATTTTGTGAGATATTTAAAGCATATTTTGTGATTTTCTTTGCATTAAAACAAACGAAATACGGAGAAGACCGAGACACAACAACAAACTGCGTGCCACAGCCAGGGTTGCACAACTAACTGGACTATCAAGCTCTATCGATAGATTAGAGAAGGGATTAGGGAAATATCGATAGGTTTGCTTTAACCTTGTGCCATGTAGAGGGGGTTTAACTCTGATTTGCTTCGAGATTAAGAATAGCTTTCTATTATACATTAAAATAAGAACATAAACGATTTTTTAAAGCTTACTTTTAAGAAAATCACAAACATATAACACTCTCTACTCGTTTTTAAGGTCAATGAAATTGTTTCTCATACAAAAACGGGCACAAATAATTTGTTTTCTTACATTTAAACTTTTACATGATGATTTGAAGTCCGAAAAAAAGGGTTGCTTAGGTAGAAACTACCCTCTAACACATTAAGGATACTGTTTTAACCACCTTCCCAGCCCGAAGACCCCAAGCAGTTTAAAGAAACAACAAATAAAATTTATTACCCAAATTTTTAAGTAATTTTGGGTCCCCTTATGCCCACCCTCTGTTGCAATTGCTCTCTAATTTGCTCTCCATCAGCCACAAGCTGCTTTTCCGCCATCCTGTCCAGAGTTCGACGTAATTGTTCCTTGACTTTGCCGACTCTTTCTGAATTTTTTGCTGATATGGATAGAATATTTTCAAATCTGAGTACACGCTGAGGTCGAATTTCCTCCGGACACTCGGCTAAGCTCTGCGTTAGGTCCTTCAGCTTAGGCCTCAGCTGGCCCAACAAATCCTGGGCACCTTCTTTGTCCATTTTGTTCAGTATTAGTATGCAGGGTTTGTCCAACAACAAAGGATCATACAGTTCCAGTTCCTTGTTGAGCGAAAAGATATTGGTGAGGCAGTCGCGATGCGCATGTCGAGGACTGAGTTGAAATCCAAATATATCCACCATAAAGAGCAGCAGCCGAGTGCGTTCAATGTGCTTGAGAAATTTGTGTCCCATGCCAAAATTGGCATGCGCTCCCTCAATGAGACCGGGCAAGTCAGCCACACTTATGGAACGCAGATCATTGTACTCCAAAGTGCCTATCTGGGGTCGTATGGTGGTGACTGAAGTGGTTGGAGGATACATTTAGTTTGATTAAAGAACTGTTTGGTATTTACTCACAAGGATATGCCGCAATCTTGGGCTTGGCGTTGGAAATGGCCTTGAGCAGGGTACTTTTGCCGGCATTTGGAAATCCCACTAGACCCACATCTGCTATAAGCTTAAGATCTAGATTCACTGTGCGACTTTCTCCCGGTCGTCCCAAGAATTGATTACCCAAACAGCCACCTGTTCCTCCACCTGCTGCTATGCACTTAGCATCAGGCTCATTAAGATCCGCCAATAGATTTTGCTGCTCATCATACACTTGCACACCCACAGGCACCTCAACGCACTGGTCCAGTCCACGTTTCCCAAAGATGCTAAATTTGCTGCTATCCTCGCCGCTGGAGGCAGCCACACGCTTATCCTTTAGTCCTTGGGATACCTTGCGCAGGGTAAGGCCATCTTTGGCAACGAGATAAACGCAACCGCCTTGGCCTCCGACTCCTCCATACTTGGGCAAGCCGTTGCCTCCATGTCCACCGCGCACTGTGAGACGCAGCGTGTCCAGAAAGCTGGGACGGAAGTGGGCACGAGCAGGCTATGGAAAAGTTCGACTTGCAATGGAATTTGAATACAACACAAGTGATATTCCTACCGCTTTGGTGGATTTTAGTAAGAATTTAAACAATTGCACCATCGTCCGAGATTATGCATTAGAGATGGCACTTTGCGATGTACACTCGTTGTCTGTAACTATCTATAGAGATGGGGGATACTTGAAGTAACGAGTCCCAGATTTAAATATGAAAGACCATTTTGTATTGTGGAAGCTTTTTTAAATTTATAAAGCACATTATTAATTTGATTGACCCAGCCCCTACAGCAAATCCAGCACAATATTTTTTAGGAGAATATGTTTTACAAGCACTACCCAGCGCATTGCAGCAAATTCAAGTGCAGCACCTCGTGTAGTAAATCACTTTCACCGGCAGCGACTTTCGGCTATCGTATAAAGTTTTATCTCTAGCAAACAGCTGATTGTTGCAGAGTCGGCAAACTTGAGTTCAACACGTGCGATTTGTTTTGTTATTTGGAAATGGAGCCCGGTATATGCTATATAAAACCAGAGTATGCAAATAAATCCAATTTGAAGACATTGTATACATCAACAAATTTGTTTCAGATATTTAGCTGAATCAAGCAGCGAGCATAGGGCAGTGCAAACTCAACCCGATAGTGGCGAAGTAAATAAGAGAAAACGCGAAGAAGGCGAAACAGCATCAGAGAATAACGGGTCAAAGCGAGGAGGCAAAAAAGATCGGAAACGGGGTCAAAACAAGGCAAGATCTTGGCTCATCCTGCGAGATGTAATTAAACCAGATACCTTCCCTTCTGCAGAATCGTCCCGTGTTCAAAGACGAGCGTTATTCCCATCTCTGTCATTCCTTGATCGATGGCACTGGGGGAGAACCGTGTGCATTGGCCAACTGTCGCTATGTGCACGATTTGGAAGCCTTTCTGGCCGGCAAAGGAGAAGATCTAGGCACAGAATGTTATATATATAATACTAAAGGATATTGTGGACGTGGTGTGAGTTGTCGCTTTGCACAGGGACATACAAGTGCCGAGGGCAGAAATTTAAAAAAGGAGAACTATGATGAGAAGGCGGCTCAAACCACATTCAATGGCGTAGGCACAGGTGAGTGTGTGACAACTTATTGAAAACCAAAAATCTACATTTCCATATTTCTAGAGCTCCAAGTGCGCTTACGAAAACATGAGTATGACTTCAGTCGCTCCAAAGAGTTAATCACCCAGGCAGAGAAGATAAGAGATGCTCGCAAGCAACAACAGGACCAGCAGGCTAAAGAGGATTCCGTCGCAGTGGACTCCTCTCAAGGGAGAGATGCTGAGCGGCCCAAGCCTGCCGTTGATTTCCGCGAGAAACTTGTACTTTCCCCTTTGACCACTGTGGGAAATTTGCCCTTTCGTCGTATTTGCAAAGAGTTCGGTGCCGACATTACTTGCGGTGAAATGGCCTGTGCTGTGCCCCTGCTTAAGGGCTTAGGTCAAGAATGGGCTCTAACTAAGCGCCACCAGAGCGAGGATATATTCGGTGTACAACTGTGTGGAAATAATCCCAATGTCATCACTCAGGCAGCTCAAGTGCTGCAGGAGACAGCCAAAGTTGACTACATCGATTTGAACATTGGTTGTCCCATTGATTTGATCTATCAGCAGGGCGGTGGCAGTGCTTTGATGCGAAGAACTAACATACTAGAGCTTACAGTGCGCAGCTGTGCAGGATTATCGGAGAAGTTGCCATTCACCGTCAAAATGCGTACAGGAATCTATGCCGACAAGAGTGTGGCCCATGAGCTGGTGCCCCTGGTAGAGGAATGGGGAGCCTCGGCTGTTACCTTGCATGGACGCTCCCGCGAACAACGATATACCAAGCATGCCAATTGGGAATATATAGAGGAGTGTGCACAAAAAGCCACGAATATGCCCATAATTGGCAATGGAGACATTCTTAGCTACGAGGATTATGTCGATCGTCGTCGAATCGCTCCACATGTTAGCTCAGTGATGATTGGACGTGGGGCGCTGATCAAGCCTTGGATTTTTCAAGAGATCAAAGAGCAAAAACCTTGGTCACCCACTTCGGCGCAACGTTTCGAATTGCTGCAACGCTATTGCAATTACGGCCTAGAGCACTGGGGTTCTGATACCAAAGGCGTAGAGAGCACCCGACGTTTTCTGCTGGAATGGCAATCATTTCTTTATCGTTATATACCTGAAGAACTCCAGTTGACTCCACCGCAAAAGATCAATGCTAGACCACAAAAATATCGTGGCCGTGATGAAATGGAAACTCTAATGGGCTCCTCAAATGCGGCGGATTGGGTTAAGCTAAGTGAAATGTTGTTGGGTCGTGTGCCCGAGGGTTTCAGTTTTGTGCCCAAGCACAAGGCGAATGCGTTTTAAGAACTGAAGAAAGATTTATGTAAGAGTTTATAACAGAATTGTTAACATCTTTTGAAACCGTTACAATAATATGTTGTACAAATAACCATAAATTGCCTAAAATTTCATTATGATTACTGGAAGATTGAAAGATGTTGATGTAGCATTCGAATGTTGGTTTGTATCTTCCAGTGAGTGGCTCTCACTTCTCTTGACTTTTAAATAAACTTGAAAATCAAGAAAAGGAATTGATCAGTTATCAGGAGAAATTTGCCACATATAAAAAGCGTTTCAATTTTATTAATCAGTATCATTAAATCACACAAATCACTTTAAATAGCTAAGCGCCTCTTCCACATCCAACTTCGAGCCCAGAAAAATGGGACTACGTTCATGAATCTTCTGTGGCACTATATCCAATATGCTTATCTTTCCATCACTGGCCAAACCTCCAGCCTGAATCATCAAATAGGCCATGGGATTGCACTCGTAGAGTAGACGCAATTTGCCATTGGGTGCCGATTTGGTGGCGGGATAGATGAAGATGCCACCATATTTGATTGTACGATGGACATCAGCCACCATGGAACCCACATAGCGGGCTCCATAAGGCTTTCCCTTGGTGGGATCCTTTTTCGCTGCAACATAATTAAAGACGCCTGCCTCCCAGTCGCTGGCGTAGCCCTCATTGATAGAATAGATTTTGCCCTTCTCCGGTACACGCATATTAGGATCGGTTAAAATAAATTCACCAATGGCCGGATCATACATGAAGCCATTCACACCCGAGCCCAGGCCAAGAACAATGGCCGTAGCCGAACCGTAGAGGGCATAACCGGCAGCTACCAATTTATTGCCCGGCTGGAGTGCGTCCTCAACGGTCGGTGCTCCCTGGCTTTTCTTGCGATAAATGGCAAAAATTGAACCAATTGAAACCAGACAATCGATGTTGGAAGAACCATCCAGTGGATCAAAGCAGACAATGTATTTGCCCTGCAAAAAAACAAGAATCCAGAAGATTTGTTATAAATAATAAAACAAATATTGTGAATTTTCTCAATATTAGAAATAGGGAATTGTTAAAAGGAAAACTATTGGGTTTTTAATATATATTAAATATGTTTTTCTTTTCGTATCGCAACCTAAAGATTTAATTGAATAACTCAACCCACCTGTCGCTCTGTTTCCACCTCAATCACATGCTCATTCTCCTCGGACACCATCAGGCATGTGGTATACGAGGATTTTAACATATTGATGAACAGCTCATTGGACAAGACGTCCAATTTTTTCACCTCCTCACCCTGAACATTCACATCACCAGCAATGCCATGGAGCTTGGCTATGCCAGCCTTGCGCACAGCCGATGCAGTCGCCTTAATGGCCGTCTGAATGCAGTTGAGCAGCTGTGAGAGATCTCCAGTGGCATTTTTGAATTTCCGCTGCTCCTGAAGCACAAAACGCGTTAGCGTCATGGCATTCGAATCGAAGGCGGGTCCTTGTTGGCTCATTTTGGCTAATGAAAGAGAGGATACATGGTTTAGTGTTTTTCTCAAAAAAAGGAGAATTTGATTTAGTTTTTTTGTAGCAGATGAGCCATACACTGACATTCGCATTTATGAATTTGATTTTTTTTACATTTTTTAACACAATTTTTAGGAATAATATTAAAGTAATCAAATTTATAGACAATTTTATTTGAAAAGAAAAAAAATTACTGGAAAAAATTTTTAAACAAAGAAAAATAAAACAGTGATCACATTTAGTTTCCAAACCAAAATATTCCCAAAATGTTTGATAACTGAGTAAACAGAATTCTTTTGAGTTTGTTAAAAATAAAAAACTAAGTTCTCCTCTAGCCATTCTAGACCTAAAAAACCGTCAGATCCACAATTTTCATCTTCAAAAATTCAAAAACAAATGAACAGGGTATTTTACTTGTTCTAACTAATTTGAAGAACATTTTTTTTTATCTAAGACTACTTTTCAGACTCTACTTTTCTATATCAGCTATACTATATAGATGTTCGATTTGGATCAAACTTGGTGGAACCATGGGAATGCATAGCAAACTAAGAAATACAAAGTTTGGAGGCGATTTCATGGAAAAAAAAAAGTTTTTCACACGATACCTAGTTTTTCGACCGATTATTCCAATGGCAGCTGTATGCTATAATCATCCGATCCGGTCGGTTCCGATAAATGGCCACCAAAAATGTGAGCAATTGGTTTTAAAAGATTATCTGGTGTAGGAAAATGCCACAATGCACAGAGTTGGGGGGAGGCTATTTTTTAAGTGTATTTCTTAGTTATTTAGATTAAATGTCCCCATCAAAATTTCATCAATCAGGATTAGGGTCAATAAAAATTTTTTTTATTAACTCATTTATTTATTTATGTTTCCATTCCGAGTCGTTTTTAAACGGTGGTGATTCAAGCAAGGCTGCAAACCTTTAAAATTATCCATGAGGTTCGGTCCGGGGGCTCGAACCCATTGTAAAGTCCAAGGTTCGGTTCGCGGACCGGTTCTTGGATCCCCTGAACCCAAGGTTCTGGTTCGAACCTTGGTTCGCTTGCACATGGAAGAATAATTTGACTTTTGAACCATAAATACGTTTAAAATGAAACATATTTACCTTTTATCCGTATGCTTAATCATAATGATCGTTACTTAATTTATTTCAATTATCAGCTTTTAGAATCGACTTAGTTTAGGTTAATTGGCACTATATCTTCCAGGAGCTGTTCATCTATACTAGCTCTTAACTGCTCGGACAACTATATAGTATAGCTGCCATTCAAAAGATAGGTCTGAAAAACAGTCTTAGTTAGAAGACGAACGATCGGTCGGAAAATGGGAAAAAGAGTATTTTTTGAAAATATTTAAGCGAGCACTTGCAAGGGTATAAAAACTTCGGCACAGACGAAGTTAGCTTAGCTTTCTCGTTTTTATATTCTATGAAGGGCTGTTTCGGTTTCAAATTCCGGAATATTTTGACAAATGAAATTTATTTCCAAGAAAAATTCAATACCTTCGTCCAAAAGAATTTCACTTCGAAATTAGTCTATTATTCGATTGGCAACGATATACATACCGTGCTTCTTACAAACATTAAATAGAGATCAGATATAGAATCTTCAGGCTGAACTTTGATCAAGCTGAAGAAGCACTACAGTACATTGATGATACCGCCCCTTGGAGGAAACAACTTCCAAGAAGAAATGATGTCAGATGACAGGTCTATATAAAAGACGTTGGGTTATAGCAGTAGATATGCGGGATTACTTGTTTTAAAATGGTTGACAAATCATTTTTAAAGACTATAACAATTCGAAATCGCTGAGGATTAGATCGAATTTAAGATAAAAATAAAGGAGATTCGGATATTTTCTGATCTTAGGGAATTGATAAAATGTCCCAAAATTATATAATAATTGTCTGAAGGTAGGCGCTTTACGTCTCAAGATTCGTCATTTAAGTTAGCTGAACCGAACCAAGTTAGCTTTTGGATTTTGGTTCTGCTTAGCAATTCCGAATCAACTGGTATTAGAGGATCGGCTTTGGTTTCGGTTTGGTTTAGAACCAACTTGTATTTCGGATTAATTTATTTACCTGAACCGACTTGATCCTGAAGATTCTAATAGATTCTCGGGATTAAGCCACTTAGTGAACCCCTCCCAATTTCTAGGAGCTCTGCAAGCCGGACACAATTTTTAAAAGAATGATGATATTCTACTTAATTTAATTGGTTAGTTGACTTAAGAATACTGGAATCTCAAAAGTTACACATTAATTATAAAACTGCAAAAGTAAATTTAAGAGTTGGTTTCATTCTCAAGGACAGGGACAGGCATTAGGAAAGTTAATAATGAACTACTTTAAAAACATTTTGGTTAATCATTGAGCAACAAGTTATAAAGGAATATGCTCGATACAATATTTACAGCAGGGCGGGCACAAGCAACAGGCAATACCACTTACAATCACCATTACCGGCCGCCATTATTGCTAAGGGTCCTACAAATTATGCGGTTCCTGTGGGTACACGTTCACATTATTAAGTATCAAAAAATGCCACATCGAGTTGAAGGTCAAATGTACGTTCAGGCTGTCGCAGGGGGGCACGTCGCTTCAAAAATTATTATCAAAAAACTTGTCCGTCTATTTTGTGCTGCGGTTTCATTGGTTTTATTTTGGGCTAGCTGATAACCTGTTTGCTTCTACATGGAAATAAAATTTAAAAAATGAAAACACAACGCAACCGGAAAACTTAGCAAAATATGTAAATTTGTTTTCTGAAATATGTTTTTGCTAGCCGTTTCTTAAAGCGACACGTGCACCCCTATTTATTTTTGGAACACACATGATTAGCCTATAAAGCAATATACATATATGTAGACACACTCTCGTGTACATATTTCAATATTAAATTGTTGCTTTATCCCCTGTGTCAAACGAACACTTGGGGAGCTTCTTAGTATGGCATTAACAAACTGCAGCACTTTCACTTACAACAAACAAATGAAAACTGAACACAAGAACTGCCAGAAAACAACGAACCGCTGTCGACGGGTGCACCAAAGAGACTGAGGACTAGGACCGAGTTGACTTTCAGCTGGCAACCGACCGCACCGGGAACGCCAACGTCACAACTTGTTTTGTTTGTGAGTCGCCATGCCAGACAGATAACATGTAAATAATATACATTTGGGTACATAGTCTTGTTTATATACAAAATATAAAGGAGAGAGCGAGAGAAAGAGAAAGAGAGAGAGAGTGGGTGCTAGCGCCCACCATATGCCATATGCTGCTGATGGAGCTAATGAGAGAAGTTGCCTCTGCAACTTTAAACTTGAGAGATACAATTACCCGTTCGTTTATTGAGTCGAACGTAGATTAGCAAGCGGGGGTGCCGGCATGTAGATAACACTTGTTCTGTCTATGTTTGTGCTTTCTCTCTGCCAAATTCTTTTCTCTTCAGAAGATATTTATATTTATTAGTTCCTTTGCCAGTACATTTCATTTGAAACTGAATTGCCTTAATTATGGTAATGATTATCAACTGAATCAGTTGAATATAATGTAAATTGTTTTCCATAGTGGAAAAAACAAACAAAAATCATCCTACTATTTTTTGAGACTTTACTGTAATCGTATTCTTTGTTGACAGTTTTTATACTCTGTACCGTAGGTACATGGAGTATTATAAGTTTGTGCAAAAGTATGTAACATCCAGAAGGAAGCATCTCCGACCCCATAAAGTATATAAATTCTTGATCAGCATCAACAGCCGAGTCGATATAGCCATGTCCGTCTGTCTGTCCGTATGAACGCACAGATCTCAGAGATGGTAAGAGATAGAGGTTTGGCATGTATGGGACATATGCTTCTAATGTCTGCAGGCAGATCAAGTTTATTTTCAATTTTGGCCACGCCCCCTCCCGCCCCCGCAATTTAGAAAAAACGTCATATCTCCCACAGTTTTGAAGATAGATGGCTTATTCCTTCTGGACATATTTAGTTATTAGGATAACTTATCGATCCGCCAAAGGAATGAAGAAGATCGAATGAACGGTTTTCGAGTTATGATCAAAAGAAGATTTTCTTGGTACAGAGTATGTTATAGTCGGGCTTGACCTACTTTCTTTCTTGTTCAGATGCACATCTGCAACGGTGATATAAGTCAAACAAAAATTAATCGTAATTTACTCGACTTAGAGACCATATCGAAATTTTAGTTCAGTAAAGTTAAAAGCAGAGCTAAGAATCTAAATACATATGCAAGACGCTCGAGCCGCTCATGAATCGGATACTCCGGTATTTTTGGGAACTTTTCTCACTAAGACTTCTTTTCTGACTCTACTTTTTAATGACAGCTACATATAGATGTCCGATTTCGACCAAACTTAGTTAAATCATCTGAATGCATATCAAACTAAGAAATACAAAGTTTGGAAAACAAAAAAGTGTTCTCACTAAATAATAATTCTCACTAGTTACTCGACCGATCATTCCATCTATAACCTATAGTCATCCGATTTTGACAAAACTTTGAAGACTTGTGTAAATGCTTATAAAATAAATAAAGGCCAACTAAAAAGAGTTTTACATAGAAAACAAAAAAAAATTTTCTTACTAAGACTATTTTTCTAACCTTACTTTTCTATGGCAGCTATACTATATAGATGTCCAATTTCGACCATACTTCGCACCATCATGGAGAAGTATTGACAACTAGTAAATACGGAGTTTGGATACGTTTGCAATAAGAACCAAAAAGTTTTTCTCACTAGAACTAGTTTTTCGATCGATCGCTCCTAAACTATTAAAAAAATTTGTCCTGAAAATTCTCCTATGAAATCCGTCCTACGGCTATTCACCCTTAAATAAAGGAGATTTTCTAATTTTCAGTGCTAATTTTGTATGAGTGTATGGCAGCTATATATTATAGTCCACCGATCCGGCAGGTTCCGACAAATGTGCAGCGTATTTGTACCAGAAGACTTCGTGCAAGAATATAAATATTTAATGTGGTCGGAAATGCTTCCTTCTATACGTTACAAACATCTGGACAATTTCAATATACCGCCAGCAAAGGTTTTAAAAAACCTCAATTGTATAATCGTCAAAAGGAACTAATTAGCGAATGCTTTAAAGATTCTTTACCATGTTCATTGTCTGATAAGGGCTTCCGTTTCGCCCTTTTAGCTACTTTATTACTCCTTTTAGGCGGCTAAATTGAGGGTCGGCAAATATGTATTGAGTCAAGTATATTAAAGGGTTGGCTGTTGTTTTTTATGGTGATTTTCGTGTACCGAACACAAACGTCTTTATATTTGAAAATT
The DNA here is from genome assembly GCA_035044965.1 of Lordiphosa andalusiaca. NCBI lineage: Eukaryota > Metazoa > Arthropoda > Insecta > Diptera > Drosophilidae > Lordiphosa > Lordiphosa andalusiaca. Next base: position 88,518 of record JAWNNM010003014.1, on the reverse strand, counting down.
TGAGCTTAAAGCTTGTTAACAGGCATATTTTTAACATTTTTAGGCTCGTTTTATGCTGACCTTTGCTCATTTTAATATTATATTATATTATATATGTCGAAAAATACAACCGTAAAGTGATTTTCTTCTAGAAATTTAATTTTTTTCGTAGTCACTTGACAATCTGTGCTGATTGAAGTAATAGATGCCCAAAAGTTTCCGCAAACAAATGCCCTCAATATTACGTTGAATGCTCAAGAAATAAACACTTTCCAGTCGTCGTTGATAGACAAAAGAGAGGGATGGACTGCCGGTGCGCGACGCTAGCCTAAAGATGTGTCTGAAGACCTTAGCAAGTCAATGGAACCCCTCAAGCGAAGAGAAAATATATATTTTTTTTTGAATTTGACACCAGCAGGGTCCAAATAATCCGAACGACTAAAAAAACTATACACAGAAAAAAAAATATGTAAAAACTACACGAAAATGTAGTTTTTCCACACGTTTAACAGGGATTCTGCACCCACTACGTTTATGTAGCTTTTCTATATGCCACTTTTCATTTATACATGCGGCATATAGCTTTTCTACATGACACGAAGTGGGCCCAGCCCGAACAAAAAATTCAGCTTTGATAAGAGGGGAGTGTGGTGCGCAGGAGGAGGGTAGGAATGGGCACGGGAGGGGCAAGCCTTCTTTCTGAAGAAGCCTAAGACATCAATTTATTTTCATAACTCACCTTGTCTGGGGTTCGAACTCATAACTCACTTACCTTATCTCTGCAACTCAAACATAAATGCCGGCATCTCAGCCCAGACGACTACCAAGCACTCTCGCAGCATTGCCGCAAATCATTATAATAAAGGGAAGTGACAAGTAACGGTGAATTAATGGATCAACAACTCGTTTCGTGTAGATTTTCTTTACGCAGCATTCACCATTTGAAATACTAAACTTTTATTTAGAAAACCTACAAGTAGCGTGTGAATAACAACTTTCTAGATAAAACATATAGCTATTCTGTACCGATTTTAAGCTACAATTTTTGTTTAGATTTTCCACACGCTCCTGTGGGTTTTCAATATCTAAACGTTAATGTAGAAAAAAAATGTTCGTAGTTTTTTGGAAATATGCTAATTTTCTCATATTGTGTATTCTTTGCATTTGTTAACGCAGCATTCAACTTTTTAACATGCCTAGTTCAGTTTTTTTATTTCTACACGAAGCATTTATTTTACTACGTTTAGCTTTCAGTTTTCTACATATTTCGTGAAAAATTTTATAGGGTGAACTACGTTTCGTTTAGGATTGCCGTTTTTTTCTAAAACGGTGATTTCGCTAAACTTTTTCAACACTGTCATAGCTAAATAACAAAAAAGAAAGTCGGACAAGCCCTGTACCAACAAGATTATACTCTTAGGATAAATTTTGAAGCTAAAGTAGCAGCGCTGCTGCTGCGAGTAGTCTTTTGATCATAACTCGACAGCCGTTCCGGATGAACGGCCGATCGGATATTTTCAGCATTCTCACCAAATATGTCTAAAAGGTACGAAACATCTAGCTTTAATACTTTGAGAGGTATGGGGTTTATACCCGTTACTCGTAGAGTAAAAAGGGTATACTAAAGTCGAGCAAATGTATGTAACAGGCAGAAGGAAGCATCTCCGATATCATAAAGTATATATATTCTTCATCAGCATCAACAGCCGAGTCGATATAGCCATGTCCGTCTGTCCGTCCGTCCGTCTATATGAACACCTAGATCTCAGAGACTAGAAGAGCTAGAGCGACCAAATTTTAGATGTAAGCTAGTATTGTCTGTAGGCAGATCAAGTTTGTTTCAAATTTTGGCCACACCCCCTCCCGCCCCCGCAATAAAAAATTGAATTGAAAATCTCCTGCAATTTGTAAGCTATCGAGCTCAGATCTTGCAGTTTAGTGCATAGGGCCAATATGTACAATATCACAAATTTTCATAAAGATCGGATAATAAATGGCAGAGTTAAAAAAAAGTTGCATACTTATCTGAGCCGCTTGAGGTTATTAAACACTAATTGCCTTGAGTAACGGGTATTTCGAAGTCAGAAAGGGCCGACTTTAACTTCGCTCTCGGTTTTTTTTTTCAAATTGAGTGGGCGGGAGGCGGGCGTGGCCAAATTCGAAAATAAACTTGATCTGTCTGCAAGCATAAAACAGTTTTTGTCCCATATTCGCCAAATCTACATCTCTTACCATCGACACGGCTGTTGATGCTGATCAAGAATATGTATACCTTAAAGGGTCGGAGATGTTTCCTGCTGGCTGTTATATACCATTGCACAAACTGAATATACCCTATGTATCAGGTCAGCTATAGAGTATAAAACGCAAGTTTTGAGTTAATGATGCAGATACATTTGATAAAGTGTTCTATAAGTGAAGCGATATCTTAATTATACGAGCTGCAAGAGTATATAGACTTCTGTCGAGCTGAAGTAAGCTTTTCTCTATTTTAGTTCAGATAACATTTTATCGTGAATTCCAAATCGTTTAAAATTATCATACGTACGAAAGTTTGAAGATAAGGAAAGAGAAAACACACAAGACTTGTATTTAACGACAACCACTTGTAACATTAATAATGTGTATTAGTTGTATATATTTGATTTTTATAACCACAAATATAGATTATCACAGGGGGGCTCGACCCTAGTTGATGTTTACACGAAGTACAACACTTTGTGGCCAACTGCTATCACTTTTATGGAGGTGTGTGGTCTGCCGACTGATAAGTTTTTTTTTTTTAAAAAATCACACTTTCTATGGAATTGATATTTTGGCTTGTCATTGCTTTGACCTTTTTTTGGTGCCTGATAATTTGCTAATTTGCGCCTGATTAGTTAGAATGTGTCGATGAATTTAAACATAAAACACTTGTGTTGCACATACCTATATGCAAATATATATATATACATACATATAGAGCATTGCCAATAAAATGGGATTTTGTGCACTTTGTAACGTTGACGCAAGCGGACTTATCAACGGAAAATCACATGCTTTAATATTCATAGTTTCATCCATGACTTTCATCTCCCGTAATCTCTGCCTCTCCATGACATTTCCTTGCTTCAACCATATAATTACCAATCAATTTGAAAACATTTACCATTCGTTATTCCAGTTTCCGGGAATATGCGGCCAAAGTGTCTCACTAAATGGCTTGCTAAAAACCCGCAATTATTTTGCTATTGTTGAGTGGCGTTTCAACCCTCCGGCAGTTCATTTTAACATGCGCAAGGCGAAGTCGTGGGCGTGGCAGTTGGCACTCTTCAACCCTATACACAAATGCGCACTGTTTAACCTTATTAGTGAGTACTTTTTGTTTGGCACTCAATTGGATTTGATTGCCCCGCAGTAAAGTAACAATACCAGATTTTCTTACTTTTCTTTTTTTCTTTATTGAATGCACTAAGCTGGCTAACACATCAATAGACAGAAAGAGATAGATACAGATTGAGAGAGAGAGAGAGGGGGGGAATAAAGAAGGTGTGAAAAGATCTTAAAATGAATGTACTCGAATACAATCTCTAAATTTAATGGTTAATAATCTTAGATCTAAGTGGGACTAGACTGACGCTCATTTTCAATTTCAAATTAATATTTACAAATTATGTATTCGAGGGGGGGCTGCGAGGGTTAGCTTTAAGATTTGTTTCGGAATAATGCTTAAAAACTTTAAAGAACAACTGGGGCATACTTTATTTATTTAGATTTAGATGCAGATTTTCAAATTTGAATTGGAAACTGAACTGGAAGTATTGAATAAAATTTGTAAAAAATAATAATGACCATTAACCCTTTTGAACAGTCCGCAAAGTTTAAGAGAAAGTATCACAGATATTGCACATCCTTTTCAACCTAATTTGCAGAAATCAGTCACTTAACCCTCTGATGACCCTAATTTATCTATTAAGGGTTACATAGATATATAGAATCTCATACATATATCTCAAGTATATACGGAAATTATTGTCAAAATTACACAAACATTCTCACAGGTAAATTTAAGGTGCTGGCGGCATCCCGTTACCGACCCGCTAGTTCCCATAATAAACCGAACCGGCATCGTTTTGGAAATGCTGATCCGAACTATAAACCACTTAACAAAACGCTTCGGTTCACTGACAAATTATAGGGCGTAAAACACTTAACTTCAGCATTTTATACTAAACAATTTCGAAATTTTCAAAGATTTCCTTAAAAGTTTCATTTGAAATTCGGATAAACTACGATTCGCTGATGAACCCTCTAGATGGGATACTGATAGACCGAATTGATTCTTAGCGATGCCAAGTTGATGACTTGTCACCAATTTACAACATGTGATGCCGTACATCTACTGCAATTGTTCAAAGACCGAGTAATATACCTTTCATCGGACTATATTCCTGCTCAGAAAATAATAATGACATGATCTGGGGCTCAATATTGTATTATATTTTCCCATATCAATAACGAGAAAGCTTCGTCTGCGCCGAAGTTTTTATACCCTTGCAAGTGATTGCTGAAATATTGTCGAAAATAATTTTTTTCCTAGAACGACCCATTTTCCGACCGATTGTTCGTATGGGAGCTATATGATATAGTCATCCACTTGGACAAAAAAATTTAGAATTGGGTGAAAGCACGTAAAACAATCAAATACAAAATTGCTACTATAAAGAAACAAACAGATTTTTTTAACAAAGACTGTTTATTAGACCTATCTTTTGTATCGCAGCCATATTGTTGTCCGAGTTTCATCAAACCTGACAGAATTATAAAAAAGCATGGAAAACCTTTAAATACAAAGTTTGAAGACATTTCCATTGAAAAGAAAAAAGTTTTCTCACTAAAACTAGTTTTTCGACCGATTGTTCTTATGAGATATATTCATCCGTGCAGCAAAACGACGAAATCTGTAGAGATTTTAATATAAACGATTGAACATTGAACTAAACTAGGAAAACTTTAGATGAAAAGTGATAGAAAAGTTGCAGGCTACTTAATTATAGAGCAGGATTCAAATCTCTTAACTCTTGTCATCTAATCTAGTAGATATAAAGGCAAGCGGGCTTACCTCGAAATGAAAACGTTTATACGAAAATCTCTAGAGATATCTGGGGTACCCTCAATTAATAACACAAGTTTAAAAAAAATGGTCACTTTTTAACCAGAGAAGATATCAAACGTTCCAAACATATTTTCGGGTGCTGAATTCAAATAAATTGCCCGTTCTGCCCCAGCACGGCCAGTTTTTGAGGAATTTGCATAAACGTGTGTTTGTTATATTAATAGGTCCTGTAGCCACATTTATAAACCTATTGCAACCACATTTGTTTCAAACTAAACTTAAATGAACAACGATCACGAAAAACTAAACCCAAAGTTTTTATTTAATTCCTAAGATATCATAATATTGATTGAAGTATGAAAAATGTGAAGTTTTCAGGGAAATTTCACGTTTTTCCCATGTTAAAAAAATTCGTAAAAATTTGTCAACTGAAAAAAATCACAAAATTAACTTTTTAGTAGATTTAATCTTTATATGGTCATTTGAAGTGTATAATATCGGCATTATATTGATAAGAGAAAATATAATACAGAGCTACAGATCAAATAATTATTTTTTTCTGTGTACAAACTCATAATATTGGAAAACGGAATCGTTCCCTTATTTAATATTTTAATAATTATGAGTGAACCACTAAACCGAACCAAAACCGCTTAGCTCCAAAATCCACAAAAAGGAACGGAATCGGAGGCTGTAAAGCTGCTCGAACCACTGAACCGAAAAGTCCATACTTCCGAGTGGCTTGCACTTCTGCTTAAAACTGTGTTTTCAAAGTGGGCGAAGAAGACTCGAATATGACTTTTCGAAACTGTTCAGAAGAACGGGTTGAAAACGACTAACACTTTCTTCTGACAAAGTAACATTTGTCACCACATTTAGCACAATTCTAATTAGACAGAGGACATGAAAATTTTATAAAATATTTGCCGGAAAATGGCCGGTTGGACTAAGTGTGAGCTGTGCCGAGCTCGCCTCGGGGACATCTAATGAAAAAGATAATTATTTGTACTACTTACACATTCGTTCAGCTTCACCATCTTCAGTTCTCAAATTTTGCAGACCGGAAGAAAACATTGGTGAATTCACACGCTTAGGAAATCAGAAAAGTTTGGGTCCTCAGGACTGTTCAAGCACAAGAACCGACCAGTATTGAAACTTTCAGCTAAACACCATTATTGAACGAAGGCTCGACTTCACATCTTCTAAATAACTGCTATTTGTAAGCTTATGTGACATATTGAGCTTTGTAGAAGATATGAAATCGGCCCTAAATCTGCTTACTTTCAAACAATAAAGTTGATATGGGTCCGATTTTCCATCTTCTTTATAGCTGCAGAAAAACTTAGATTTTGCTCTGCTATTTGTAGGTGTATGTGACAGATAGCTCTATGTAGAAGACTGCCCCAAAATGGTTAAAAATCAGGAAATTCAAATCCATTTAAATTATTTCAAATCATTCAGTGATTTTTGGGATATTTCTAAGCATTTTTTCCCACATCAAAAAGCCTAAAGCTAAGGACCCAGACGCAAAAAACTAGATTTTGTTATCCTTATTTGAGCAAAATTTGTTTGCTTATTGAAGCTTAGCCTAATTGGCACCCTATTGACACAATTTTTTCACCTAATAACCTATGTAAGCTGATATAATTTCGTATCGCCCACAATATCCACATCACTGGAGTTATCCTCATCCTCGCTGTCTGCCTCCAGATCCGAATAGTCATCTGTGGAATAGCCCTGCTGAAGGAAGCACATGCCATCGTTCATATTACCGCGAAGCATATGCAACTGTTGTTGATTGGAGGGCGTGGAATGTGGTTGTGCTACACCCGCTCCCCCACCCACACCCGATCCAGTCTTGGCTTGTTTGGCGTCCGTGGCATTGGAGCAGGCGTCGCTACTTTGTTGTTTGCCCAGCTCCGTGCGTGAAAAGTCAACGGGTTCTGTAAAATTGCACAAAAATTAATTTAATTTTGCGAAAAACTTGAAGACAACTTTGAGGCCAAAACTAAAAGCCAAAATATCCCAAAGGGCTAATTGAAAGTCCAAAAGTTTCTCCAAAGAAAGTTAGGCATAAACTTCGAGGAAAACTTACCATTGGCATTGTCGCGTCGTCGCAGTTGTTTCTTGTGTTTCATGCGCCGGTTCTGGAACCAAGTCTTGACCTGAGTCTCACTCAGACCCAGAGCGGTGGCCAGCTCGACCCGCTCGGGCGTGGACAGATACCGTTGAGCCTCGAAACGTTTCTCCAGTCCTGATAGCTGTGGATCACTGAACACTGTGCGGGCCTTACGCCGACGGCAATGCCGCAGAGCATTCACATTCATGCCCAATCCTAGGGCCAGCTCTGGCACACAGCCGGGCCCACCGAAAAAGGGCGACCCACCAAACAGACTGGCTGCAAAAATTAATTCGTTTAAAGTTTGGTTTAGTTTTCCAATTCAATTACTGGGGAAAAACTTTTGGTGTGTTAAATGGCTGTTGACACTGCCCGAAACATTTGCATACCTTGCGACAGAAAGTAGGGATCCACCGATTTGTATGTGCCCGACGAGGGTGACAAATAGCCCAATGTCATTTGCAAGAACCCATGATCACTATATGGTGCACCCGGATAGAGCACTCCATTGGGCGCTCCTGTACCAGGTGGCAGTTGTGGAGGAGGCGGTGGTGGCTGTGCCGAGGCCATTTGGGAAGCCGACGGATCTGCAGCTGAACTGGCATAGTGCGAGGCACCTGGACGTTGATGATGGCTAGGTGTGAAAGGTAATAAAATAAATAAAATGTAATAAAATAGAGGGCAGCAAATAAAGTCAGACAAGTCGGACTTTAATATACTCTAAAACTGCCAAAGTGTATGCTCATTTGCATTCGAATCGATAAAAATGCTGATAACGAGCCTTCTATCTATAGGTTTGATTTCAGATGGCATAAAAACTTATTTCGGCACAATACTTTATTCAAATAAGTCTACTGTACATAAGCTGTCAGATTTAAAAGCATGTAAAAACTGTTTCTATTCGTGTGAAGTTTCATGCTCCCTGGAAATCTGCCTAATAGTACAAAGCTGTGGGAGATAAGTTTTTTCAATATTCTTGTTAAGGCATAAGAGGCCAAAATGATAATCAAACTTAAACTGCCTGCAAGTATAGGGAGCTTTTTTCCAGAACAAGTCGAAAATCTGGCACTCACCATCTCTGATATCTGTTCTTTAATACGAATATACGGAAACTGAAAAAATATTTATATATATATATCGGAGATAATTCATTTTGTCTGCTACTTTTATTACTTAACGTACTCCGTGTGCGTTTTGTCCCAGACTATAAAAATTTTGATGATATTTCACATATTTCAAATCACTCAATATATATAATAAGTTATGGTAAACCCTTACAAAGGGTATATTAATTTTGCCCAGAAGTTTGCAACGCATACAAATATTCATTTCTGACCCCATAAACTATATATGTTCTTGATCAGGGTGACAAGCCGATTGAGCTTTGTCCGTCCGGCTGTCTGTCTGTTTCTACGCGAACTAGTCTCTCAGTTTTGAAGCTTTCGAGCTGAAATTTTGCACAGAGTCTTCTTTTTGCTGCACACTACTAATATGTCGGAGCCGACCGTTTCAGCTCCCATAGGAATAATCGGTCGGAAAACTAGTTTTAGTGAGAAACTTTTTTCTTTTCAACGGAAACGTCTCCAAACTTTGTAATCGTTGGATTACTTTGTTTTTTCCACCAAGTTTTATTAAAATCGGACAACTATATGGTATAGCTGCCATACAAAAGATAGGTCTGAAAAACAGTCTTAGTTAGAAAAACTTTTTTGTTTTTAATGGTAGCATCATGCAATTTTGTATTTGGTTGTTTCACATGCTTTCACATAATGAATATATATGAATATATCGTATAGCTCCCATACGAACGATCGGTCGGAAAACGGAAAAAGGGTATTTTTTTGAAAATATTAAAGCGAGCACTTGCAAGGGTATAAAAACTTCGGCACAGCCGAAGTTAGCTTAGCTTTCTCGTTTTTTATTTAATCGCCATAATGTTTGTTATTTAAACCCTAACGGTTTCTCTTTTAAACAAACAATAAATACCTAGGTAATAGCATACAATAAATGCTGGCCCTGTTATTTTCACTCTGTGACGATGTTTAAGTACTTAACAGTGGCGATTGAACAACAAAGATTTCAGTTACATTGGAAAAACCCATCTATCCCCTGCATACCTTTCGGCTGTCCTAAAAAATGGAGTTTAATAGTATTTACCATTAAACAACAAGAGAGGTAAGGTGGCATCAGTGTGAGTTCTCTGCAAAGTACCTTCACTTTTAGTGCTGCGCGTACTTTTTTGGCAAAAGTACGCATCACACTGACACAGCCCCACCTTTATTGTTGCATCATGGTATTTACTAAGGAATTTTGCATTCTTGCATTTGAGATTTACAAAGCAGCAGACTATAATCAAATGTTTAAATTAAAACAAAAAAGAAAGTCGGTCAAGCCCGACTATAGCATACTCTGTACCAACGAAATTTTACGCTCAGCATAAATATTGATGCTTCAGTAGTAGCTGAAAGCAGCGCTGCTGCAGCGAACAGTCTTTTGATCATAACTCGAAAACCGTTCATCCAATCTTCACCATTCCTTTGGCTGATCGATAAGTTATCCTTATTACTAAATATATCTAGAAGGAACAACCCACCTATCTTTAAAACTGTAGGAGATATGACGTTTTTTCTAAATTGCGGGGGCGGCAGGGGGCGTGGCCAAAATTTAAAATAAACTTGATCTGCCTGCAGACATAAAAAGCATATGTCCCATACATGTCAAACCTCAATCTCTTACCATCTCTGAGATCTGTGCGTTCATACAGACAGACAGACGGACGGACGGACAGACGGACAGACGGACATGGCTATATCGACTCGGCTGTTGATGCTGATCAAGAATATGTATACTTTATGGGGTCGGAGATGCTTTCTTCTGGATGTTACATAACTTTTACAGAGTATAAAAAATAAATCCCAGAGTATTACAATTTTACAACTTTTGCTTCTTAGGGCCGATTTCACATCTTATATATAGCACTATCTGTCACATAAACTAACCAATAACAGAGGAAACTTGGAGTTCATCTGACACATAGTAGCTATATAGGAGATGAGGAATCGGCCCTTAGAGTATTAAATGTTCATAAATATGTGTTAAGATCGAAGATATGTGGAATATATGTAGAACATTGCGTATGCATTGAGAATGGCATGATTTGGCCGTAATATTTTAAATTAATAATATTTATAGTTCAGAAAGCAGATTGATTGCTAGTCAATGCTATGAATATTTTTCATTTGATAAACTGAGACTTTCCGAATTATTGGAAGGCCATGCAAACAGTCGACGAATGATTGGACACTCGAAGTTTTTCCAAGTCTACACTCATAACTAGACAGCGGACTTTGCATATTTTCATACAGATTTTCATTCAAGTAAGTCAAAGTAAATGTGCACAACACTAAGTATATGATGTGCTGAAATTTAACGTAAATAAAATTCCAAAAATTCTGCACACAATTCCAAGATAACTTAAATAATTATTTAATGAATTGGAAGGTGAGTAAAAGACATAATGATGTGAAAAAGTATGTTAAATACGCCTTTTTCCGAGTCTATTGAGATTGAAGTCGGTTTACAAATATGCAAAATCCACTGTCTAATCATAACAATCATATTTGATTTTACCATGCCCCTTTTATACTAAAAAAATACTTTAAATTGACTAAATATCTCCAATACAGGGAATTCCCTCTTGAAAATTACAAGCAATCGTATTTTTCGTATAATGCCAGATATATATTGATGAACACTTTTAGCCAATTTAATGTTAGTAGTATTTTAGCCGTCTAGCAGCCAGCGTAATCGATGGCAAAACTTAACTCAGAGATGGTAAGAGATAGAGGTTTGACATGTATCGAACATATGTTTCTTATACTTGCAGGCAGATCTAGACTATTTTTAATTTTTGAACACGCCCCTTACTGTCCCCGCAATTTCTTATGTATATAACTTCGCCTGACCCGAACCCAAATTTAAGGTTTGGAACAGGTTCAGGCCTTGCTTTTATACCTTACGAGGTTCGGTTCAAAGTAAAATGAAATTTGGAGTTCTGGGTTCGAATTAGCGCTGTTGTAGCACATATTTCATAAATTCAGAGGCATCGCTCATAAGTATGGGTACAACAACTTTTGTGGCCCACATGCCATAGTTCAATTTCCAAAAGATTGACTTTTTTTTGTGGGGATCGGAACTCAAGACTTTTTGCACGCAAAGACGATTCGTGTTAGCTCGTTGCACCATGGCATGCTTTCTTTAGAAGCACATCGAAATGGCTAACTACTGCCACTAAGCACTTATATTTTTATATATTATATATAAAGATCCAGGCTCAATGCAAGAAGCGAAACCAAAAAAACACAGCTGGAAGGAAATATATACATATATAATTGATATTATAAGTTAATTGCAACTTTTTTTCTGAGCAAGTATTTTCACTCTGTGATCTATAAAGTGGTCAGATTTTCCACCAAATTTGTAGAGCTTTGAAAACTTAAAAAACCAGGGATGCAAACTGGTTCTAAGCCGAACCGGTTTTAAGCCAGAACGAACCGCTTGTTTCTGGTGGAGAACCGAACCGGCATTCTTTCAGAAATGCTGAACCGTAACCAAAACCACAAAGAACTACGGTTCGGTTCGGTTCAGTTCTCTGACTAGTTTTTCGACGAAATTCCACCAGGCAATGATACTCATTAATTATTGTTGATTTGAATCGTTTCCCTAAGATAATTCTTATGATAATTGTACGACATTTCATTCAACCCTCTACATACTTAGCGATGCCTGATCGATATAATCATAATACAAATACTGTAAGTCTTCTGCAATTGTCCGCCGATCTCTTAATACAGCTTGTCTTGAAAGTTGATAATTGATTTGTCGTCCTCCAGTGGACAATATTTGAAATATTCTGTAGTATTTCTTTACCTTATTTCAATGTTTGTCAGTTAGGGTGTGTGAAATGCATGGTACGTATTCTTTTATAGCTACATTTTCTGATTCCTCCAGGGACTTATAGACGCTTTCTGTGCATCCCACATCATAAAGTTTTGACATTCTTTTAATGATTTTAAAAATATTGAAATGGTTTATAGGAATTCAATTTCCAAAGTGTGCGAAAGTCTCATTACGAATCATGATATATAATAATGTGCATTTATGAACCACTGAACCGAACCGAAACCGCGGTTCAGTTAGCTCCAAAAACCATGTAATGAACCGAACCGGCGGTTTAGAAGCTGCGTGAGCCCCTGAACACTGGTTTGGTTTGTCTTCGAGTGGATTGCATCCCTGAAAAAACAGTAAGTTTGAACTTTGCAGACCCTTTCATTGAATCTAGTTTTCCGACAGATAGTTCATATGGTAGCTATTTATATGCCATTGATATGTGATCCTGTAGGTTCTGACTTATTAGCAGCGTGCAGTATAAAGATGACTCTGTGCAATTCAGCTTAAAGACTGCGAGACTAGTTCGAGTATTACAACCGACAGAGGGACAAATAAGTATATTAAAACGGCTCAGCCAGTCCCCTTGCTCAAAAAATATTAAGTTTATGGGGTCGAATGTGAATTTTTCAATGCGCTGCAATCTTCTTATACTACGAACCGTTTGCGAGGTTATAAAAAAAAATTGAATTTGCATCTAGAACAGCCCCTGCTAAATGATCGAATTTGTTTTTAAATAAATTGCCAAAAATCCTGACATGTTGGAGTATATTCAATGCTCGAACAACATTTACAAAAAAATGATATTTTGGCTAGAAAGATAAATAAGCGCCGCATGTAACATTATAAAAATAAAAATTTCAAACTTAAAATCATTCTCGAAATTGAGACGAAATGATAACAAAAGTGCACAAAGGTGGCAAAATCACCACCCAAGATTATAAACTTAATTTAAATCTTAAGTCCACAATCTTGGAAAAAAATGGTTTAGCCTCGATTTCCAAATGAAAGCATCTCATGTTTAGTACGCAAAAGAAGGGGGGAAAAATATTATATTTTTCTGTTCTGTTATATTTACTTAATACTCTTTTTTTTCCTTTTTCAAATCTTCCCCGTCTGGAGTTTGAGCTCGGTACCTCGGTCGACTTGCATGGCAACTGAACCCGCTGGGCTATCATCCAAATGCTAAACGCAGTGGTAAAAATCTCTTACGCACAGAGAAAAAAAGGATATTAAAGAAATTTCATTGGAGTAGTATTCATTTGGACGGGATATGTCTTAAATGTCCTTTTAATCATCCAACGGAGCTAAAAATCATCCAAAGGATATAAAAACTGATGATCGTTTCGATGATTCTGCAGCTCCGTTGGATGTTTAAAAGAATATTTAGACATATCCATTCCAAATGGATCTTTTTTGGACCTTTTTATTCTTTTTTTTATTCTGTGCGATAGATGCTCAATCAGTTGCCTTAGAACGGCATTTATATACATGTATATATTTTTTTATTGAATGCGTCTGAAATATCATTTTTTTGTTGTTTAATTTTCCCGGAGCTTACGTAGCAACAAAATTTGTTAGCTGAAGCTTAGCGGAGAACTGTAGTAGGGTTGATGTGATGAAAATAAGTTGAGATATGATAAATCTTGATTTTGAGATTTTCAATTTCATTTCAAGTTTTATTTTTACTTTTTTTTAACAGAGATTTTCATTCAAGGTTTTCGATGGGTTGCTTTTTTTTTCTCAGTGTATATGCACTTCTTAGTTGTTTTGGTTTAGAAATGTTACATTTAAGTGTAGAATAAAACGAAAAAGTTCTACAATATTCTAATCAAATGGCACATAGAAAATGGAGTTGACCCGGAAACGGAAATAGAATGAAGACATTGTCAGCCAAAAAGTATGCTATAAAAACTGCATTAGCTATAAAGAAAAGTCCCAACACAACACCATCCATCCATTCACTTAGTTGTATCCACAACTATTTATATCACCTAGCACTAACCGTTGACTAATGTGCAGGGATTTGACATAATCCTCGTTGGCATACCCCGTCGCTGCTGGACTGGCACTGGATGTTGTTCGCGTCGAAGCCGTCGCCGATTGCGTCGCTGTGGTTGTGGTGGGATGCGCCTGCTGCTGATGCGGATACTTTGGCGCACTATTGTCATATGCACTGGACGCATTCGATGTGCTGCGTCCACTTTTCACCGAATGTTTGTTGCACTTTTGATAATTGTTATTGTTTAAGTTTTGAAATAAAATATGCTCGATGGAGAATGGGGTTTTTGTGGTTAACATTGTGGCTGTTGTCGCCGCAGCGGTTGCAGCTGCTGCATTCGTTGCACTTTCTATGGGAGCGTCCGCGGGACTAACACTGGGCTGGTGCTGATGCTGGTGCTCATTAAGCATTGACATGTCAGCAGTTGGCGGGGTCCTTGCGCGACAATTTGATGTTGTTTACTCGTTGACGGTCGCGTTGAGTTTGCGACAATCACCGCACATCAACCAGCAAATCGCTCTAAACGAGAGAGGATGTGCAGGATGCAGGAACAGGAACCAGAACATATTGTACCACCCCCGGTTGGTCCAATGCAATATCAGTTTGCCATTGCGGTGTATCCGCTTAGAGACGACCAAAGGAAGGGCCCGAAAAAATACATAAACACACCCCCATTTGCATGTACGGTCCTATGGTTGTCTCCCTCGCACTCCGGGCCAGTTGGGGCCATCTAGTGTTGTTCGGGACGCGGTGTGATGGCATTTCTGCATTGCCATAGCCTTAACTGGGTTATATGGTTATGCATTGCCAAAGCTTTCTGCTTAATTTGGGGCTCCCAATGTTAACCGCAAATAACTTCAACAACTATGTGCGCCTCATCATCGCTGCTCCTCCATTAGCCGCCATTTTGCCCATAATTAACGTGTCATGGCCGCCATTGTTGTCTGCTTCCCAATGTTGATGATGATGATGCTGATGATGCTGATGATGATGATGACGGTGGTGCAAGCATTAAATTCATTAAATGCCACAATTATTATAATTGAATTATCGACGACGATGAGACAACGACTTGCTGCCTGGCTGGTGCCCACCCGTTGCCTCTCTGCCGCCACACTGGCGGTGTCATACGCAAACACAACTGTACTTCATCATCCGTCAGCTGTTCTTGATGAACTCATCAAAAGAATTAACCATACAAGAGACCGACAAGACTTGTTAGCGCTGTTTTGCGCCCCCAAAATATGTACTTGTCTGTAATTGAATCACTTGACATAGCCTTACACATCCCATCCCATTCTCGGGCATCCTGCGTGGGCGTGTTCCCTTTCGTCCAGGACGACCAATCACACCAGTTTTCTGCTCAGGGTAGCAGCAGTAGACTGTTTGTCTCTGTCTAGCGTTTTGTAAGAGAGTTAAGGGGGTTGGCTTTTGGTGTGGTGCACGGGGGGACTGAGGAAAAACAATAACGACATGGAGAATGCCGAGGATGCGACCAAAAAGCAAGACAAATTTGCTCGTTTTATTAATAAAATAAGTCACGCAAAGTAAGTCGAACATCATTATTAGGTTAAAGCCCTAAAGCGGGCGCATTAGGTGTGTGTTGAGGGGATGGGAAGAAGTGGATGTAGGAGTGAGAGTGAGAGGGAGGTATGTGTAATAGGTGGCTGAATTGGCTACACTGCATCAATTTGGGTAGGTGATTCGCAGCTAAAGGGATTGGGAAGACAGTTCAAATAAAATTCTAATAGATTAGAATTGTTTAAGTCAAGGCTGTAGTAGCATGAATTGCTAGAGAAGCTTCGGTTCAAGGACCGAGCCCACGGCTTTGGTTCGAACATCCAGACATTAAGACGAATCGGTCTCATGCTGGATCGCTCTCCCTTGCAATAATTCTGTGCAAGAAAGCTTAACGGTCTGAAGGATTTTGAAGGACCCCCAAGGCTTGGGGTAAGGTTGTCAATAAGGTAAATTTACTGCAAATCGGCTCTTAGCCGAGCGGATCATGAACCAAACCGAGCGGCTTATTCCAGCCAATGAACCGAGCCGAAAACCGAACCGGCTTTTGAGAAATGCTGAACTGAAAGCCAGTAAGAAAAACTGTTTGGTTCGGTTCTTTGACGAATTGGAATTTGCATCTTTTAATTCATTTTGTAAGTCTTCTTCAATTGCCCGCCGATCTCTTAGTATACCTGACATCAATCTGCAACCTTTTCTTGAAAGTTGATAATTGATTTGTTACCTCTATTTTCAAATTTCTGTTTTACTTTAATTCCATCTTAGCCAAGAGTAGCCATAAATTATGGTGAATAAGGTATTTTTTTCTATCCGACATTCTCTGACTTCGAAGGGCATTTCTCTAGGAATCTTTTCCTCGCAAATCCAACATCATAAATTTTTACATATTCAACGGGGTTTAAAGATATTGACTTGGTTTATTGTCAAAGTTGAAGAAGAGTCACATAACGACAGAAATCATAATATTTCATATCGTGCCTCCTTTATGAACCACTGAACCAAACCAAAACCGAGGTTCAGTTAGCACCAAAAACCATGATAAATACGAACCGAACCGGAGGTTTAGAAACTGTGAGAACCACCGAACCGAACCAGTACTAATATCCAGAGGTTTGCATCCCTGATTCCGTCCGTGCGTTCGTCCGTCCGTCTGTATGAACACCTAGATCTCAGAAACTAGAAGGGCTAGAGCAACCAAATTTTAGATGTAAGCTAGTAATGTCTGTAGGCAGATCAAGTTTGTCTCAAATTTTAACCCTCCCGCCACCGCAATAAAAAATGTTGAACATCTCCTACAATTTGTAAGCTTTCGAGCTCAGATTGTGCAGTATGCACTATGTGGCCAATATGTATAATCTCACAAATTATCATAGAGATCAGATAATAAATCTCAGAGTTAAAAAAACGTTGCATACTTATCTGAGCCGTATGAGGTTATTAAACACTAATTGCCTTGAGTAACGGGTATTTCGAAGTCGGGCAGGGCCGACTTTAACTAACGCTCTCGTTTGTATATCGCAGAGAACTGATATTTTTAGAACCTGAACAACGGAAAAAATCATAAACATTTTACAAGTTTAGCTGCTGTTTTGAGTGCAACAACTACACTGCAAAGCGAGCACTTAGTCTTGGAGAATTAGTTTCTTAAGGATTCCTACAAAAATAGTATATTTGGAGCTAAAAAATAGAGGAAATTTAACTTGGGCTCGTCCGAAGTTTGTATACCCTTGCAACACGTTTTTATACCCTGTTCCCATTGAAAATGGGAAAAGGGGGATCATGAAGTTGTGCGAATGTATTTAACAGGGAAAAGGAAACATTCAGAAACATCAGCATCAACAGCCAAGTCGATACATATATATATGTCCATCTGTCTGATAAATAGTTTAATTGAGGAAGACTTGATTGCTTCTTAATGGCAATGGTAATTCACCCACCAAATAGTTTCTCACAGTGTGCACATCCGGCTACATGGAACATGCAATTAAGTCGCTTGAGTTTAAAATCTCAGGCATTATTATTTTGTCGTCTAGGGAGGTGGGCCTAGCTTTTTTTTGTTTTAGTATGAACCAGGGTTGGGCTGTCAACTGCCGCCCTTAGCAACTGTGATGAGGACCTGTGCCCACCTTTACCTATCCTGCACTTAACTTGCGCCCCGGAACTGACTCCTCCATCGTGTTGTCCCCGCCGCGCTCTCGTCCATTGTTAGCCAGTTGACGTTGAACGTGCGGAAGAGCGTTTGTGTTAAATACATATATTTTTTTGTATAATGCCTCCGCATTCCCCCTACCCATCATGTCTTATTGATTTTATGCCTAATTTGGGAAACAATACGCCTTATGTCAAAGGTTGGGAAACATTTTGTGGAAACGCTTAGAGTGCTTAATTTGTGTCTGTTCCTCTTCGACCTGCACGTGGCCGTGTCAGACGTGCTAAGCCTAATTTTTGTAATAATAAAAACTGTAGCATCGGCATCGGATTGCACAGCCAGTTTTGCGGTTAATGGGACGGGGTGCGCTCGCTCGTCTCTTCTTTATGGCAATTACAACATTTTGTGTCAGTTTGCATGGCAAATCCTGCGTGTGCTCCTTGTTGTTGTTTTTTTTTTAGCATAATTCCCTGAAATCAAAGCTTAAGTGTGTCAACGATCAGGTTACACGACAAAGAGATGAGTGACGAGTGGCGGCTTCTCAGATCCTTCTTCCGCATTTGAGTTTGATTCTCGGTAAATTAACTTTTGCATTGAGCAACATAAACTTTAACATCTAGGGGCTTATTGTCTGAGGGCAAATGAGCCAAAGGGCATGCAAGTGGCCACATCCTTGTTAAGGGTTCAACGGCAATAAGTGTGTGGCACTTCCTTTGGAGTCTCTAGAAGTAGGTTTTACACATATTTGCTGGTTAAGTGATTTGATTCAGGGCTGCTTACAGGTTCGAACCCGGAGTTTCGATTTATATTTATAGTGTGAACCAAATCTTGAACCGAACCTCTTTAGAAATTAAGAACCGAACCATTTGAAAAAAAGGGAAGTTGTAAATGGGTAAAACCGCGAAACAAACATTACATTACAGGGCCCAAAACTGAGCAATTTGTAATCTTTTGCATAATAAGAGTTGTCATATTTCTCTCTACGTGTCACAGGTGCGCTGCGTTCAACATGAACCAAGGGAAATCGGACTTAGGCAAACAAACTTTTAAAATAAAATCGCCACCCGAAAAATATAAGGAAAATATTGTCCTAAGCGAGCTTAACCAACTGCAATTAATTGCCAACATAAGCGGCCATCGTGTCTTGTTAAATCAAATTTTATGGATATGCACTTTTTATATCATTCGTAAACGATCCGTGATTGACGTAAAACTCTTAAAAAATTAAGGACGTGAATCGTTTCTATGGACATTAAATTCTGTGAATGGTTCGTGACGTAACAGAAAATTCACTCACGCGCACAGCTCTAGTTTTTGGACCCAGAGAACTGAAAAAATTAAATTATTAATTAAATATTCTACATTCATCATCATCATTAAATATTTCATATTTATTGAATAGTAATTATTATAGCAATTATGAATAAAGATAGATTGAAAACGAAGTCGGGAATTTTACTAATTAAATATCCATCTTAACATTAAAACGAGAGCGTATGTTAAAGTCGGCCCTGCCCGACTTAGAAATACCCGTTACTCAAGGCAATTAGTGTTTAATAACCTCAGACGGCTCAGATAAGTATGCAACGTTTATTTAACTCTGCCATTTATTATCCGATCTTTATGAAAATTTGTGAGATTGTACACATTGGCCACATAGTGCATACTGCACAATCTGAGCTCGATAGCTTACAATTTGTAGGAGATATTCAACATTTTTTATTGCGGGGGCGGGAGGGGGCGTGTCCAAAATTTGAAACAAACTTAATCTGCCTACAGACAATACTAGTTTACATCTAAAATTTGGTTGCTCTAGCCCTTCTAGTCTCTGAGATCTAGATGTTCATACAGACGTACGGACGGACAGACGGACATGACTATATCGACTCAGCTGTTGATGCTGATGAAGAATATATACACTTTCTGATATCGGAGATGCTTCCTTCTACCTGTTACATATATTTGCAGGACTTTAGTATACCCTTTTTACTCTACGAGTAACGGGTATAACAAGAAAGAAAGTCGGAAAGTCAGACATAGCTATATCGACTCGGCTTATGATGCTGATCAAGAGTATATATAGACTTTATGGGGTCGGAGATGCTTCCTTCTGGCTGTTACATGCATTTGCACAAACTTATTATACTCTTTTTACCTCCGGTACAGAGTATAAAAAGGCATATCCGAAACTTATGCAAATATGCATAGAAATATGCAGTAAAATATGCAAAACAAGAAAGAAAGTCGGTCAAGCCCGACTATAACATACTCTGTACCAAGAAAATCTGTCTTTTGATCATAACTCGAAAACCGTTCATCCGATCTTCTTCATTCCTTTGGCGGATCGATAAGTTATCCTAATAACTAAATATGTTCAGAAGGAACAAGCTATCTATCTTCAAAACTGTGGGAGATATGACGTTTTTTCTAAATTGCGGGGGCGGCAGGGGGCGTGGCCAAAATTGAAAATAAACTTGATCTGCCTGCAGACATTAGAAGCATATGTCCCATACATGTCAAGCCTCTATCTCTTACCATCTCTGAGATCTGTGCGTTCATACGGACAGACAGACGGACAGACGGACATGGCTATATCGACTCGGCTGTTGATGCTGATCAAGAATATATATACTTTATGGGGTCGGAGATGCTTCCTTCTGGATGTTACATACTTTTGCACAAACTTATAATACTCTATGTACCTACGGTAAAGAGTATAAAAAGTATGTATAATGTTTTTACTAGTTTAAAGATGAATCTTAATATACAAAATTCTTCCGTACATAGCTTTGTTACCTCACTCCTCCCAAACGGCTGGACCGATCGTGTGAGTGTAGTAGTAACTGCGTAGGTGGTTTATATCTATAGCTGATTCTGGTAGGTCACACAGGGATCGTGTAATTTGCCATCCACGGCTTTTTTGCACCATAACTTGACCTAAACTTAACCGATTTGGATGAAACTTTATAAAGACATTCGTCTTGAATAGAGGAAGGCTGATAACAAATATGGTCCGAATCGGTCAACTCTTTCGGGTACCTCTCGAACACAGATATGTTTTTTTAGGGTAATTAACGCAGGACAACGTCTGACGGGGTCAGCTAGTTCAAGTATAAAAATATAGCTGAAATGTTTTTTTTTTTCAGTTTACAAGTTGTATTAATGCATTTTCCATGGCATATTACTTCCATGCAACCTTAAGAGCTCCCTTCATTTTCTGGTTTTCAAATTATGTCGGTTCCACTGGCACAATCTATAGGTCACGCTCTGGACGATCTCAATGGCCTCATTATTTTTGTGAATTTCCTCGTTACAGATAAGTGTCTATTCGGCAGGTTATCCTCGACGGATGATCATGTCATGTCTAAATGATATAGCAGTTTTCCGTTAAAAGGCAGAATTTTCTATCGATATGATACCGAGTTCAAAAGTGACATCAATAGGACAACTGCTACTGCTCGATCCATTGCGTTGCCATGGGTGGGAAGGGTCCTAGGTCAGTGGGAGGGTGTTTTTGAACATTCGGAGAAGATTATGACTTTCCTTTGATGAAAAATGACTCCGCCCATTAGTCACAATTGCAAGAAATTAGCTGTTCTTTGACTGTAATCCTCATTCGTCAGTGTAACAAGACAAGATTGCAACAAGGGTATAAGGCAGCTATTCCGATTTTTTGTTATATTAGTCACCCTTTTAACATTTGAAAAGTATCGTTAATCATTAGCATTTCGAATCGTTGTTGTTTTGTAGCACTTATCCAGATATATTTCTCAAGAAACCTATTGATTGTTTCTTGGTTTAACAGGGACCGTAATCAAAAATCAAATTGTATTGATTATTTTTGATTTTATATAATTATTTAAAAAACTAATAAATATTATCAGTTTATAAGGAATTGTGGCATGTGCGATGCATATCCCTAGTAAGTGAATCAAGTCGAACCAATAAAACCTATTGCCAAGTTTGAACAAATAAACAAAATACTGGCTTTTTAAAACTTAATGATTATTTTTGGATTCAACTCAGTTTACTTTACTTTAATCAAATAAAAATCATTGCGGAAACGAATAGACAAACGAAGTACAAATAATCATTATTTACTCTCACTGATTAAATGTGTATTTTTCAAGGCTGCAAACCTATAAAAATATCCATGAGGTTCGGCCCTGGGGTTCGAACCCATTGTAAAATCTAAGGTTCTGGTTCGAACCTTGATTCGCTTGCACATAAAAGAATAGTTTGACTTTTGATTTATTAATACGTTGGAAATGAAACATATATAACTTCTATACATATGCTTAATCTTTATGATCATTACTTAAGTAATTTCAATTATCAAATCCATTAAATGACATTAACAGCTTTTATAAACTGCTTAGTTTAAGTTAATTAGCATTATATCTTCCAGGAGCTGTTAATCCATCAGAAAGAACAAACTTAAGTATTGCAAATGCTCGTTCAACTGATACCTGAGTTGCTGGTACAGCTAGTAAACGCAATATTTTGTAAGTCTTCGTTATTATGACCTTTCAAAAATTTGAAAACATTTGTCGATGGATGTGATAATGGACAATTTTCAAAGAAATCTATAACATCAATCACAGATTTTATATTTGATATTTGTTTATTGATTTCATAAACTTCTCGTCTTCCCAATAAGAAGTTTAGACATTTATTATCGAATTTTAAAAACTCTCAGAAAGCATATCAAACTGGTGAACCGAACCTCATTTTTCGTAAAATTGGTACGGTTCGGGTTCAGGTTCGAGGTGTCAAAAATGTAAGGCCCCTGGGTCCGGTTCGCAAACCCCAAAAATCCCGAACCGAACCGGTTCCCAAAGGTTCGGTTCCGGACCGGTTTGCAGCCCTGATTGTAAGTAGCTCTGAATGCTACTCGAGGATTTTTATACCCTTGCAAAGGATATTATAATTTTGCCCAGAAGTTTGCAACGCATTGAAATATTCATTTCCGAACCCATAAACTATATATATTATTGATCAGGGTGACGAGCTGAGTCGTTTGAGCTTTGTCCGTCCGTCTGTCCGTCTGTCTGTCTGTATCTACGCGAACTAGTTTCTCAGTTTTGAAGCTTTCGAGCAAATGAAATTTTGCACAGTCTTCTTTTTGCTGCACACTACTAATATGTCAGAGCCGACCGGATCGGATGACTATATCCCATAGCTCCCATAGGAATAATCGGACGGAAAACTAGTTTTAGTGAGAAAAACTTTTTTCTTTTCAACAGAAACGTCTCCAAACTTTGTAATCGTAGGTAAACTATGTTTTTTTTATAATTCTACCAAGTTTTATTAAAATCGGACAACTATAAGATATAGCTGCCATACAAAAGATAGGTCTGAAAAACAGTTTTAGTTAGAAAAACTTTATTGTTATTAATGGTAGCATCCTGCTACTTTGTATTTGTTTGTTTCACATAATTTTAAAAATTTTTGGTCAAGTCGGATGACTATATTGTATAGCTCCCATACGAACGATCGGTCGGAAAATGGGAAAAAGTGTATTTTTTGAAAATATTAAAGCGAGCATTTGCAAGGGTATAAAAACTTTGGCACAGCCGAAGTTAGCTTAGCTTTCTCGTTTAAATTCACTTTGCCACCCATTTTAAGACTTAGTCGATTAAAACCAACCAAATAACAGATCGAATCGCTAGACAGAAGGTCAAATTTTGTGATGTCCACCATTTTGGTTGAACCGAACCGATATTTTTGGTTTGGAGCAGGTTTGGGTTCAGCTTTAAATTCTAAAGAGGTTCGGTTCAAAACCGGTTTGCAGCCCTGATGTTAATAGAATTCCAAAAATTCTGCACTCAATTCCAAGAAGACTTGAAGAACTATTTAATGAATTGGAAGGTCAGCAAAAGACAAAATGATGTGAAAAAATTTATTAATACACATTTTTCCGAGTCTACTAGGATTAAAAATATGCAAAATCCACAGTCTAGTAATGACTACGCAGACTGTTTAAAAATGAAACAATTATCTGAAAATGTGCAACACTGCGTATACATATACACAGAGAAGTGTACCACGACTCCCGATACTCTTGGGACTGAAAGGGATAATTGACGTTATTAAAGGGGACTGCTAGACCATTTGGATAAATTTTTGAAGTGGCTTAAGGTGACTTATTTAAGGGATTGTATAACGTTGCATACATAGTACGAGGAGCATTAATACTTGGCTACATTCAGCTTATGTAGGGTATCGCGAAGCATGGGAAGGTAAAAGCTGAATTTATACATTACAACACCAACACGCATCAGATAGGGGGGTGAGACCAAGTCCTTTAATATTTAATACTCTGAAGGACCGCTCTAGTGTACATAGCTCGTTTGGAATGTGTCTGGTTCAAGTAACAAATTGTGCAAATACATGAGCTCAAGTCAAGAGTGAATGAATATGAATGGCCGGATGTGGTGCAGTGAGTAGCGTGTGTGCCTATTGGGCATGAGGTTGATCCCGCCTCGGGACAACTAATGACAAAAGTTTTTTCTTTAAAAAATTACACACCCGATCATCTTTACAAGCTATAGGCGCCAGCCTTGAAGTAACTTCTGGAGCTTGAATTCGTCGTTAAACTGTAGGTCAATCTCTACTGTGCTCGGAATTGGTCATGATGCCAGAAGAATGGTTAGTGATCTATTGTAAAATATCTTTACTTATGTCAAACATGTCAAACGATAATTAAATATACCATATTCAAGTCTTCTGTAGTTAGACGTCCTTAAGAAATAAAAAGGATATTTTGCCCATATCAAAAATACAAATAAATGTTAGTTCTAGATCGCAAAAACACTTAAAATCTAATCTCTGCCGAAAACAAAACTATTTTTCATATAAATCAGGTAAAACACTCCGTCAAGCCAAACTCACCAATGCTCTGTACCTTTGTATTAAATGTAAGTATTTTTATGCTGCAGAAGTGAACTTTCTGTTGCTCATAATTTGACCATCGCTTATCCAAGCTTCACCAATCATCATCACCATCTCTGAAATCTGTGAGTCAACGATTATAAAGACAGACATGCGTGCAAAACGGACATGTGTTTATCAAAACCCTGCTGTTGATACTGATCAAGAATATATATAATGTAGAGGTCCTTCTTGGGTACCTTTGGTACAGAATTCTTAATTAGTGCTTTCAACTCGAGCATTCACCTTTCCTTCCCATACTCCAACATCAACTGGCTGTTAAGCTACATTTAAATATGAAATATGCTTCAAAATTGTCTGATGACGCCCACAGAAATCCCCTTATTGTCGTTTCCAAATCAAATTTGATGGCAAATTAAATTAAATAACACACTCTGGCTCGGCGGAGGGAATCAAGCAAATATATCAAAACATCAACTGCTGCTGATAAAAATCGGAAAAATGCCAGCAAATTACAAACTGCCCCTTCGCAAATCAACATCAGCATCGTGTGCACATATTTCGATGTAATTTAATATGTGGCACGCGTTTGGGCAACTTTTTCAGAGCCCAGAGTCAGAGCCGAGAACTTGCAGGACACGACTCAATTGTTGCCAATGAGAGCAATTGTGCTGCTGGTGTCGTGGCCAAGGGGTGATGGGATAGCGGTGCGACGCACGGTGCCGTCGGAGGGGTGGGAGGCGGACTGGTAATTGCATTTGTTAGTGCTCTAATTGTTTGGGCAAAAGGTTACTGTGCCTAGGATAACAACAAGAGACTTTTAATAAGCACACTCGAACATTCCGCCCACAAAATAAAAAGAAATGCCAACTGGAAAGTGGCTTAAAAACGGGGTAACTTGTCGGGGCAAATGTCGGGAGGGCGGCTTAATGAGTTTCATCAAATATTGCCAGAGCCTACAATTAAAGTTGTAACAGGAATGCTACATGTTTTGCGTTCAATTGAGCGAATATACTGTGTCAGGGCAGTAGACTGTATAATCACTCGGAATTCATGACAAGGAATGCCACTATTATACGATGATTAATAAGTATTTCTCTTGTGCTTGATCGAGGCGCTGAAGAAGAAAAATTACTCTGTCATCGAATCGTTACACCTTGGATCAGATTAAAAATATTTTTGGCATACATACAAAAATTTTCGATACGGTTAAAAAGCAGAGATGCAAACCACTCAAAAATAAGTACTGGTTCGGTTCAGTGGTTCGCACAGTTTCTAAACCGCCGGTTCGGTTCATAACATGGTTTTTGGAGTTAAATGAACCGCGGTTTCGGTTCGGTTCAGTGGTTCACAAATGCACATTATAAAATATGATTTCGGTGAAGTGGCTATTCGACCATTTTTGAAATTTGATTCCTTTAATCCATTCGAATATCTTTAAAATCCTTAGAGCAATCTGCAAAGATTATTATGACGGATTTCCAGAACTCGTCTATCAGTTCCTGGAGGAATGCCCTTATTTATTGGCAGATTAAGATTGAATTAAGGTTAAGAAGTACCACAGAAAATTGAAAATATTGTCTAATAAAAAACCAATTTTAGATTGATGACAGGTAAATTAAGACATCAGCGGGAAATTGCAGAAGTTATATCGATCCTTAAAAGTTATATCGATCCGACAACGCTAAATATGTAGAGGGTCGAACGAAATGTTTGAAAATTATCTTCGGGAAACGATTCAAATTTCCTAATTAGTCAAAATCATTGGCTAGAGAAAAGCAATTACCGTTAAAACTCGTCAGAGAACTGAACCGAACCGAACCGTTTTTATTTGTGGTTTTCGGTTCGGTTCACAAATTCTGAAAGGAAGCCGGTTCGGTTTGCGGTTCGGTTCACCAGCGGGAATAAGGGGTTCGGTTCGGTTCAAAACCGGTTCAGCTCAGAGCCGGTTTGCATCCCTGTTAAAAAGTTCTATTTTTTTAAACATTCTCAGGTATACACGAGGTCGTAAGTTAAAGCCGGCTCTGCCGACTTTGAGATACTGCTTACTCACATTAATGTACATATATATATAAATATGTCAACATTATGATGGCAGTATGCATCATATTTTATAAACTTTATAACTCACTAAAAAGATTACAGGAAAGTTAATTTCGGCTCGGCCGAAGTCTGCATACACTTGCAGCAGGTTTTTTTAATCTAATTTGAAGGACATTTCCACTGAAAATTAACAAAAAGACTACTTTTACAACTCTTCTTTTCTTTGACAGCTATAATATATGGATATCGACTAAACTTGGCAGAATCATGGAGAAGCATAGCTAACTACGAAATACAAAACAGTTTTTCTCACTGAGACTAGTTTCTCGACCGATCATTCATATGGCTGCTTTAACCTATAGTTATCCGATTTTGACAAAACTTTGAGAAATTGTGTGAAAGCTTATAAAATAAATATATGACAATTTTAAAGAGGTTTCCATTGAAAGAAAAGAAAAGTTTTTTTACTAAGACTATTTTTCTAAACTTACTTATCTATGGCAACTATACTATATAGATTTCGACCAAACTTGGTGGAATCATGGGGATGAATGGAATAGCAAACTAAGGAATTCTAAGTTTAGAGGCGTTTCTATGGAAATCAAAAACTGTTTCTCTTTAGAACTAGATTTTCGACCGTCCTTACTATGCCAGCTATATGTAATAGTCATCCGATCCGGCCGGTTCCAATAAATGTACAGCGTATTTGTATCAAAAGACTTCGTGCAAAATTTAAAACTGACAGAGGAGATAGCATTAAAACAGATGGAAAAGTCTAAATCAGCTCATGCTGACCAAAAATATATATACTTTATATGTTGCACGGCTTTAGTATATCTATTTTATTCTAGGTAACAGTAACAGGTATAAATATCATTGTAATACACGAGCAAGTTCAACTTATAAAGGGTGATTTTTTATAACTATATTTTTGTGCAATACTGTTTTTGGCAGCTAAGTTGTTTTCTTGTCACATGCTACTGTCAAACATGCTCAGCTTGGTCTATAATTTAACCATGAGTCAATCAAACCATGAATTTTTATTATCAAATTCAATGCTCGGTTGAGAACGTGCATAGTGGACTTTTTCAATCTCATGGTCAGCTTGGGTGACCTTCTGAGGCGGCCATTCGGAATTTTGTGAGCAAATTTGGCACCAAATTCACATTATTGGACATTAAACCACTAACACGCATAAGTAGAGTGCTGCAGGAGTTGTTGATGACCGTGATTATTGATTCGGCGTCGTTCGCAGCAATTGGGCCTCTGTTACTCCACTAAGTGGACAATTTTGCGAAAGGATTTGGGTTTAAAACCTTCTTCAACACAGCTGGCTAACTATTGGTTAATGACCGCTGACAAAATTGGATGAATATCAGCTTGTTAATTAGAAAATTGAGTTCAGCGACCAAGCTCTTTTCTGGTTCAATGGATACGTGAATAAACCACATCGCCATATTTGGTGTGAAGAGCAGCCAGAAGCATTGCGCTGTTTTGTGGTTTCAATAAGACGGTGCCACATTGAACACTGCACGCGAAACAATGACGAATTCGAAAAGCGAGTTCAGTGAGCGAGTTATCTCACGTTTGGAGTCGGTTGACCGCCTAGATCGATATAAAGCCCTAAGACTACTTTTTGTGGGGCTATGTTAAGGCTCTTGCCTCAAGCCACAAGACCGCAACAGTTGACTCACTGAAAGGCACTATTAAAGAATTTATTCTTAACATACCGGCCGATTTGTTGAAGAGAGTATGCCAAAATTGGACCCAGCATATGAACCATTTGAGGCACAGCCGCCGCCAACATTTTCATGAAATCATCTTTGAACATGAAATTATACAGAACGCTCTATAGACTAAAATATACATTTCATACATTTTTCAGAATTTTATGTTTTTTTTTTTAAATCAAATCCGAAAGGTGCTAAAAAGATACCCTTTAGCTGAGACAGAGCGCATAACCAAATTTGTACCCGTTCACTAGGGAACGGAAACAGTTTTGAACCAATAAAATGTATAGCTTATTATATCCAATCTACGCAAGAGCATTTAAATTCAAGATAAATTATTTTTGAGGTACAGTATGTCATGAAAACGTTTTTACACATGAAAATAACTCACATTTTTCACTTATTGGGCACAAAATTGAGCTTTCTCTTAATGGCATAAATGAAAGCTCCATTCTTTACAAAATAAGTGGAAATTGTGAGTTTTTTCATGTGTGAAATACTGTATGACTTTAATTTGTTATGGTTTGTAAATCCATCAAATAAACTCTCAAATAAATTTTTAAGCAAAGCCTCATCTTGTCAGCAATTACAAGACGGTCTTGGAAAACTCAAAAAACATTTTGACTTTGGGTTAAAATTAAAATCTATATAATTAATCAGTTTGGTGTCAAATTTGTAGGTTTGGATCTTGCTTTTTCCATGCAGCCTTTTAGTTTCCCCATTCAACGTGCCCGAACAACAAGAAATAATCTGATTTCCACCCAAGTCTCGATGCAAAAGCTTTTCATATTTATTCCAAAATAATTGCCAACACGTGCCCTATCAGCGTCAATCAACCCAAAACAGAGAGTGTTCCGAAGCCAGGAGCACAGTTCAGTAGCGAAACGTTTTCGCACTTATGCACATCATTTAGTGCATTCACAACGGCAAACCCGCATATGCAGATCCTGAGAGGAGGGTTGTTTTTTCTCTTCTTTCTGTTAAGTAGCCAGGCCAGGCAACAACTGATTAAGCCGATAAGGCCTCAAGTTATTGTTATGACTCAAGCACAAAAAAAACAAGTAGAAAGGTTGCTGTCTGTCGCCCGCTGAGCGTTTCTGTGGCAATTTAATCAAATTAATATTCTCACGTGTTGTGCTTTTTTCTCCTCCTTCGGCTCACAGCAGGTTGTCTCAAATAAATTGACAAGTTAATCAAAATTCCAAAATGGCACAATAGAGGGACATATGTTCAATGCTGAATGAGTGTCGGGCAGGCGTTCTAATCGTGTTTAATTGAGATATAGGCGAATCTTGATGGGGTTATCTGTGTCGGCGACGAACGATTGTTCCCATATGAGTGGAAGAGGTACCAGATTACATGGGGATACAAATTAATATCCAATTTAAAAAAAAAATAATTTTAAATTATTTTAGATATTTGTAAAATTATCCATAAATTTGATTTTTAACAAGAAAGAAAGTCGGTCAAGCCCGACTATAACATACTCTGTACCAACGAAATTATACGCTCAGCATAAATGCATAGATGCTGCAGTTGTAGCTGAGATGTTTCTGTAAATTTATTTCATTTAATTACCTTGTCTGGGATTCGAGCTCACAACTCACTTACCTTGTTTCGGGACTTTCAACACAAATGTCGTCATTTTAGCTCATACGACTATCAAGGCAATGAATGGTATGGAATGGAAATGGAATGAATGGAATGGAATCATGGTAATGAAGGGAACCGACGAGCGAAATAGCAATACGTTTCGTTTGATTTTATATTCTTATCATGTTGCATTTTAAAACCTTAATGCTTATTTAGAAAGTCTACGTGTTAAGTGTAAAGAGCAGTTGTCTTAATAAAAAAAAACATATTTTCTATACTGATTTTGATCTACAATTTTTGATGAGAATTACCACACTTGACACATGTAGGCTTTCAATATCTAAATGTAAGTTTAAAAAACCCAAAGCTTTCGTGTGATTTTCATTATGCTGTATTAAAAATGTAGAAGTTATTTGGACGTAAGCTTGCACTTTAAGTTACAGGCAGACCAAGTTTATTTTAAGTTTTTGCCATGATTCTCTCGGGAGCATTAAGAAAATATTGATTTTCAGCACAACTGAAACGTTCTCAACCAGTCTCACATTTGATTAATTTACAAAACTATAAGGAGTAAACTGAAGTAATAGAACAAACGCACCATCGATGGTACTGGCTGGATGACCATGATCAATTAAAAGAAGGACAATATGTATATATCCCTAACTTATGCTCGATATTCGTACTTGGTTTGATTTGGAAATCGGCTGATGCAAGGTTGCCCGATTTTAAATTGAAGGTGGCCTGGTATGTATGTTTTTCCTTTAATGTCCCCAGGCGGTATTGAACCCACGTCCTCTAGCACATCAGGCACACACACTACCCGCTCTACCACATTAAGTTTCGTACCATTTGATTCCCGTTGATTATCGTACAGTTCTATTTCTTAAATTCAAAACAAGTCAACGAGTTGTTTAAGCGAAGATTAACCTGATTGAGTACTTGTGCTTGAAATGACAATGTGTTCTACTGCCCAAGGGTATGCAATGCAACAACAACAGTGTAGGCCAGGTATTTGTTCAAAAAAAAAAAATTAAAATGTTCAATAAAAAAAATTTAAATAAAAATGTTACTTTCGATAGTTTTCGGAATAGTTTATTTTGACGCAGGGATCAAAAATAAGAGGTTTGGTTTTCACAAAAAACTAATGCGATAAAAATGTAGGAGAAAGCAGAGAAAGAAGCAGAGGTAAGGTGGGAAAACACCAGCGGATGCAGAGACATAAAACTCACGCACTCTCTGCTACAGCTCCAAAGAAGAGACTGTAGACTGTTAATTGGCATATTAGTGGGCCACTTCCTAGCAGCCGCTCAAGCGATAAAGCTAGGCATAACGACGTAAAACACCTGCAGGAAACACACCTCATTTGCAGCTGCCCAGCAATTACCACGATAAGATTTTAACCTCCGCAAACCCCACGGTTCGCTTCTTTGAAAGAAGCGGCCAAGAGGCCCCCAAAACAATTATTGGCATTCGCCAAAGCGTAAAAAATCCTCCTGGATTTCTAAGTCAAACGTTCCCATAAATCACCCGGCCTCATTAAGGACCTTAAGGTCTCTGTGTGATCTCATCTGTGGTCTGCCGGAACTACCTAACCTAATCTAATGCTATAAAAAGTGTCCTAGATGATTGCGGAGACATGCCCTATCTAATTTATAGTTAAAAAGTTAAATTATTTTAAATGAATTTAGTTTTCTTCTTATTTTTAAACCGAAAAACTCTTACGATATAATTGTAGAAGTTTAATTTAAAAAAATTTGTGATATAATAATTTAAAATAAATTTTTCAATTTTTATTTTAAAAATTCAAATTACAAATTATTTAGTTTTTATTTTTAAAATTTAAAATAAAAATTGAACTTAAATATATTATATAAAACACAAACGATTTTTAATTTTCAATTTAATTTGAAAAATTAAAAATAGTTATAAATTTAAATTTAAAAATTAAAAACTGGAAAATAATTTTTAAAATCAATTTATATTATAAAAATGGAAAAAACACTTCTAACACAATTTTTAATTCAAAATCAAAATTTTGTTTTGTTAGATTTAAATATTAGAGTTTTGTTGAGTTTAATAAATAACACCGAAATCAAAATATTTATTTCAACAATTATATCTATTATGATCCCTGATTTAAAGTTAAGTATAAGTCCTTTCAAAGATAATCGAATGTGTTCCTTCTAAAACAGGCCAAAATAAGCATTTTAAATCACTTTTAAAATAAAAGAAAAAATGTTGATATTTAAAAAATATTTTTGTTCAGTGCCCAAATGTCATCTAAAATCATAACCAACCCTTTAGTATACCAGAAAACATCAGATTTTGTTCACTTATGTTATTAAACAAAATAAAGCATGCATACTTTGAAGGGCAGAACCTGTAATTTTTCCTGCATAACAGTAATAGGAGATTTAGATGGGTAGACAAACTGTCATGACAACATCAACTCAGCGAAGGCCACAATCCAAATAATAAATTCATTTCAATATGTTCCATTGAAGCTTCAAATGAATGTTTCATTTCAATTTATTGTTGTTTCATTTACTGCTTGTAAAAATGCTTAAGTCAAGGATTCGCATGCATGTTGGGCTTTTTTTCTTACACAGTTCCAAGTTAGATGATTGTTTTTAAGTGTTGTATATCGCAATCGTTGCCTGCTGTGTTTAGATTTAAATACTTGTATATATATATATATATATATGTAAGTGAGTGTGTAATACATAAAGTATAGTAAATATAGGTTTGTTAGTTATGTGAGTTGGTTTATTTATTCAATTGTTCAGCAAAATTTCTTTGCATTATGTTTCTCTGCTCCTGCCATTCAGTCATTCATACAAATTCAGTTGTGTGTATAACTTAGTTGCGTACTTTTATTATTTATTTATCAAAATATATCAAATGCTAATTTATATGTTAAAGCTTTCTATTTAGTTATTGTGTTTTGAATTACAATTCTTTTAGTTTTAATATTATTTACCATTTTTAACAAATTTTTACGTTATGAATTTTTTATATAAAAAATTTGGCAGCTGCTCTGGAGTAAGTCAAAATGATGTTTAAGATGCAATTTAGCTAGTAGTAAAATTTATTTTAACACTAACCACACTTTGGAATTCCTTAGTCGGTAGTAGACGAGTAAAAGTAGTAGTTTTAGTGTGAATCGCTTATTTAATTTCGTTAGATTGAATTCAATTTTCTTGGTCAGAGTGGGAGTTCAGTGGAGAAAGAAATTATTAGTTCGGTTTCTACATTTTTACAAATATTGTGAGTACATTTTTTGAATTTTGTATACACTGTGTACTTGAATTTTATTGCAAGAATCCCCAAAATGGCTTGATGTTCCAAGGTTTCTAGAAGTGCAATTAATGATTTATTTAGATTAGATTTGAATTTGGATTATAATAACTGTTTTATGTCCTCGCAATCGGATCTCAATAAGGCAATATGGAAAAATCTAGATCTGCAGCACTCCAAAAGGTTATATTTATTTTAATGAAATATGAAACCAAACCAAATAGTTTCGATGTGGCCATAAGATTTTGTGAATAAAAATTATATTATATTTTTAACATCGAAATCTTATCTATTCAAACTATGGTAGATTCGTGCTTTTGGCTTTGGCCTTATAATCTTACTTGAAATTAAACCTGATTCATTTGTTAATAAATACCATTAATACATATGTTTTTTTAAAGCAAACTAGCTAAGAAAAAGCCAGTTAATTGATTTACTTTATTAATTTATTACTTTCGCTTACTCTGAACAAATTCAAAATCATGTTAGTATATACAAATTCCAAGTCGTCGGTGTACACAAGAACGGAAATTTTAGATAACTTTTAATACGCATACGCCAGAGCTAAAATATGAAATAAGTCCTCGAAAACAAAAAGATTTTATTATTTTAAAGTATAAAGTCAGAAAAACAGTTCTGAGCATAGGGTTAAGGTTGAAGATGGGTTTACAAAGAGGTCATCCAAACCGTTTTTAACCGAACCGTTACCGTTTAAAACACAAAGTTTTGCTTTAGTTCAATAATAATTTAAGCCATTCTGACAAACTGCCTTAAGATTTTGTTAAATTTGGTCGATATGGTAAGAAACTACAGGAAAGTATCATTAGGGTCTTCAATGGCATTTATAGAAATTTTAGGAATCAGATTTTTTTTTAATTTGGACATCTTATCAAGATGATCTGTTTAAAACATATTTTTTCTGATCCAAAAGTAGGTTTGTGTGCAATGAAAAATCAATTCCTGACTATGAACTATGAACTGTTACTGTAACTTGGAATAACGATTAGTCAATGATGCCATCAAATTGTAATTACTTTTACAGTTACTTGAATAAATGTAATTGAATAAATACTAATAACATAGGTCGACAAAAATGAAGTATTTTCGGATTCAAAGATCGGAGCTAAAAACAAATCTGGCCTTTAAAAATGCCCACTCCTTCGAGATTCTGAGAAAAATGAACCCAAAGTCTAAAAACCCAGTTTCTGCTCTTGTACAATCACATGCAGGGAATAAGGCCGAAGTGGTAGAAGTCGTTTATTAGGCTTTAATTAAAGCTTGAACTGTCAACCATATGAATCCAAACAAAAGCATAGCTTTTTTTGTTTATTTTCATTGTCCTTTTCATTGTTAGACTATAAAAGTCTCTCCAAAGACACGATATTATAGTGTAATAGCCAAACATATATTTCTGACGGGAAACTTTAGACATATCTTTGGATAAATATGGTAAAATGGGACTGGTTCTATTTGATAAAAGTAATAGCTGGTAATAGTTTTATACTCTGTACCTTAGGTACGTAGATTATTATAAGATTGTGCAAAAGTATGTAACAGCCAGAAGGAAACATCTCCGATCCCATAAAGTATATATGTTCTTGATCAGCATCGATCCGTATGAACGCACAGATTTCAGAGTTGGTAAGAGATAGAGGTTTGACGTGTATGGGACAATAACTTCTTATACTTAACAGGCAGATAAAGTTTATTTTCAATTTTGACCACTCTCACTCCCGGAATTTAAAAAAAGTCATATCTCACACAGTTTTAAAGATAGATGGTTCGTACTTTTAAGCAGGGCTGCATACCAGTTTGGAGTCGAACCGCTCCGGAGACTCCGGTTTTCTTGGGATGTCGGAACCGAATCCGAACCGGAGCAACAAAAATATTCCCTGCCGAACCCAAACCTGAGCAGAAGAAAACATTTTTTAAAAAGAGTTCGGCTCAAAAATATATTTCTATCACATTCTTGCTACACTTTTCGCACACAAGCTCTAAAGTTTAGTGTGTTTAGAAAAACGCTCTCACTTTTTAAGTTCAGTCCCAATTCTAACATCTGTTTTTATGAATCCAAGATACCAAGATTTTTAACCTTAAAACAAAATCAGCAAAAATAAAGTCTGAACCTGGGTTCAGCGACCTTCCGAACCCAAACCCAAAATTGTTCGCGGGTTTGAACACCGGAGTGAACTCCTCCTGAGTTTTTCGAGGTTTGCAGCTCTGCTTTTAAGACATATTTAGTAATCAGGATTACTTATCGATCCGCCATAGAAATAGTCAAGATCTGATGAACGGTTGTCGAGTAATGATCAGCGCTGCTTTTAGCTGCTACTGCAGCATCAAAATTAATGCTGAGCGTATAATTTCGTTGGTACAGAATATTTTATAGTCGGGCTGGACCGACATTCTTTCTTGTTTTATAAAGAAGCCTTGGACAAAAAAAATCCAAAATCACAAGTTCTTGTTCTTGTGTTAAACACTTTAAATAGCTAGAAATGTATAACAGCGTCTACAATTTAACTTTAAATGTCAGACGTCTGAAATTTTTATGTTGAATATTGTTTCGTTATATTACAAAGGAATAAAGAGATTCGGACTTATCTCTGAGTTTTGTTTTCTCCAATAATTAACTTTATCGGTACAAACCGTAATACCGAGTACCGGCATCGCATCGAAACCGAAAGAGAACCTTTATATTCTAAGAACATCTAATATATATCTATCTAACATCATCCACTTTGGGTATAAGATCTTGTGTGTGATGGTATGAGGGCATTAGTTATTCCTATGCAGCCCCTGATCGAATATTCTGACAACAGAGACAACTGGGTTCTTTGCGGAGAAGGAGGAAAGATCTGCTTCATGTCGGGATAATTTTCTCGCAATTCATCAACAAGTTCCTTATGCCCGCTTTCATGCGAGCTGATTTCAAGTGGTTTATTTTCAACTTATTTGAAACAAAGGAAGATTAGCTGGATTAGGATACAGTAACACCACAGAATATTAAGAATAATGTCTCGTAGAGGACAAAATTATTGGGTGATTTTTTAGCTATTATCTTTTTGGCAACACTGGTGGCTGCTTAAACAGCTCACGCACGTTTCGTGCTTTGTTTTACTGTCAAACATCTTCAGTTTGGTCTATAATTTAACCATGAATCGTCATACAAACGAACAACGCTTGCAAATTTCTGAATTTTATTATCAAATTGCGTGCTCTGTCAAGAAAGTTCATCGCGTGCTTCTTCCATTTTATGGTCAGTTTAAACGACCCACTGAAGCGGCTATTCGGCTGTCGATTTTGGAGTGAATATCATCCAGAAGCATTGCAAGAGCTACCAATGCATCCAGAAAATGTCAGTTTGGTGCGGTTTATGGGCTGGTGATGATGCGAATCGTAACGTAACTGTGAATGGTGAGCGCTACCGTGAGATGATATCCAACTTTTTTTTGGCCCAAAATGCAAGAGCTTGACTTGCATGACATGTGGTTTCAACAAGACGGCGCCACATGCCACACAGCACGCGCCAAACGGACTTATTGAGAGGCGAGTTCGGTGAACATTTTATTTCACGTTCGGGACCGCTCAATTGGCCGCCTAGATCGTGCGATTTAACGCCTTTATACTATTTTTTTTGGGGCTATGTTAAAGCTCATGTCTATACAGACTAGCCCGCTTCAATTAACGCATTGGAAGACACCATTGAAGCATTTATTCGTGAGATACCGGCCGAAATGTTGGAAAGAGTATGCCAAAATTGGACTAAGCGGATGGACCATTTGAGGCGCAGTCACGGTCAACATTTGCATGAAATAATCTTCAAACATTAAATTATATGGACCGTACCATCGATTCAAATAAAGATTTCATGAATTTTTCTGTATTTTATGTGTTTTTTTTTTGAAAAACTTTCCTATAGCTCTTAAAAATCACCCTTTAGTTAACAAATAAGGGCAGATTTCTAATTTTCTACATAAAGCTATCTGAATATGAAATCGGCCCTTAGATGTATTGAGAGTTCAAAGAGCAATTGCTGGAGACTGACGGGATGACATGCTGTATAATAAAGTCATATTTAAAGGCTACATAAAGGTCTTCTATCAGTACTTGATCTCCTGTAGATGGTGAAATAATAATTATATAAGGAAAACCATACAAAATCACAAATTTGCAAAGTTTAAGGGTTAGCGCTATACGTATTAAAAGTGGTCAGTGAGTTCAGTTCAGCACACAGCTGTTCGGTTTTGGCTTGGTTCGGTTTGCATCCCTGGTATAAATGTTGGCTTAAAACAAAATATGTTTGAAATTTCTAACCAGATATATGTAAAAATTGGCTCTGCGGGCTTTAATTTAACATACCAATCCCACAAATTGGTTAATAAACTTAGAAATTGAATTATAGTAGGACTAAACTCTTTTGTTAATAATAAATAAAAGAAAAAGTTTTTAAGAACATACAAAAGCTTGTTGAAGTTTCTTGTGGAAAATTCTATCTTGATCGAATGTAAAAAGGTCATTTTATATTTGTTAACAAGATTTAGATAAAATCTACAATAGCATATAGTTTTTTTTTAATTTGGATTCTTGCAATAATATCTTTCAATTTGAATAGTTTCACCTCACCGAAACATCTTCTTTTGTACACAAAGTTTTCCATTTATTTGTAGTATGTCTGTAGCCCATTTAAGTAGTGTTAAAAAGCCAAGCAGCGCGAATATTTACAGGTTGTTTGTTGTTTTTGTTTTA
The DNA here is from genome assembly GCA_035044965.1 of Lordiphosa andalusiaca. Taxonomy (NCBI): domain Eukaryota; kingdom Metazoa; phylum Arthropoda; class Insecta; order Diptera; family Drosophilidae; genus Lordiphosa; species Lordiphosa andalusiaca. The sequence goes on along the minus strand of JAWNNM010003014.1, from coordinate 50,406 downwards.
TTAAATAAAAAATCATTATAAAAAAAGTGTCAATGGGTTTTACTGCTTTTCTTGCGTTTTATATTATCAGTTTAAAATTATATAAATTAATCGTACAATAATAAATTTAGCACAACTCAACTCAAAGTTGCTTTTCAAAATGCATCATTCAGGAAAGTTACACATCAAAATTTTGACTCAAAACAAACATTCGAGAAAACAAATCACACAACAGAAAGTAATTCAATGTATAGTCCGAAAATGTATGTTAAAAACGAATGAAACTTAACGCCTATAAAGAAAATCGCCTAAATGCAATAACAATTTGCATAGGGCGGGGGGGTCTTTTAGTTCTTATTATATTTGTTTGTTTTGCATTTTGCTCTTAAGACAAAATTAAATTTTGCAACGTCGTCTTCGTCAGGATCAAGCGGCGTATTTTATGTGTATAATTGCATGTCTTTGGAGCCGCTTGATTATAATAAAGAAAATCCCAAAATATGCGCTTAATTCCATAATGTTTAAAAACTAAATAAAATATATATAACGCTCGTCCGTTCCATACGTTGTGTGTGTCTGTAAGTGGAAGGTGTAGTTATGTTAGCAGCTGTCTCTCCATTATTCGATGTAAAAAATAGTTGGTTAGTTTGCTCCTTCCTTAGACTATTGGTTTTGTGAACGAGATTCAAACATCGCTGTCACGTCGCGAATTGAGAATTGTGGTGAGATCTTTTCTCTATTGCTGGAAATAAAAGAAAGGAAGATGGAAAGGTTAGAAATGTGGCAATTTGGTCGATCAAGGAAGAAGCTGTGATGCCTTGGCATGCTCTCGGTTCGTGTCGATGTGAGCAGCGAAATGTGCTCGGCCCCTGCGGGCCAGGCGTGACAATCGCTGATTTAATGTTTCGTCTTTTTATTTACATGAATAAACATCCAAGCAATGGAATTGGTAGACACATAACCAGGAATAATGATAATGACGATGATGACAAATTAATTCACCGATTCAGGTAGACTAAACCAATATGTAAAATAATTCTTCCTAGTATTAGACTGGCTTCACACGGTGAAGTAAGCGCCATGATGTTTTTCAAAAGATTACACAAGCAAGAGCATTTTGAAGAACTTCATGAAGTCAGTTTCACCGTGTTAAACACGTCTAAGAGATCAAGAGACTTCTCAAAGAAGCAGGCAAAACCACAACTTCGGTTGCGATTGAGTATATCATGACTCGGACTTTTAACACAAATCATTCAGGCAAGCAAATATATTATAGTATTGCATGCCCAGTAACAACCAAAAGTATTGAAAAGTAAAAAAAAAAATGTTCTCGTTGTATATATTTGACAGATTTTGGTAACCCTATACCCTATTGCAGCGATAATGCGTAAAGTTGTCCTTGAGAATGCTGAAATACTTACTGAGGTGATCTCGACAAAGAAAATTTAACATAGAAACACAATTACCCAGCGGCGCAGAGCTAAATGAGTTGAGTCGGAAGTATGCATTTCACCTGCCGGAAAAGTAAAGAACTCCAGCTGCTGCTTTTTAAAAAGGTATAGTAAACAGACTGCGAACAATCAGCATTACAATTTAAAACAAGAAAGAAAGTCGGTCAAGCCCGACTATAGCATACTCTGTACCAACGAAATTATACGCTCAGCATAAATTTTGATGCTGCAGTAGTAGCTGAAAGCAGCGCTGCTTCTGCGCTGCTGCAGCGAACAGTCTTTTGTTCGTCATAACTCGAAAACCGTTCATCCAATCTTCACCATTCCTTTGGCTAGTCGATAAGTTATCCATATTACTAAATATATCTAGAAGGAACAACCCACCTATCTTTACAAACTGTAAGAGATATGACGTTTTTTCTAAATTGCGGGGGCGGCAGGGGGCGTGGCCAAATTGAAAATAAACTTGATCTGCCTGCAGAGCATAAGAAGCATATGTCCCATACATGTCAAGCCTCTATCTCTTACCATCTCTGCAGATCTGTGACGCTTCATACGGACACGACAGACGGACATGGCTATATCGACTCGGCTGTTGATGCTGATCAAGAATATATATACTTTATGGGGTCGGAAGATGCTTCCTTCTGGATGTTACATACTTTTGCACAAACTTATAATACTGACTATGTACCTACGGTACAGAGTATAAAAAGTATTACTCATTTGTAATGGGAATCCTATGACAGTTCGGCTCTAGCATACATCTTTTACTACCAGTAATGTGCGCACATCGCTTACAAAGTGGCCATCCATATTACAAAGTAAACCAGACTGTATGGGATTATTTCCGTCATACTGAAGGCAAAGTAATGAATTATGTAATGTTGTTTTGCGCCGCTGGTTAGAAACGCCTCTCTGTTTTGAGTGATGTAAACTGCATTCGGACAATTTAATATTTTACTCAAAGTTATTGTGACATTGAAAAACCAGGTGGTTAGAGGGAGACGGACATTGTCTTAAAATAAGTGAGAGAGCGAACAGCTGATAAATATTTTGAGTGAAATGTTGACGACGCAGCAAATTGTGCTTCTATGTTTAACTTTCTTTGATCTCGAACAGACGCGACCATAAGTAGAAGACTCCAAAATGTACATGTGCATGTGATTTACTACCTTTTCTGTGATTGTCTCTTAATGGCCAGTGCTGATCTCGAGCAACAATTTTGTTCAGACTTTAGCTAACCTGAGTTTAAAGAAATTGGGCTTTACGTCTTAGCTAGCTATCAGATTATAGTTTTCCGTACTTGCAAGTGTACGATGCTATTTATGATTGGTACTTTCCTTTGAAACTTGCATAACAGACATACATAGATGTGAAGACGCTTACTTAAGAGCATATATTTACTTCCAAATATGTAAGAACATTTGGCATATTCCAAAACAGGTCATAATAGGTTGAAATGTTCTTAAGTGTGTGTTTAGGTCAGGGACTGTAAATAATGATTATTTGTTGATTTTTCATGCTCAAAAATCATCAACTTGGAGTACCCGTATGAAAAATTGTATCAAAAAGATCGATTCTATTTCGCTAATCTATGAATTTATTTTTTTGCTCAATTGATAATGATTATTTTTTGAGTAAAATGAATAAAAATCCAAAAATAGTCTTTTTTTCTTAACCTTGAATTTTTTATATGCCCCCTGACTTCCTTGCAATTTGGAAAAAAAAATACTTCTTATCTCCCAAAGAAGCATATTTTAATCCTAGACTTCTGTCAAGGTTCGAAAATTGGGTTCAATAAAAGAGCAAAAAATACAGAATTTTCTAAAGAAAAAAAAAAATGTAGTTACCTATTTTAATTTCAGAAAGTGACAACATTTAAAATGAAGGAATGATTCGTTGTAAATATTTGGTTTGCGACATGAAAAGTATTTGTTTTTTTTTAACTACTTTGGACTATTGACTATTTCTGGAGGCATTCACTAACTTATCACTTTAAAATAAGGTACTGCAGTAAGTACCTACAGTTGGGTACCGTCAGGAGTATCCTTTTGGAAAAGCAGTACTTTTGGTCACTAAGCCAGCACTCAAATACTTAAATTCTGCATGATACAATTCATGCATCAAAGTGCTGTCATGTTCCACTTAACTTGGCACAGCTGGGTCATTGTGACTCCGGTGCATTCAACAATAACCGGTGCATTCACAACAAAAACGTTAAAATCTCCAAATTGTACTCTTAATTGAAACATAAAACTTACTTGGCGCTGGCATTGGTGTCCGTGGCCGCCAAAGAGTTCCTTTGTCCGCGCTCTCGTGTTGGCAGGCCGCGATCGAATTTGCCTGGTCCGGGAATTGTGGCCGGACTCTTGATTGTGGCATATTTCTGGGCAGCTGTCTTAACACTCAGCAACGGTGGCATGGTTATTCCACTTACTGCTCCATTATTGGTATCACAATTTTGATTCTTCTCATCGGAGATGCGGCGCACGCGTTGATAGTCGACGCCTAGGCTCGTGTTCAATGTACTCTCCGAGCCAGCGGCTGCCGAGCGAGACAACTGCTTCAAATTCATGTCCATATCCTTTTGCAGAGTGTGTACATCGCCACGGGACTTGGATTTGATGCGCAATGATTCCGGAGTTTGGAAATTGTTATCCTCTGAATTGAGTTCCGTTTTGGAGCGTGACTTTAATGAATCACCATAGTATTTCTGTGTCAATTGCTGGCGACGTTCCTCCTTGATTTTATCAATACGTTCGCGATCTAAAATAACTCCGGTAAGGACACTCTTGCGTCCAGCATTCGGCAGATTCGGCACTGGAGCTGTGGATGAGGTCTCTTTAGGGACATTGTTTTGTATCAGAGAAATACGATTCTCTGTGGTGGGTGTGATGGGCTCACGTTTCTGACAGATTTCCTCGGTTATACTCATTCCCGGCAAACGCTTCGGCGGATTCAGGGTCTTGGGTCGAGTGAAATCAAAGCTTTTGCGGCGGTTATTCAACTCTGGCATTTCGGGCAGTTTATTCACAGACAGATCCTGCAACTGTTTGCCACCGAATTCCCTTACAAAAGCATTCTCATCCAGCGAGCGAGTTATTTTCTGTGCATTGTTCAGTTTCTTGAGTGGAGGAGGAACAGCGCCAGCGCCTGGCATATGTTTGGGCACACTCAACTCGTTCGGTTTCTTCATGGAGCCACCGCGCAAAGTGAAATCAAAACTGGGCAATTGTTCCACGGGCGAACTCTCGAATTTATTGGCCAACTCTTTTACGCTGAACGAGGGCGACTTGCTGGGAGCCAGCTCTTGCAAATGTTCCTGCTGTTCCATATTGTCGGGCAAACTTTCCAAACTATCCAGTTCGATTCGGTCATTAGGTTTTGGTTCTAATTCTAATTCCGTATTGAGTTTCATTTCCTCGCCACGTAGATTCTCGTAAACTGTTTGAGGTTTACGCAGTTCGATGTTCTCATAGAGAAGCTGTTCCCTTTCCAAGTCCAACAACTGCTGGGTCATCTCGGACGCCTTTGAGGCACTACTATCTTGCTCCTCCTCCTCAATCTGCTTTAGGCTATGCCTTTCGTTTAGCATTTGATTAACTTCGGTCACCGAGTTGCGGAACAACTTCACCTGCTCATACACAATGTTCTCATCGAAATTGGTCTCCAGAAGTGTAGAGGAAGGCTTTTGCATTAGCGGCGGTGGCTTCTCCTTCTCCGGTGATTTGTACGTTATGCTAATGGTAGACTTAATGGGACTGGCCAATAGTTTTTGTGGTGTAAGCGTATTGCTTGGTGTCTGTTCGAAATCCTCATAAACCGGCGAACTCTCCTCGGTGGCCAAAAGAGAGTGCATGCTCAGTTGACGCTGCAGGTGTTGATAACCAAATTCACTGGGCGTAACCGATTGACTAGTGTTGTCTGTGAAGTTTGAGTTGTTGGGCGAGGACAACATGGCCGCCGCTGCAGCCGCCTGAAGTTGTTCCTTCACTGGTAAAGTGGCTGCCCGATTGTTTTGTTGAGATTGACGTGGCGGCTGCAAAGGTTGCAAGTCCAAGGATAGTTCACGCTTTAATGCATTCATATCACGATGTTCCACATCCTGTAGATGGTTGAACTGAGGATGAAATTAAGAATGAAATGAGATATTAGATACTGGCTATTTTAACAAGCTGAAAAGTCGGTCAAGACCGACTGTATAATAAACTGTACCAACGAAAGTCTATGGTTAGTACAGCGAACATTCTTTCGCACATAGCTTGCCTATCGTTCTTCCCATCTTTTCCAATCCTTCAGCGGATCAACAAATAATCCTTATTACTAAATATGTTTAGAAGCAACGAGCTTTCTCTCTATAAAATTGTGGGAAAAGGGATATTTTTCCCAACTGCGGAGTATTGGCAAAGCAAAGGTGAACATCAAGATTATCACAGGCAAAATGTTTATTTCGATTTGTTTCTCTAATCGAATCAGTCTTTTTAGCTAATGTAAGAAGCTATTCGGTGCATGGGATTCATTCTATATCCATATCTATTGCAATTTATATAAGATATATATATGATTCCACCCAAACTCAATTGTTTTACCTCACTCAATAATTTTTACACACTTCTTTTATGACTATTAGAAAAGAATCCCATCTCGCATGAAACCAGTAATTGCAGCAAGCATTTGGGTAAAGAATCTCGCACTGAACTTGAATTCTTAAGGGCGACAATATTAAAGTCGATCTTTTTTATTACACACTTCTTTACAACGAAGTTTTCTTTATAGCGAACTTATATCCAGATATTGCATTCGTTCAATATTCAGTAAGTTTTGCTTTCCTTGTAACGAAATTCCTTGTGGCGAATTTTTCTTTACAATAGCTCAATCGCTCATGCGACCATGCTGAAAAGGACAGTAGCTACACATAAAAGAAATATTCCTGTGTCCAGAACGCTTATGAGAGAGAAGAAAAAGAACACTCTGAAGCATTGGGACACTTCCAGTTTGAGGCTATCTTTGGATGGCTGGATAAGTTCAAAAAGCGTCACGGTATATTTGAAAAAACGATATGGGGCGAAAGTGCTGACGCGAATACACAAGTTCGTGATGAGTGATTGGCAAAAGATCTTGCAAATTTGATGCAAAAATATGACCAGATCCATCTTTAATGCCAATTAGACTAATCCATTCTTCAAGTGTTTCCCAAACAATATGCTTTGGTGAAAAACTGTCTTGGTGGCTTTTAATATGACAGGATCGGAAAAGCCTAAACAAACTTGCTATTAGGAAATCAAAAAAAAACGCTATGCTTCAAGGCAGGGATGCAAACCAGTTCTGAACCGAACCGAACCGCTTATTCCAGCTGATAAACCGAACCGCAAACCAAACTGGATTCCTTTCAGAAAACCACAAACCGAACCGAAAACCACAAATAAAGAGAAAGCTAATTTAACTTCATCTGTGTAGAAGTTTTTAAACCCTTGCAAGTGCTCGCTTAAATATTTTCAAAAAAAAATCTTTTCCCACAACGACCCACTTTTCGACCGATCGTTTGTATGGGAGCTTATGATATAGTCATCCGATTTGGACAAAATTTTTAGAATTGGAACTTTAAGCATGTGAAACGAACAATTACAAAATTAATGATGCTACCATTAAAAACAAAAAAGGTTTTCTAACCAAGACTATTCTTCAGACCTATCTTTTGTTTGGCAGCTATACCATATAGTGGACCGATTTTAATAAAACTTGGCAGAATTATAAAAAAACAAAAAAAAAACCTAAGATTACAAAGTGTGGAGGCGTTTCCATTGAAAAGAAAAAAGTTTTTCATACTAAAAATAGTTTTCCGAAAAATTGTTCCCATGGGAGCTATGAGATATAGTCATCTGATTCGGTCGGTTCCGACATATTAGTAACGTACAGCTAAAATAAGACTCTGTGCAAAATTTCACAGATTTCGATAGCTTCAAAACTGAGAGACTAGTTCTTGTAGAAACAAACAGACAGACGGACGGACGGACAAAGCTCATTCGACTCAGCTCGTCACCCTGATCAAGAATATAGTTTATAGGGTCGGAAATGAATATTTCTATGCGTTGCAAACTTTTGGCAATATTATTATACCCTATGCAAGGGTATAAAAATCGATAATTTCATCGGGAGTAATCCAACAGTTAAAATTTGAAGGGAGCATAAGGATTATTGCTCCGGTTGAACCAAGCATCGCATGATACACACACCAGTTTGGCTAACTCAGTTTAACTAACCGGACATTGAGAGATTGGGCCTTAAAGTTTGAGTTTTTCGGGTTCCATTGAATTCTTCGCTGGAACTTAGGTCGTATGAATTGTACCCTTGCCCAATCAAAAATGAGATTTCATGTCCGGTAAGTTAAAAATAATTGACCACCAGATTTTTGGCAATAATGTTCAATAGCATACAACATCTATACTTTAAAAAAGCGTCTCGAAAATCGTTATGTAAGATAAAAACAACGCTAAACCAACACGCTTAAGAACAAAAATGACCGATTTCACATAGCACTATGTGTCACACAAGTTTACAAATAACATAGTAAAATCTAAGTTTATCTGCCCGAAAAGAAATAAATTTTTGTTTATTTATAAACTAAGGGCCGATTTCTAATCTACTACATAGAGCTATCTGCCACATAAACCAACAAATAACAGTACAAAATCTATGTTTTTCTGACACATAGCAGCCATGTGGAAGATGAGAAATCGGTCCTTAATGGGGTATAGATACTCTTAATCCACTCTATCTACGCCACAGCGCTGCCATAGCAGACTATCAATAGGCCCCTTTCAGTAGATAATTCCAATTAGCGTTTACTGATTAGCTCGTTTTGTGGCCTGGTTTGGTGCAGCTGTGCCAGAGGTCGTTGGTTTGATCCTGTCTCGGGACATCTAATGAATAAGTCTTCTTTTCTTAAAAGAATTCTACATACGGTCACTTTCACCAGTTCTTCTATCTGCTGAATGGTTTTAATTGCAGGATAATAATTTATGCATGCAGGTTTCTTTTTTTTGAACCGAACCTATTTGGCTTGTGAAGACTCCGGAGCGGTTCGACTTCAAATCGGCTTGCAGCCCTGCTTTTACAGCTTCCAAGCTCTTCTTTTACCAAACGTCTACTGAGCCCTTTTAGTTTTAATATTTCTTTCAGTTTTGTCGAAGTTTCACTGTTAAATTTATATACACTTGATTAACTAATTTATTTTCAAAATTTCAGTTAAGATGCAGTATTTGATCGTCGATCTGAGTTAGGGTAAATTTCGAAGAAAGAAAATAGATGACATCCTATCCGTAAAGTCCACAAAAACCATCACTGAGTGTTTCCGAGCTTCTTATTAAAGTGTCGTCGTCTCTGATTTAGGTCGATCATGTCTAAGTTATATTAATTAGGAACCTTTTTGTTTTCCTCCTACTTACATGCTGTCCCAGACTCTCATGCGAACTGCCCAAATAGCTACTGGCGGCATCAACACCCAGCAACAATTGCTGTTGCATATTCGAGGAGACACCCGAAATGCCTGACATGGCCGAGGTTAGCATCAAGGGTTCCATATCATATTGTGGAGTATTCACAGCCGAACTATTCTCGGAGCTTTCTGTATCACATAGGAGCAACGAATATCGTGGACTGTGAGCAGGTGTAGTGGGTGTCGGCACAGAAAGCTTGACCTGCGTTTCCTCAGTTGGTTCAATTCGTGGCTTGTTGCGCATAGGAACCGTGTGATTGCTGTGAAAGAAGCAGAGTATGAACACAGATTCATTTCGGAGGTGGGGCATTTTCTACTTACTGCAAAGGCCTGGGCGATGGTTCCGGTTTTGCACCTGACTGCATGAACGTTCCCTGATAGCTAAATCGTTCCTTGGCCGCCTGCTGTTCCTTACGTTTGGCTCCCAGCTGCACTTGTGGATAGCTATAGCGTGTGGTGGCCGACGAAGAAGACGACGCCGAAGGAGAATTATTTATGTCTGCTTGATTCGATCTGGCTGGCTTCGGGGGAGGATGCACTTCAACGCTGGCAAATTGCTGTTGAGTTGTGGGTGCATGTTCGGGTGTGCCACAATCTATAAACTGAATGTCCGAAAGCTGATCCTCTAGCTTGTAGCGCTTGCAACAATTCTCAGCTCCAGCTGGCTCATGGCCACAGGCGGCCTGCTGCTGCTGTGCTATGACTGGAGGTAGCAATCTGGCCGCGCTGGGAGAGAGTAGATTGAGACGTGGTTGCTTCTTGGGGCTGGGATTCACACTGTTCGTTTGACTGGAGAACTCCTCGGGACGAGCACGCATTATCCGGCGCGTGGCACACCCGGAGGCTGGTGGCACATTCTCCTTGCCCACTCGTGGGGAACTCACCAGACTCTCACTCTCCGAGAAGATGCGCATCTCGGGCTCTTCACGATCAAAATTCAAACCCAATTCGGATAGTTCGCGCGATGGGCAGGTGGTCATGTGTCCACGCTGTGGGGATTGCAGCAAATCGAAATAGGAATCATGCGACACACTTCTCGAGTGGCCCACAGTGCGTAGACTATCAATGGAATTGGAGCGTATGCACAGTTCCATGGGTTTGGATTCCCTCATCTCGTGAGTGGTCTCCAGCAGTTCAATGGATTTGGGCTTATCCATTTTGGATAACTCTTTGCTGGCATGGGCATGGGACGCTTGAACAAAGCTAACGCGTGAGCCTGTTGAGTCCTTGCCGCTGGCTTCATTAATACCCAGTTTCTGGTTGGGATCGACGCTTCCCTGTCGCTGACTACGTGAGAAAATGGATTTCCATGAGGGTGTCTTGTCGGGTTTACGTTTTTGCCAGCTACGTGGCACAGATAGCACCGTGTGATATTTATCTGGTAGGCTGGAAGGTCCTCCGCCCACTTCTATGTAGGAGCCAATGTTTGTGACTGCAGTGCTGGTGGAGGAGAGCATGCTGATGGGCAAAGATTGCTTCAGATCTGCACCCTCAATGCGGGAATGCCGCTCTTGCGCCTCTTCCAGGCTTATCAATTTTGCACCTCCTGTACTTAGGCTTTTGGGTCTTTCAACTAAGGTCAAAGATTGATCTTGCTCACGTTGCTCCACCAGCAAACTTTCACAATCCGTCAAGGATTCCAGACGCAGTTCCCCCGGCATAGCATTGGGTTGCCCAGTCACCACACTCAGGCGAGCATTATGATCTTCTAGTGCATCGAAAATGTTATGGCAGTTGCGTATCAGGTACTCAGTGACCACTGCCTGGACGCCAACACCACGCAAAGCGGCCACTCCACCCGATTCCAGAGCCGGAGAGCGCAGTAGATTGGGTGCCCAAACTATGGCCAGATTTTTGTCCGTCATGCCTGTTCGTTCGTGATGCTGCGAGACCTTGAACAAATGTTCCGCCAAGTACTTAAGGGTGCTGAGGAAGAGAACAACAGGAGATTGATTAGAAAGCAGGGTTTGTTTAAAAACTAAAGTTGCTCCACTGGGTGCCGACTACAGGCCAGCAACTGCCTTATCAAGTCGAAATTGCTGGTTGGTAACGAGTTCAACTATTTCCTGATTTTTAGTATTAAAAAAATGGAATATTAAAATTGAGTTCAAATTGCTGGTGTTTCAATGGGGGTAAGACTAAAGTTTAAGTACAAACATACATACATCTTTGATTCAATTCCTCTCATTTGGTACATCATATGTCCTTTAAGGACTAATATACGGGATCTAACAAGTTTTCCTGAGTTTTTGAGATTTTTTTGGTCTCCGGCAGAGCCGATAAATTAGCGTTTTCCACATTCCCCACAAATAGTTTTACTTCTTTACTTAATATAAAATCATTTTTTGTTTCCCTTTAAATTGTAGTTTTTCAAGCAGCTAGTTGTCTGTTTAATAGGTTAGAGGTTCGAGTCCCACTCCAGGTAGGTTGACTTTTTTAGTCATAGTCATAGTGTGGAACGGGACAAGTGGGAGTGTAGACGACTAGCAAAGTAGACAATTAGCAGCTGCTCGATTATAGAAAAGGAACGATCAGTCGTCCTTTGCAGGTGCAAGGGTTATCGAGGTTTTTCGAATCTTAATGAGAGGCAGAACAACCAAGTTGTTAACGAACAAATGTTTATTAAGTGGACAAATCTAGAGCAATCGAAAACGACTTGTTCATTCGAGTGCAAGTGTTCATTTTGCAAAGAGCACATATAGGTGGGATCAGCTTCGATCACTAGTAATCAGAGCACGCCATTGAGTGTTAACACTTTTTTCAAATGCGATCAGCCTCAGAACAAAACAGAAACAAACGCAGCACAAACGCTCTCTCAATGAGCGAAACACTTATTCTCGCTCCTTTTCTGTTTTCTGTTACATGTTTTCGGTTGAGCAAAACAAAGGAGTCGGTCTGCCGAAGACCACTGACAGAAACACTTGAGAGCGAGTGCTCATCAGAAAACTGCATGCAAATGACCAAGTGTCTGCGAAAAGTGTTTTTGTTTAGTGCATTTGGTAGGCTGTGTGTATGTACACGGGCGCAACACAAAATCCCTCATACATACGCAAAAAACACTTTGGAAGTTTGCTCTCGGCAAAACGGTCAGTGAAAGACACGAGAGAAACAGAAACGAAAAAAATGTGTCTTTGCTCTGAGCGAAACAGATTTGAGCAAAAACAGAACTGAAGGTGTCTTTCGCTTCCTCTTTTCCTTGTGTCCGTAACCAAACTGTTATTTGCCGACACTAGGAAAGTGTTGAAGAGTTACTTGCGAGCTCTGCTAGTAATCTTGTTTTAATTTTAATTTTCGATGTGTACAAAATAATAGATAATTTTGATTTTAATTTGTAAAATTAAAAATAAGGAAATAATTTGTATATATTTATTATTAATTAAAATATACTTTAATTTATAAAACAAAACTGACAAATAATGGGTTTCCCACAATTTTTATTTCTAAATCAAAAATCAAGAGTTAAATTTTGGAGCACCGCATTCAAAAATAGTATGTTTGGCTCTATCCAGAATAAAATGGCACGCTTTTTCCCGCTTTGGTTTTTTTTTTTTCATTTTCTTCAAGGCTCCGACTATTCAGCGTAATACGAACCACGCTTGAGGGGTCAGCAAATTTACTCTTAAAACACCAAAAATCACTAAAATCATCCTTTACTTGCGTGGCGATTTTGTCTCTTTAAAGAAACAAGGTCTCCTGGAAATTAAATTTTGAATTTAGAGTTGACAAACGGGGGAGCAGTTGTTAAATGCCTGTCATTTAGTTTGAACTTGGCAACCCTAAAAGGGGTTCAATTTTGTTGTGGAATATTTAAACGACTGGCGATATGTTGACTTTGTAAATGGCTTTTAGATCCGATTTTTGAGTTTATAACCAACCGATGAGAAAGCACTGAATACTAAATATCGGTTTGCGGACCTGATTTTAAAGACATCGAACCCAAGGATTTTCTTCGAAACTGGATAAACCTCAAAGGTAATTAAAAAGAAAATTAAGAACTTAAAAATAATTTAGAGAAAATCCTCAACCTAAACCTAAGCCACACTAATGAGAATGGTTTCGGATCTAAGTCGCTTTGTTGACTGGCAACGAAATTACTGTGTTTATAAAAGTTTCCTACTTTTGACTTTGTCTTAATTTAAATCAGGGATGCAAGCCCAGGATCTCTCAGGGATTGAGCGACGTCTTCCACAGCAGGCAATCACACCACATGCTGCACCACACACGGACATTAAGTGTTATAAGTACTGGAGGTACCCTACCTAGAGGATCCATTAGCATTTCCAAATTTATTCGCAACTCAAATAAAACTTTTAAGGAAATCTATGAAAATTGCTTAATTTTCAAGTGTAATTGTCTGCTGTTTTTACGTCTTAAATCTGAATCTGAACTAAAATGAACCAAAAAGCATTTCAGCATTTTGAAAACGAAGACGGTTCGGTTTGGTTCAGATTTGGTTTGCATTCCCTTTTTAAATCGATTGTTGTTGTTTGACAAATGATTTTCTACAAAGCTTTCATTTGCATATTTCATCATCACTTACCGATAATGAGGCGGTGGCAGCTTCAGTACCGTCTCCTTCATAAGTCGCAATCGCTCATCTGCTTCATCCGCTTTGACTTGAATAGCCTCCACAAAATTATCATACAACTGATAAGTGCACAAGGGATTGGGCAGCTCGCGAAAGTACATTTTCAGCAATGAACTAACCGCATGTATATCCTGTTTCATTTCGGGATTACCCAAATCTGGTACGCGCTCCTCATCAAACGAACGTCTGAGGCGTTGTATATTTGATGTTATCCCCGATAGTCGATAGATGCCGTCGATGACTCCATAGTTTTCAATAAATTCTGCACAAGATTTCAGCACCATTGGTATATCCTGACCACTGTTAAGCAAGTGCTCAGAAAGATCGCAATTGAAGACTCTTTCGCGATAGATGCCACTCTGTTTGAGCCGACGACGCGACGGCCGTGACAAGATGAATGAACGAAAGAAGGCGATCAATTTGCCATGCTTCCTTAACACCGGCTTAGTGGGCGACACACCATCCAAATGACCAACCAGGGGAGCAGGCATGGGGAAATTGCGTGGCACCTTATCTCCAATGGTGGCCACACACGATTGTGGAAAGAAACCCACCTCGTAGAGAGATTTTTGTAAATGAGATTTCTTGCCACGCCACCAAACCGATTCCGCTGGACTGGGCATATCAATCACTGAGATCATATCACCCACTTCGATATTAATCTCATCAGGAGCCTGAGCCTGATAACGTCGAACGCCATAGGCGGCACCCACAGCTGGAGTATTGATGGTACGCTGAGTTTCGCCATCGGCCAAGGGCAAACGGCGACCCTTGTTATCCAATTGCAGCCATGTCAGTATGGTGCCACATGTCAGCGAGTCCGAGGCTATCTTTGAGAATCGTTCCAGATACTTCGCCACCGCATATTCCACATCTGATTCACTGGGCAGCTCAGCCTCCAGCTCGGCCATATTTCTCAAGCCACTGATTTTACGATCATAGACACAACGATGCAACATCTCGTCCAGCATTTGCATGTTCTCAAAGCTACGCTTAATCAGGAAGGGTTCACAGCGCTGTGGACACACGCGTATAATGAACCAACAGCTCTCGGGCGAGAAACTTCTTAGTGAACTGTGTGGCAAATCTCCGCCTATCGATTGAGAGGCTATGCTGCTGCTTAGTTGTTCGGACTTGTCATCCAATAGTTGCACCAAAAGGGCTCCCAGCTGCACCCTTTCATAGTGGAAGTGAGCGCATTCTTCCAGCTTGGGAAACCGACAGGATTTCTAAGGTAGAAAACAAAGCGAAATGGTTAAATTGTTTGAGAAGGAATTCATTTGCTTCACTTACACTATTCAACGGCTGCACAGCCATATGCCTGCTGGGCTTCGGGGGAGCCGTTGCTCCCACTGTTGGTGGACTACAGCTGGACTCTGTCGATGCACTCGAGATTTGTGATGTATTCATTGAGGCAAACATGTCCTGATAGCTCAGCCCGGGAAGACTATCAGCGGGCACAATTTTGAAATTCAGTTGTGCACTTATGGCCGCCGCCGGTGCATCCATTTCAAATTGAAGTGGAGCATGCTCCTTGGGTACAGGTGCTGTCACATGGCAGGCAGCAGCAGCAGCAACGGCAGCTGCTGCTTCGGCTGATGTCAGTGCATGGTTATGCAGTTGGGCTGCCAGAGAGGAACTCACCTTCTCGGACATGATGCACGTGCCTTGGGTCTACACGAAATGCTGGAGCATCTACCAAAAAAAGAGAATAAGAATGGAAATTGATAATTTAAATGAGGCCAAGGGACTAAAAATATATTATTAATTGATAACTTAGTAAAGTCTTACTTAAATATTAGAAATTAATCAGCAAGAGGATGCTCCGGAAAACGAGTTCTTAACCCCTATAAAGTTCGTTTTGTTTTCATATTAAATAAGTTTTAATAGAGAGAAACAACATTTTATTCATCCATGCAAAAGACGTTAAAGCATCGAGATTGGGCAGCTATTTCCGATTATACGATTTTTTTTGGGGATGCCTGACCATTTTTTATTGTTTTCTGAAAAGGGTTTGGAATTGTTAGCGAGCGAGCTGCGCAATCTGCCTCTTTTAGACTCTCGCTCAGAGCGGAGAGCTTTAGGTCGAGAGCTCCCGGCTCGTGAGCGACAGCACTTGGCTCTGAGCTGAGAGCGTCAGCTCGTGAGCCATCAACCAGCGCTTGGCTCGTGAGCAACAGCTTTAGGCGTTGAGCTCAGCCCACAACTTTTATCTATCGATGTTTCTTGGCCACTCTCTGAGATATGTTCGTTCATTCTGATGATGCTGATGCTAGCTCACATGGAAAAGGCGGTATAAAATTGCAAAGCCCTAATTTGTTTTTTTTTTTAAATTTTCCACTAATTTCTTCTACTCAGATACCTTCGCTGGCGAGTGTCCAACCATTTTACAAAAATTCATCGCAATCGGATGAACGGAGATGGCTCACGACCTAGTGTCCTCAACTCAGAGCCAAGAGAGCTATGAACTGAGAGCATTAGCTGGCTCTCTAGAGGTGCGGGCAAAGAGCGATTCCGATCACTGGTTCTGAACGATACTATTTGACCAGTCACTGTTTAATTACTATTTTAGTCATATATTGGTCTCATTTTTGGTCACTGTTTGGTCACTGGTGTGGTCACTGTTTTGTCAATGATGAAATATAAGAATTTTTCGTATGAGTTATTGCGATGGCCACTACGATAACAGTTTAAGGATCATATTTTACATTTAATTTTTAAAGTTGCATTGAACACATTAAGTTACAGAGAACAGAGAACGGCAAATCATTCAGAAAAACTTATTTTAAATTGACTTGATTTATGTATGAACTTAAACCTCCGTTTTGGTTCATTATATGATTTTTGGAGCTAACGCGGTTTCGGTTCGGCTTTGGGGTAAACTCGTAGTTTTTTGAATATTTTAAAAGGCCCTTTTCTTTTTCGATTATTATGATATCTAAAAGTGACCATTTCCACGGAAAGATCCATCGAGACCCAAAAACTATCAACTTATCATATTTTGTTGAAGGAAACAATCAAAATATTGATATAACAATAACAATAATATAACAATAATTCAATTGACGGATACATTTTAAGTGTTCTTTTTTAACTTGGGGGAAGAATAAGTGACATTTCTAAGAAAAATTCATATTTTCTCATTAATTGTATCTTAGGAATCAGAACCAAACTTTGCTTTCGGTGGTTCGTGTACGTTATTAAAATTAGTGTAATCAAGATCAAATTTGGGTTGAGTATGTTATTTAATGTGACTACAGGACTTAAAAATGTAAACAAACACCCACACGATTTTGCCAATTTCTCTTAAACCTGAAGCGCTGAGGAAACGGGCAATATATTTGAATTCAGCACCGGGAAGTACATTAGAAACGTTTGCTATCTTCTCTGGTTAAAAAGTTTCCTTTTTTGTTAAACTCGTCTTGGAGGGCTATATTAAAGAATTTAAAATTAAGCCCATTAGCAAAGTAAAAACACCCTTTTTAATTTTTGATCGAGTGACTGTCACGTTCGACATCTTGAATATACTAAATTGAATTCATCAAATAAATTTGAATAGCTCCAAATTCCATAAATAAATGCCTACAATTGTCAAATGTAGTGGATAATTGAGAATGTCGTCCCATAAAGCAAATGGGGTACTCAGAACTGTAGTGTGATGAAAGCTATTGTATATTAAGAGGTATGTAAATGATTGCAGGAGATGTACGGAATCACATGATTTAAAATAGAGACCAGTCATCCTTAGAAGCTACATCAACTCGATATTGCTAAGGATCAATTCGGTCTACAGAGATATCCTCGAGGTTCCATCCGCGGAACTCCAAATTAAACTTTTAGAGTGAATCATTAAAAAAATACCAAATTAACGAATTTGTTGTCCAAAGGTAAGCGATTTAAGTCCTAAAACTTATCACTGGAGTAAACCGAACTTTTTGTTTGGTGAGTTTTGGTTCGCTTCAGTAACTAAAAACAAGTAAGGGCGCTGCAGTCGAATTGTTTTTGAATTTAACAAAATTATCCCAAATGTAGGCAACACTTTTTTCTAGTCCTGACCAACAAGTGGGGGGGGTGCTCTTATCAGCTCAACTGTTTCGCTTATAACTCCGGTGTTTTTTGTCCGATCTGATTGTACTTTTCAGAATAGATAGATATTGGGCCTAGCTTGATGTATACTAAACCACGAGGCTCTTACTTGAAAATTGTGGATCTGACGGCTATTTAGGTCTAGGATTTCTAGAGGAGGTCTAGGTTTTTTGGGGATAAAAGGGGGACGGGGTGGAATTTTTCAAATCTGAAACAAACTTGATCTGCGTACAGCATAAATCTACCTTCGTGCAAAAATTTGTGGCTCTATCTCTTATAGTCTCTGAGATCGACGCGTTCATACAGACAGACAGACGGACAGACGGACGGACGGACAGTCGGACAGACGGACAGTCGGAGAGACGGACAGACGGACATGGCTATATCGACTCGGCTGTTCATGCTGATCAAGAATATATATACTTTATGGGGTCGGAAAATTTTCCTTCTCCCTGTTACATACATTCGCACAACTTCATGATCCCCCTTTTCCTATTTTCAATGGGAACAGGGTATAAAAAAAACAACGACTCAGTTTATCATCGGAATTGGGAATTCGGTTGCGGTTTGGTTGAGAACCGATTTCCATCCCACTTGAAATAGAATATAGACGAATGTGGACTATACCAAAATTGATTGAAATATTCACCCCAACAAAAACCCAGTCGATTATTATTGCAGTGCCCCATAGACACATTTTTGCAATGAGTTAAGAATTTAAGAAAGGTCTCCAGCTTACAGTATGGTGTAGGGGAGCAACCTGCAATGGCAACGCTGAGTGGGAACATAGCTCATATGGGACAGCGCCAAGCAGATCTCACCAGTTTGAACACCTGTGCGTTCCCTGTCTTTCAAAAAAAAATTGAACTCTGAGGGACTATTTCACATCTTCACATCACATTTCACATCATCTGTACCTAGCAGCTATCTGGACGATGAGAAATAGGGCCTTAAAGATTCGATTTGAAGACCGACATTTCGAAACTTATATTATTGGATTGTTCGACTCAGTTTAATGCTAACTATGTCCTCTTTATGCAATGATTTATAGGGCCTGTTACATACATTTTATACACATCATTATGATTCCCTTTTGAGAGGGTACTGGTTATAATAATATGAAACAATTAGCGGAGGAAAAAAGATTGTAATTAAAACTTTGTTTGAAGGCGACGTTTGTGCAGTGTTTTAACAAAAAGTAAGTCAAATAAAGCAATTTTGCTAAACGATTATGTTTAAATTATAGTACGGGGCGTTAGTAATTGCAGAGACCATGGCCTACTAAAATGTTAATTATAAATTTGTTAAATGACCTTCAGTCTGCAAGTTGCAGTCTGCAACTTACCAACTCTCAACAACAAAATTCATTTACACAGAGCTTGCACCTTGCATGGTTTCAAATCCAAGTAATTTCTTTTCTTTCTGACCTACAATTAAAGACACTTCAATTTTTTGAATGCCAGCTTCATACACTGCAATTTTGACAAGTGCACAACCTCGTTCGCGTTTTACTTTCTAACGCCACGCACGTCTTTTAACATTTTTATCAATTACGTCCCAAGCCCCAGGCCGCCAGCCTGGTGTTCTACTTTCGGTCAGTTGGCCTGGCTAAGAAATTTCCTTTTTCAGCTGGACCAAATGGAATAAGGTCAGTGGCTCAGACATTGGACGCTAGTTAAGGATGTGGCCATCGATAAGTATGTACCATAAATATTTATAAAGTTCAACCGGCTGGAGGAACGGTGTTTGCACAGGAGAAGAAGGAGATGCTGCCTAGCGGTAGTTCTATACGAGCGAACAAACGAAATGCAACGCCGCCCGGGGCCTGTGGCAACAACATTTAAACTTTCATAAATTAAACCGAGAGACACAGACATTGGCCGCTGGCTTTTGCAGCGAAATCGTAGAGCGAGACGGAAACGGGTTTTCCACTTCTCCTCTGAGGCCGTTCATCAAATGCAGCCAAAGCGCAGCAAAACTATTAAAATTGTTAACGTTAACGGTTCGAACGAAACACACAAAACAACAAACAAAAAGAGTGAGCATACAAAATTGAATAACAAATAACAAAAACAAAAAGTCAGACTGGTAAAACAAATGGCAACGACCTGGAAAAACAAAAAACAAAAATATTGAATGGAGCTGTAATCCGCTACCCCAATAATAATGGACATGTGTGAGATAATACTTGAATTGACCGTTTTGTGTTGCTGTTATTCTGATGAGAATACATCCATATACAAACTTCTAACGCACAAATCTTTTGTTCACGTTCGATTCTAATGAAATTGGTTACGAGACAGCTGCATAAATGTCATAGATTGGTGATAAAATCATAAAGCTTTGTCATAGAAATGCAAATTTGTAAGCCAGTCGAACGACCACCTTTTGTTTGGTCTAGCATGAATGGCCAATGGAAGTAGTTCTCAACTGATATTTGTCTAATTAATTATATGTGTTAGCGCTATAAAAAAATTTGGATTTATTGGATTGTAATTGTGGGAAACAAAATAGGAGTATATTTACAAAAACAGTAGGAAAAATCAGAATTCAGAATCGCTAGCCTTTACTTTTTGATGCGACATCCACGAATGAATTTAATTTTTGAGCTCTTCTGTCATGAGTCATTGACGAAAAAAAAATAGTAGTCGGAAGGGGCGGGTGGAATAGGACTTTCCATTTCAACATTTTAAGTTCATGTGGCCGAGTTCTCATGTTAAAAAGTTTTGCCTTGTAGTGCCTTTGCTCGTATTCTGGCCATTTTCGCTTGAATGCTCAGCTTAAACACATTAATTGACCCTCAAAAAATTCATTATAGCTTATTAGTACAGTTTATACTCTTGTTGTGTTATTGATTAATACCAGGGGCTGCAAACCGGTTTTGTACCGAACCGGTTCGAACTCGGAATTCCGACTTTTATTTTACTAAAAACCGAACCTTGAACCGAACCTCTTTAGAAATTAAAGCTGAACCCGAACCTGTTCCGAACCCGAAATTACGGCTCGTTTCAACAAAACAAACACAACAAGAAAGAAAGTCGGTCAAGCCCGACTATAGCATACTCTGTACCAGGGATGCAAACCACTTGAATATAAGCACTGGTTCGGTTCAGTGGTTCACGCAATTTCTGAACCGCCGTTTCGGTTCATTACATGGTTTTTAAACCTGACTGAACCGCGGTTTCGGTTCGGTTCAGTGGTTCACAAAGACGGCACATTATGAGATATAATGATATCTATTGTAATGTGACTTTTCGCACACTTTGCAAATTGAATTCCTATATTCTATTTGAATATTTTTAAGGATTTTAAAAAGAATGTCTAAAATTTATTATGTCGGATTTTAAGTTCATAAAGGAATGAAATTCGAAAACAGAGAATGTTGGCTAGAATAGAAAAGAATAAAAAACTCACCTAGCTAAGATTGAATTAAGGTAAAGAAGTACTACAGACATTGATTATATTGTCCATCTAAAGGAAACAATGTAAATTGATGGCAGGTGTATTAGGAGATCGAAGGGCAATTGTAGAAGACTTGCAGGATTATATAATGTTCTTAAATTTTCATCAAGTCATCCCTAAAAGTTAAATCGATCCGGCATCGCTAAGCATGTAGAGAGTCGAAATAAATGTATAAAAAATTATCTCAAAGAAGCGTTTCAAATTCCCTAATTAATAAGCATTATTGGCTAGAGAAAAGCGATTTCCGTCTTAAAACTCGTCAGTGAACTGAACCGAACCGAACCGTTTTTATGTGTGGTTTTCGGTTCGGTTCAGCAATTCTGAAAGGAAGCCGGTTCGGTTTGCGGTTCGGTTCACCAGCTGGAATAAGCGGTTCGGTTCGGTTCAAAACCGGTTCGGTTCAGAACCGGTTTGCATCCCTGCTCTGTACCAACGAAATTATACGCTCAGCATAATTTTTGATGCTGCAGTAGTAGCTGAAAGCAGCGCTGCTTCTGCGCTGCTGCAGCGAACAGTCTTTTGATCATAACTCGAAAACCGTTCATCCAATCTTCACCATTCTGATGATCGATAAGTTATCCTTATTACTAAATATATCTAGAAGGAATAACCCACCTTTGTTTAAAACTGTAGGAGATATGACGTTTTTTCTAAATTGCGGGGGCGGCAGGGGGCGTGGCCAAAATTGAAAATAAACTTGATCTGCCTGCAGACATAAGAAGCATATGTCCCATACATGTCAAACCTCTATCTCTTACAATCTCTGAGATCTGTGCGTTCATACGGACAGACAGACGGACAGACGGACATGGCTATATCGACTCGGCTGTTGATGCTGATCAAGAATATATATACTTTATTGGGTCGGAGATGCTTTCTTCTGGATGTTACATACTTTTGCACAAACTTATTATACCCTATGTACCTTTGGTACAGAGTATAAAAATTGTATCTTCTGTCTACCGATTTCTTCTGTTATTTGGTGCGACAGGAGTCACCTAAAATGGGCAGAAAAGTGGAAAAAAAATCTGGCAAAACGATTAGATTTCCAATACGATTAGATTTCTCTAAAGCTTCTTGAAAGCTTCTAAAGTTCTCAAAAGCAAGAGACTTACATTATTTTGGTAATATTTTTCGATGTTAACCACGAAATGGAATTTCACTAAACTGTAAATTTATATATTGAATATTTCCAGGTTTTTTACTAACCAATTTCGACCCAAATACCACACGGTTTCCATACAATTTGGATAGTTTTTGGGTCGAATGATGTTTTTAAAACACATAGAAGACAAAAATTAATAATGTTGCATAAAGCATGGACAGAACCAAGGTACGAACCAAAACCTTTTCCCAAAAACCTCGAACCTAAAATTTCCGAACCTTAACCATTCGTTAATTTGGGCTCGAACCAGTGTACAGGAGATCCGAATATTTTTTTTGGTTTGCAGCTATGATAAATACACAAATTTCATCAGCCAAATGTATCCACAAGTCAAATTATTTGCGAGATTTTCAATAAACTCATTTGATCTGGAATAATTTCTATGATTAGGATCTGAACAATCATTAAAAATGTTTGATTCTGAACCGGTTTTTTTTTTTTTTATTTTGATTTTGCGTTTTTGATACGCGAAACTCACTTACTTTATATGTTTGAATAATAAAGTGCGAATGTATTACTATCTGGTTTCTGTTAAGGCATTTATACAGGCCGAAAGCGTTTCTTTAATAAATAAAAACGGACAAGCATCCAATGTCTGATTCCCATATTTGGATTGGGAACGCTGAAACCTACATATTTGATTTAGGTGAGTTTTTTATACCCTTGCAGAGGGTACATTGAAAATTTCCAGATGTTTGCAATGCATAGAAGGAAGCATTTCCCACCACATAAAGTATATTTGTTCAAATTTGATCGAAATCGGACATCTATATGGTATAGCTGCCAAAGAAAAGTAAGGTTAGAAAAATGGTCATAGTAAGAAAAGCTAGTTTGTTTTCAATGTAAACCTCTTCAAAATTGTCATTTATTTATTTTATTTCTCCATGGCTCTGCCAAGTTTGGTCGAAATCGGACATCAATATAGTATAGCTGATATAAATAAGTAAGATTAGAAAAATAGTCTTAGTAAGAAAAACTTGTTTGTTTTCAATGTAAACCTCTTCAAAATTGGCATTTATTTATTTTATAAGCTTTCACACAATTCTTCAAAGTTGCCATATGAATAATCGGTGGAGAAACTAGTTTTAGTGAGAAAAACTGTTTTGTTTTCAAAGAAAACGCTTCCAAAGTTTGTATTTCTTAGTTTGATATGCTTTTCCATAATTCCACTAAGTTTGGTTGAAATCGGACATTTATATAGTAGCTATACAAAAGTAGAGGCAGAAAAGTAGTCTTCTTGAAAAAAACATGTTTGTTTTCAGTGGATATGTCCTTCAAATTAGTTAAAAAGCGTGCTGCAGGGGTATACAAACTTCGGCAGAGCCGAAGTTAACTTTCCGTTATTTTTTTTTTTTTCGTTTAAAATCGAGCTATGTAACCTAATTTATGTTGATTTTAAACTAAATTTCAATTCGACTAACACAAATATTTTTAAATGAGCAAGTCATTCGGCAATTAATCTATCAATGTATTTAATGTTTATTCTTTGAGTATTCTGAGTATTGATTTATTAAAGCACTTAAAATGTGCAAGCTTGAGTATTTGATATGGAAATGAATATTAAATTGTTGATCATGTTTTCCTACATTCCAATAAGTTTACTTATATAGAAATAACTAGTGCAAGCTTGCGCTTATGCACATTAATTAGTTCCACATTAATTACATTATTCAGCAAAGTTGTGTATAAAGAATGGTTTTTAGGGATTCTAGACAATATTCGAGTGCTGATCACGAAAATCGTTCAGGAAATGGTCCATCACGCCTGGATTTTTGGATATTTAAGCTTAAAGTATTATAAAACGTATATGCAGCTGTAAAATTGAGATTACGATAAGTAATAATAACAAACTAAAATAATTATAATTGTAATGATCTTACGTGTTTCTACCTGTACAAAAATGTCTGACTACTAATTGATTACGATTAAAAATAATCCAAAACAATCGGAACTTTCGAAGATTAACCAAAAATAATTACAAATAGTCAAAAGTAATCAAAAAACAGTCCGACTACTTTTATTGATTACTGTTGATTATTTCAAAAATTGATTAAGATAATACTCCCTCCTGTTAGCAGAATATATATTTTAAGATTAGTTTCAAACAATGTACATAATATTTAGAATTTAAAAACACTTAAAACACAATTAGAAAACGTAGAAAAAGAAAACCAGCAGTTTGTTCTTCATTTCGCTTATCTTTATCTTATCTTTATTGTGTGATTTTTTGGTAGCACATGACACTGATCTCAAGCCAGCTAAAAACCACAGTTAATACTTCTCCACAATTTTAATGTTTAGATCTACACAATTCAGTTGTGTTTTTTTTTTTTTTCATTTCTAATCAAGTTGTTACCTATTTAAATAAATGTTGCCACAGTCATTGTACACCAATTCTACGGCTATTTAACTTATCAAGTGCTGATGAGAATTGGCAATAAAATGCCTTCACAATGGAAGCATTCAACTCACGCCATTAACATTTCAGCGCCAATTGAATATTGTTTTTTTTTTTTGGCAGGGATCATCAACAGTCCAAAACGATAATCATTGTTTGATTTTCCTTTCCTTAACTTTTGTGTTGATTAATAATTTCGTTGTTTTCTAAACTTTCTTCCAAGAAGAGAACTATTCTTGGACGTCTTGATGCAGACGTTATTAGTTGTAGTTGCAGTTTATTATTTTAAAGCTACAAGTTTATTTTCTAATTTTGTCATCTTAATATTTGTTGATAGTTTTTTTGTTGTCGAATTTTTAATAATAAAATAAATTCGATACTTTTCAATTCTTATATGCAAATCGCTGTTTTTTGGGATTCCAGAAAGAATACTATTGAATGGTTCGAGAAGGACCCCCTAAGAGGTCGTTCCAGTTACCCTACTCTAATCTAAACTGATTGTTTTTGTACGATTTTTTACTAAATTATTTGAAATAATCTAAAATAGTTAAAAGTAATTAATTGAAGTGGTCGGATTATTTTTTGATTACTTTTGATTATTTATTTTTTTTGGTAATTGTTAATAGTCCCGATTATTTTTGACTATTTCTTGTCGTTATCATTGATAATCGTAAGAAACCAAAAATGGTCCAGATGTTCATTATTTTTGGCCTTTTAAATAAATATAATCGAATATCCAATAATTACGATTAGTAATCATTCTTTAACTGCTATGATTTCGGAATTTCTTAGGCGCTTACTGTGAGGAACATATACATTTGTTTTGAATCTCTTTAGTATAATTGAAAAGTTATAGTTTTTAACTACAATACAAACTGTACCAAAGAATATTACGATTTTTGTGGATATATAGGTATAATTCGAAGAAGAAATACTCTTGCAAGCCGATGCCACTACAGGCTCAGCAGGCAGTTCAAGAGCAGAGACTTCTCTCGAAAATCAAAAAATTGAGCTATACAAGTCGCTTATAATCCCAGTCCTGCAATAAGGCTCCGAAGCATGGACATTAACAGCATCGGCTGAGTCGGAAATTGGCGTGTTTGAGAGAAAAGTTCTTCGGAGGATTTATGGACCTCTAAAAGTTGGCGACGAATTTCGCATCCGAAAGAATCGTGAGCTGTACGAACTCTATGGGGACACTGATATTGTCGAGCGCATAAAGCATCAGCGGCTGCGTTGGATAGGAGATGTTACTCGTATGGATGACCAAGCTTCAGCAATACAGGTGTACAAACGAAGTGCGAAAGATTTATGAAAGGCGCCCAGGGTGGTGGACTAGCGAAGTTGAGATGTGGTGATCAAGTGACGAAAGATATTTCGAAGCTTGGTGTGACCAACTGGTGGTAGTTCGCTCAAGACAGCGGATAGTGGCGAAAGCGGATCGCGGAGGCCTTGAAGAAGGATATATAGGTACCATTTTGAATACATGTGCTGATAATAAAAATAAAAAAATGGCTCAAAATCGTATCTCTTTTCTGAAAAAAAATCAAAGTTAGGAAGTAGTACTTTCCTATCATATCA
This sequence comes from Lordiphosa andalusiaca, assembly GCA_035044965.1. Lineage (NCBI taxonomy): Eukaryota > Metazoa > Arthropoda > Insecta > Diptera > Drosophilidae > Lordiphosa > Lordiphosa andalusiaca. The sequence goes on along the minus strand of JAWNNM010003014.1, from coordinate 24,198 downwards.
AACAAAGTCAAAACAAATGAATAGATTCACACTAAACGTGCATAAAAGGGTTCGAATATACAATCTTAGTAACTTTAAGCTCAAATTATTATAAATCTAGACTCAGATCTAAACTATTATCACCACCAACCAACTTCAACACACTGAAAAAGTTAAATTTTGCTAACCTGTGTTATAAAGTTTAAATATAATACAACAATTAAACACTGAAGTCTTGTTTAATCAATGCATTTATAATCTGAATCTATTATTAAACACACTTTTAACCTCTGATCATCGCACGTAAGCTGCTTATAGAAATTGATTTAATACTAAGATGTACCACTGGGAAGCACATGCACTTACACCTAAGCTTTAATCTCCACATGCACTTTGGCATATAGCTTCTGTTTTTTTTTCGACTCAATGAAAACATTTTCCCAGGCCAGGCCAAAACGTTCGGTCATTCACTTTCTCCAATCAATTAAACAACATTGTCTATGTCCAATATTAGCTCTTTTTTTTCTTGAGGGGGATACACATTTCAATCCGCTTGCAGGTTAATTAATGCTACGAAATAACTTAATATTGAACAATAGTTAATGACTTTTTAATGGTGGGTTTTCCTTCTTTTTTTTTTGTTATCTTCCTCCATTTCGTCCAATGTTGACCCAATTGAACGAAACCAAGGAAACTGAAAGCAGCTGCACATGACAATGATCTACAAGCCAGATTGAAGTAAGTCCAACTAGACAGGCGTATATATATATATAAATGTGGCATAAAACGAGCTGTCTAGGCCTGGGTAGTTTGTGCTAATTTATGGCATAAAGTGGGTCACTCACTTGCTCATTCACTCAGGTTTCTAGAGCGAACAATTGCAGTGGCCATAAAAGACTTACGACGAGCCTAGATGCATGCATAATGTGCTTAACTTAGTTTGGAGACTGTCAGTCATCAGTCAGTCAGTCAGTCAGTCATTCATTCAACAAGTGCAAAACGATACTGATGTGCAACTGAATGAGACGCGAAATAGCCACAGAAAACACACAGAATTAAATTTAATCATTTATGTTACGGAAATGGTTGGAGCTGAAGATTGTAGGTTACCACTGAATACTAACAGTTGATTATGGTGTATTAAGAGCGACTTAAATTATGTTCATGGAAAAGACTAGACAAGCGTGAGACTTGATTCCAGTTCTTTAATCAGCAGAAATAAAAGGCATTTCATCTGAGCAAGTGATAAAGTGTGTAATTAGATTTCCCCAGGTTAAGTTGAGATATTAACATTTTGGTACGAGGGTTGGATAGGTTTGAATTTCACGCTTAGTAATTAAAAAAGCATTACAATCTGTTCACTTTTTATCATGTAGTTTGTGTTCGCCAGTTACTGAAACTAAACTAAAAAAGTCTTGATAAATATTTGTTTACATAATTCTTTAGTTAGTTGTGAGACGCTCTGTGAGGTCGTCATGTCTAAAGTCCTGATAATGATGGAGGACGATCTAAGAATGAAACTGCATGAGGCTCTAGACAATTCAACTGAGCGGATACATAGCCTGACTATATGTTTAAGAAATAAGTGCAGCAATTGCTAATACTCAACCCAGAGATCTACTTCGAGGAAACATGAAATACATCGACTAAATGTATCCCAGTAGAAAAAATCTGTTGCAGACCCAACAACACTTTTATAGAGCATGCCCACGTCGTGGCTATCAACAAACTTTTCCTCCACATTGTTAGTTTTCCAATTGCACCTGTTATGTGTGAACGGAAGTTGAAAGCTCCGGCAACGACAATTAAGCCGGCCAATGGGAGTGTAAAGTTGTGGCCCAAGTTAAAAATAAAATTTGTAACCCACTATATGGGTTGTTCGTTGATGATGCGGTGGTGGGGTGAGGGGTAACCAACGTTGACTAATATGCCATTTAGACTAATTGCATTGCATGAGTCTTCGCTCTTGCAGGGCAACTTTTTTTTGCATACACACAGACATATGTGACTCAGGCTACAGCTACAACAAAAGCAAAAAAGGTATCGAATGGGGAGCACTTTTGGGTTCCAACATGTAAACAAATCTGCTTTCTGAGTCAGCCAAGCGCGCCAAACTGATCAGATTTCCAAAAGGCAAAGCACAAGTGCCAGCTGTCAACTGAGGCGTAGATTGATACGCTGCCTGTTCAACAGATTAGCAGTAGCAACATCAGCAACAGCAACCGGATCGGACTCACTTAGCCTTGGGGCGCAATTTGGTAACATTATGGATGAAGGGGGGGAGTGGGGGGGGGGACCGACCGCATGGACAGCCATTATACTATTTCATGCGGCGAGTGCGCTTAACGATTCTCCATACATAAATTGGTTAGTTTAATGACTTCATATATGGGAATCCATTAGTCATTTGTCTATGAGAAATGTGTTTTAATTTAGTCTAGTGTTTTACAGTCTTGTGAATGTGTCTGTGTGTGTGTGTGTTTGCATTATGGTCATAATTTAACTGATCAATTTGATGTGAATCAAATGTAAGTTTGTATTTCATTAGTGCCCCATATAAGCCCCAGGAAGTCCATGATATTGAATGGATTTCTCCGCTGGGTATGGTAAGCTGACGCCAATGATGTCTGATTAAGGACGTTGAAGTTAAATAAAAATGGGAAAATGCTAAAAGCCTTAAGTGGTAGTATTATCTCAAATCCATATGTCGACTATACTAATCTGTCCTCACAGTTGACGGATATGGACCATAGGTGGATGAAAAACAGCTGTTGTAGACCAGTTTTTACCAGGCCTGTACTCTTATCTAAAATTGAGAAATTAGGTACCATTTCCTAGCCTTAAAAGAGAATACCGTCCAATATCTATAATGATATGACCCAAATCTACGCTTAACATTGACAAATGAGGACAGAGGTTGATAAAAAATGGGCGTTACAGATTACTTTTAGCCGGAACTAACAACAAAACAAATTTTTCCGAAAATCCAGTTGTTCCAACCAGAATTTAAAACGGTTAATGGTTAAAACGAGAAAGCTAAGCTAACATCGTCTGTGCCGTCTGTCTGCCCTTGCAAGTGTTCGCTTAAATATTTTCCAAAAATACTCTTTTTCCCATTTTACGAACGATCGTTCGTATGGGAGCTATATGATATAGTCATCCGATTTGGCAAAAAATTTGTAAAATTATGTGAAAGCATGTGAAACAAACAAATACAAAATTGCAGGATGCTACCATTAAAAACAATAAAGTTTTTTAACCAAGATTTTTCTTGAGACCTTTCTTTTGTATGGCAGCTATACCATATAGCTGTCCGATTTTAATAAAACTGGGTAGAATTATAAAACAACATAGAAAACCTACGATTACAAAGTTTGGAAACGTTTTCATTGCAAAGAAAACAGTTTTTCTCACTAAAACTAGATTTCAGACCGATTGTTCCTATGGTAGCTATGAGACATAGTCATCCGACTCGGTCGGTTCCGACATATTAGTAGTGTGCGGCAAAAAGAAAACTCTGTGCAAAATTTCAGCTTGACAGCTTTAAAACAAGAAAGAAAGTCGGTCAAGCCCGACTATAACATACTCTGTACCAAGAAAATTTTAACTAACTCGAAAACCGTTCATCCGATCTTCTTCATTCCTTTGGCGGATCGATAAGTTATCCTAATAACTAAATATGTCCAGAAGGAACAAGCCATCTATCTTCAAAACTGTGGGAGATATGATGTTTTTTCTAAATTGCGGGGGCGGGAGGGGGCGTGGCCAAAATTGAAAATAAACTTGATCTGCCTGCAGACATTAGAAGCATATGTCCCATACATGTCAAACCTCTATCTCTTACCATCTCTGAGATCTGTGCGTTCATACGGACAGACAGACGGACAGACGGACAGACAGACAGACGGACAGACGGACAGACAGACAGACAGACAGACAGACAGACAGACAGACAGACAGACAGACAGACAGACAGACGGACAGACGGACATGGCTATATCGACTCGGCTGTTGATGCTGATCAAGAATATATATACTTTATGGGGTCGGAGATGCTTCCTTCTGGATGTTACATACTTTTGCACAAACTTATAATACTCTATGTACCTACGGTACAGAGTATAACTAAGATACTTATTCGCGTAGAAACAGACAGACAGACGGACGGACAAAGCTCAATCGACTCAGCTCGTCACCCTGATCAAGAATATATATGGCATATGGGGTCGGAAATTAATATTTCTAAGAGTTGCAAACTGCTGGGCCAAATTATAATACCCGTTGCAAGGGTATATATATAAAATATTAAAGGTTTTATTAAAAACCTCGGTTCACCGCACGATTTTCCCAAAAAAAAAAAAAAAAAAAGAAAGCCAATTAGTTCGATCAAACTTTTTAATTTTTAGTCCGGGTGCTGGAACCCATTCTAAAATCCAAGGCTCCGATCGTCCGGCTATTGGAATCCCTGAACCCAGTTCGAACCTCATTTATAGAAAAAGCGGTCAGGATCGAGAAGACAAAAATGTAGGCTTCCTGGTTCATGGTTCGGTTTGCGAACAAAAAAAAACACGAACCGGTTCTCAGGGGTTCGGTTCCGGACCGGTTTGCAGCATTGTTGAGAAGACTCCGATAATATTACGTAAAGAGCGTTGAAATCATATTTAAGAAATCTATTACCAATATTTCGCATAGCTTCTTGCTGTTCTGAATCAGTCAGTCCAGGATTGTACAACCATATTCTATAATTTGTCTAAAATTTGTAGTAAAATAATTGCCCTTTTGAGACTCTCGCAGATAACAGAAAAATCACTTGACATTAGTTCAAATTTTGAACTTAGTAGTCGCAACTGTTTTGGTACACAAGAACCATTAAACGCATCCACTCCTAGTTGACAGAGCTTTGACAAGTGAAATCTATGCTAATAAACTGCTTCAAAATGGGGCTCTCTCTAAAATGGTATATGCCTAAATGCGGAGAAATCTTTCAGATATTGCGCCCACCATAAATTTGAGGATACAGATGGAATAGGCCATCAAAGCCGTAAAAGTTCGAATTCGTCGAAATCCACTGCGCAAGCAGAAAGTCATGTCTCTTCCCAGCAAACATTTTTGGAAATTATTGATCACAATCGAGCCATTTTCGAGTCCTCAATCTGATTAAAATAGTCATAATTGAGCACATCTTCTGATCATAAATGATACTATAGTCGGGAGAAAATGGTACCCTAGCAGCGACTCTTTTTAAAGAGTGGTTTTTAACTCCTTTTTCTAAACAGTTTCAAATCATTTTCGAGTCGTACTTCACTAAGTCAACTTTTGAGCGTATTCATGAATCATTTTCGAGATTCTTTTAATCGCACATGATGGGTATTTCTTTTTAATCATCAAAAGGGGTCGAAAAAGACTCATCAAGGTGATTTTTGTCAGAATGATCTTCCAAATGATGGGTGGGTTTCACCATAGAAAAATCGGTTAACAATCAGAACGATAGAGAGTATATGTTGTGCCAAACTCATTTCGAGTGTTCACTATTTGGCTGTGGTGAGGGTTTGGTCCATGAGGGTTTGGCCCATGATGGGGTCACCAAGCTCCACTTTTGTGATAAAGAAGTCAAAAGTGAAGAAAAGGTTTTGAAGCACACGACATTATTGGCAAATAGGCCCTTTCAAGAAGACTCCAATCCAGCTCAAAAATGTATTTTCAATTTTGAGACGCCCTGTACTGCCTTCGCCATTGAGAAAAGGCCACTTATTCGTCAGAAAAAACATGGGGAGATAAAACCTTCTGCTTGAAATTTTAAGCAAAAGTCGTACTAGATACCAGACATCCGAGATCATGTCATTCCTATTCGTAATTGGAATGAGAAATGCCGCGATTGACAGACTTCCGACAACGATTGGGATTGAACCTTTAAATCGAACCGATTATGTCAGCTGGTGAACTGAACCGCAAACCGAACCGGCTTCTTCCTAGAAATGCTGAAACGAACCGAAAACCACAAAGGACGGTTCGGTACAGTTCTCTGGCAAGTTTTAAGACCTGAATCGCGTCTTACCTCTACCCAATGAAACTTATTAATTTTGAAATTTGAATCGTAAATAATTTGTAAACGACATTTCCTTCGACCCATCTTAGCTATCCATCTTAGCTATGCCAATCCGACATCATAAATTTTGGAAAATCTTCTAAGGATTTTAAAGATATTCAAATGGATTAAAGAAATTCAATTTCCAAAGTGTGCGAAAAATCACATTACAACAGAAATCATAATATTTCAGTTAGCTCCAAAAACCACCTTGCAATGAACCGAACCGGCAGTTCAAAAACTCTGTGAATCAATGAACCGAACCAGTAGTCATTTTCGAGTGGTTTGCATCCCTGATGGACAATTTATCAATTTATGAGCAAAAGAATGTTCGCTGCTGCAACGAAATGACAGCGCTGCTTTTAGCATTACAGCATCAAAATGGATGCTGAGCAGTAGCACTGTGTCTACTGACTGTGTGTTCTAATCGAAATTTTTGGAGTTGTTTCAATGGATTTAGGTGGAGTTTTTCCGAAGATTCATGGTCAAGCATCTGAATGAAGAAAAAAATGGTCACAACTATGGACTTAAAAGGAAGAATCTTTATAGATTACCTCGAACAGGATTCAATATAGTGTTTAAATAACCAAAACAAAGACGAAAGATTCTTTCCTAAAGACAATATAATGAATGCAAATCTCGAAAGCAAAAGTCAATAAATTCAAACTTAATTTTTAAATTGTTGGACTTTATTTGACCGGTTTAGATCTATCAGATTGTTATCTGTACCTCAATTTAGAAAAAACGAGAGCGTAAGTTAAAGTCGGCCCTGCACGACTTCGAAATACCCGCTACTCAAGGCAATTAGTGTTGCGGCTCAGATAAGTATGCAACGTTTTCGATAGCTTACAAATTGTAGGAGATATTCAACATTTTGTATTGCAGGGGCGGGAGGGGGCGTGGCTAAAATTTGAAACAAACTTGATCTGCCTACAGACAATACTAGCTTACATCTAAAATTTGGTTGCTCTAGCTCTTCTAGTCTCCGAGATCTAGGTGTTCATACAGACGGACGGACGGACATGGCTATATCGACTCGGCTATTGATCCTGATGAAGAATATATATACTTTATGATATCGGAGATGCTTCCTTCTGCCTGTTACATACATTTGCACGACTTTAGTATACCCTTTTTACTCTACGAGTAACGGGTATAAAAATTAAAGAACTGGACAGTTCGTTTTCATATGGAATAGACATAGTAAAACAGCTATATTTGCTAGATTTCCATCAGCACTGCAAAAGTCACACCAAAAACTAAAGGGATGAATCAGCTTATCAGCTTGCTCAATCCTTAGCCATCTCTTAGGCCTACTTTAAAATTGTTAAAGCATGGCGCGGAACTAACCTTTTCGTTTTTAGAAACTTTCATCAAACAAATCTCCATATACCAAAGCACTTTCTTTCAAGGGCCTAATAAAAACGATCCAACGCACAAGAAAAGAAAAGCGAAATCGTTCAATTCCGCTTTTGCGTCATGTAAATTTTCTACTTTGACATTTTGTGCAGAATTTCGCCCGGGCCGCCCGGTCTATAAAACCTAACCTAATGTCATTTAACGATGAACGGCGACGCGTCTATGCCGACGACAACGACTCTTGGCAAACAGGTACACACACACAAACACACACACACACAAAAGTTTTTTAATGGAAGTGAAAGTTTTTTGCGCGCATCTAAAAAAAAAAAACTACAACAAACTAAAATCAAACACACGCGCCATGCCTTCTTTTTTTTTTTGTAGCGCCACCATGCCAAATGTTTTAAAAATAAACAAATATAAAAATGCCAAAAAAAAAAAAAATATTACAATAAAACTCACATTAACAAATATGCGAAGCAACAGGCAGCAGCTGCTGCCGTTTGGCTGGAGGAAAGCAAGCGCGAGCCGTAAATATTTAGAAACAAACGTCAGCCCAATTTAATTTAATTATTATTCATTTCTCTGACTCTGCTGGCCATTTGAATTGTTGAGTAAAGTGTTGAATTTCAATAAGACAAACACAATGACAGCAATAACAAGCGCTAAAAATTGATAAACAAGCCCAACTTTGTATGAAATATTTTCTCTGAAAGGGAATGCTCCCCCTTAATGGTTGGGTATGTAACTCAATTGAAAAGGGATTTAGGATGATATGTACGCAGTTTTTTCAGTTGCCATTTCAAGTGTCTATGTTTAGATAATTATTTTTAAAGCAGAGCAAATTCGTGTTTTGTAGTCGGATATAGAAGGAATTTTTGATTTTTACTATAAATAGCAAATGCCAATGGAACTGGCTGAAACTAAGAAAGAGATAAAGAGACATGTTTGCAGTCTTTTTGAAATGTAAACTGGTGTAATTTGCTAGTTTACTGAAAATATTTGGCATTATTGAACAAACTTGCTCAGAACATGTGATTTAGTAACCTTCTTATGTAACACAAGCCAAAGCATTTTAACTTTTTACTGAGAATTTGTGGATTGAGTATCTCCAACGATCGAAACATCAGTATAATGGTTCATCCGATTTGGCACCTACAAAATTATGTTTCCAAATAATCAATAAAAATAGGGGAAACTTAACTTTGGCTCGACCGAAGTTTGCATACCCTAGCAGCATGTCTTTACAGCTAATTTGGACGACATTTCCACTGAAAACAAACAAGTCTTCTCACTAAGACTACTTTTTTAACTCTACTTTTTTATGACAGCTTTACCATATAGATGTCCGATTCTGACCAAACTTAGTGAAATCATGGAAAAGCATTGCAAACTAAGAAATGCAAGGTTTGGAGGAGTTTTCTTTGAAAACAAAAAAGTTTTTATCACTAAAACTAGTTTCTCGACCGATCATTCCTATGGTAGCTATAACCTATAGTCATCCGATTTCGACAAAACTTTGAAGAACTCTGTGAAAGCTTATAAAATATATATAGGCCAATTTAAAAGATGTCTACATTAAAAGCAAAATAGTTTTCCTCACTAAGAGTTTTTTTCTAACCTTACTTTTCAATGGCAGCTAGACTATACAGATGTCCGATTTTTAACAAACAGTAGGCACTGTACACACACGCTTCCTCGTTGACCGTCACTTGCAGAATGCCATTTATTTCACAATGTTGAACAATGTTAACTTACAGTGCTATGTTAGTGTACAGTTACAGTGAGGGTGTTAATGCCATATTCATATGTTAGCTTACATTAACAGTGAGGGTGCTCATGCCATACTACCACAAAACTTGGCAGAATCATGGAGAAGCATTGAAAACCAGTAAATACGGAGTTAGGAGACGTTTGCACTAAAAACCAAACAGTTTTTCTCACTACAGCTTGTTTTTCGACCAATCATTCCTATGGCAGCTATATGTTATAGTCATCCGATTCGACCGGTTCCGACAAATGTGCAGCGTATTTGGACCAGAAGACTTTGTGCAAAGTTTGGTGGCGTTAGCTTTAAAACTGACGGAGGAGATGGCATAGAAACAGACGGATAATGCTATATCGACTCAGCTCGTCATGCTGATCAATTATATATATACTTTATGTGGTCGGAAATATTTTCTTCTATGCGTTACAAATATCTGGACAATTTTAATATTCCCTCTGCTAGGGATTTCGATGTGAAAATGGTTTGTGAAAGCCTTCAGATGGAATGTTTTAGAGGGACCACATTGGCCAAAGAGGAGTTAATGTTCAAAAACATTTAATATTAAAGGCAGCCCTCGTACATGCACCTAATGCTAGCAAAAGGTAAATTAACTAAACATTTAGATACAAGAATTTGCAACCATTGTAGCAAAATAATCACAAGGAATCGAGTTATTTTTTAATCACAACGAGAGCAGGTTGTCTGTATAGCTATTTCAAGGCTCAACAAAAGGTGATTTTTCATTGCGGTTGGATTCGGTCGGTACCTGTACCTTTCTCTTGAGCGAAATTTGGATTCTCCAATAGTCCATTGCATTTATTTTTCCAAAACGTTCGAGTTTTATTTTAGTTTCGCAATAAAATGTATGTAGTACCATTGACTCATAGGCACAACTGCCGGTAAGCAGATTTCATATATTATTTACACGCATAAAATAAAATAGAAAGAAAGAATACATTTGTATGTATGCAGATAGTGTGTCATTTGCTATGACTCATGGTAAAAAAATATTGACATCAATCTTATCTACAAACCAAATCAGAGTCAAAAAAAAAGAACATGAGTTTCACAGAATCTCAAATGAAAGCAAATTACAATCGAAATAACCTGAGTGACTAATCAAAATAATTGTTTCAAGTTGACTGTATACATTTTAAATTTAATTTATTCAAAATATACAAACTAAAGCCAATTAATTTCGTACAGTGACTTTTTAGTTAACAGAGTTTTTGCTTACATGCAAATGATTGTTCAACTAATCATTACGATAAAACATATATAAGTCAATATACAAAGTTGAAAATTAAATATTAATTGAACTTTATTTTGTATTACTATCTACGATTTGCTATTACCCATGATGCAACTATACAGGTGGGGCGGCGACAGTGCGTTGAGTACTTTTGCCAAAAGCTTACGCTTCAAGAGTACTGAACGTGACGGTACTTTGCAAAGAACTCACTCTAACGCCGCCCCACCTGTATTTCTGCATCATGCTATTACCTATCTGAATTCATGCAAATGAACTTAAACTTTGAAATCTTTACATTAGAGCTAATAATCTATCTCTATTCAAGACGATAATATGATCAATAAGAACATCAGTCTAGATAACAAGATCTCGAAATATAATTAACTTGCAATTAAGGTTTATGATTCATTTTTAGATACATGATATAATTCAATGATTCAGTTGATGATTAGTCTCATTAGCTGTCACTTACATTTTAGAAATGTTCAAGTTGATGATCCTGAATCATTTTCTCTAGCTGAAAACATAAATAAGACAAATTATTAGAGTTTTAGAATTATACAAATTAAATGAAACGAATAAAGAGTTCGGTTGAAACGAAAATTTTAAGTTAAGAGCAGAATAAAAGACTCAAAATTTGGTTACTCTATTTCGAATACGCAAGACTTTCGGTCCATAAAAAGTCCATTTATTATTAAGAATACACATACATTTTTGGGAAATAGAAAGTAAAGATTTTGCATGTCTTATATCAGAGCTAAGGTTCAATATTTTTTGCTGAAATTGTTGATTTTGTCTAAAGCACAAATGTTCCGTTCGGTTCAACAACATTAAATCTTTTATAATGCCTAGCGACTTTGTGGTCATTTAGTCAATCATGACTTAAAATCTCTAGAACCACACTTATTACTAATCTTAAGTCATAACGCAAGTCTTATTTGCAAATAACAAGTTTGAAAATTACAAATTATTGTGTATGAACAGAGATTACTAGTGTTCAAGTGTTGCCACTCCTTTCAGTGATTTTGTTGTTTTCAACTATATTGCAACACTTCAAAGCTGGCATTGAAAGGAAAAAATTTTAAAATGCAAACTGTGAACAAACAACTGCAATTGAACTACCTTCAGCATTCCTAGAACACAAGAAATTTCAAAGAAAAAATATATCTAAGATGGCAAATCTGGATACGACGGAACGTCTTGACCTAATATAGATTTCTGTCATTGATTTGTAACCTCAATTTTCCTATTTACACAGTTTTACCAATCAGACATCACTAAAAAGTACATATAATATATTTACAATAGATATTTAGTGTACAGAAAGTACGTTAGTTATTTACAAATAATTTATATTTGAAAATTAAAACTAAGGAAAACAATACCCATAAACAAAGTTTATTGAATAATGTACATTCGATTGAAAGACTTAATCAAACATTTTGAAGATTTTGACTTCTTGTCCATTAAAATCAACTTGCTCTACTAATCAGTTTGAGAATAAACTTAAAGATGTCCTAAAATTATTTAAAAATAAGTGTACTGTCCTGGTAAATTAAGCTTATTTAAGCTATTCTCGCCTCTCAATTAACAAGTAGAGCGTAAGTTAGAATTGTCCCTGCTTGACTTCTAAATACCTGTTATTTGGTGGAAGTAATGTTTAGTTGGTTAACAGAGCTTTAGCGTTAAGTATGCCAAATGTATGCATAGGCTTTTATAACTCGAAAATTTTTTATCCGATGATTATTAACATTTTAGAGATTGTAAATTTCTCCATATTTTATTTCGGGGTTGAACTAACTTGATCTGCCTGCAGACAATAGGAGTCTACATGTTGAAATTAATTTGCTCTAGCTCTTATAGACTCCGATATCTAGGTGTTTATACAGACGGACGTGACTATATGGACTAGGCTGTATATAAAATTTATGGCTCGAAGATGCATACTGCATACCTTATGGCTCAGAGATGCTTCCTTCTGGCTGTTCCAAACTTATGCAAAACTTTAATATTCCCTGGGTACTAGGGATGTCGGAAATAATATCGAAATATCGATATTTTTGCCCAGAAATACGATATATCGTTATCGAATATTTTTCCGAGGCGATATATAAGAAATCGAATATTTTTTGGTGACATATCTGAATTGAAATATGCTGAATTAAAGAGCTACAATTGATCTCATGATGATTTTGTGAGCTACATCTTAATGTGACGACTATAAAAGCGTCTCAAATAAAAAAAAATGTTTAAAAATGTTTCAAAAAAGTCAACGATCTTAGATTCCGTGCACCAAGCTTCGAACCAAAAGCCAAAATCGGTCTGAGAACTAAGCCTTAGACTTTCCCACGGGTTGGAAACCCCGGAACGAACCTTCTCCAGAATTTCTGAAGTTTGCTGTCTGCTATTTTTTAGTGTTTTGGAGCTTTGATCTAAATTACCTTAATAACAATTATTTTAAAGAAATGGTCTATTTTAAAAATATCAATATTATCGAAATTTTTTAACCTAAATATAGATATGTATGTATCTGTGTATCTTTGGTATAAGATATTTAAATATGTCTTATGAAAATATCAAACATTAGTTTAAATAATAATAATGTCACAGCATGATTCAGCATTTTAGATACAAAATCAACTAAAACGAAGTTAATTGGTATTCTCAAAGCTAGTAAAATGTCTTCACTATTAGTCAGCAGATTTGACCCATAAAACTGATTTCAAGATTTGTTGTTTTAGCCTTCTTTTGATAACTGTATAACTGTTTATTTGACTAAGGCAATGCGCTTGCCCAGCGGAATTGCTTTTGAAGTAATTCCGGATGCCCCACGAACTTTTTAAGCAAAACAAAGCAATGAGCTGATTTTGTCAACGTGTCATTGTAAATGTCAACAAAAGTGGTCCAAGAAGATGTCATTGAAATGGGCTACTATCATCCGATTTTCAACTTAATTGATGTTAGTTAATAACAAAATGTTGGTTTGAAACAATCGCAAAAGTAGAAACAAGTTAAAAGTTTAATGATCTAACAGTTTGAACGAAATCTCTATACAGCAGTCATTAGTGAAGATCAATCATAGTTTTCTGAGATCATTTTTGGCATTTTTGTACATTGATTGTCCATATTAGTCTTATGGATTTTAGCTACTTAACAGTGCACTCTTCCATTCCACTTAGTTCATCAAGCACACACCATAAACACACACACACACACACACACACACACACACACACACACACACTTCATCATCATCATTTTGAGGGTTTTTGTTTCCATATGACTAGCACGAACAACTACAACAACATCATCGAGTTGTCAGTTTTAATTGAAATCAATTGAGCTCAATTATTTGATACGCTAAATATGAAATACAAAGCCCGCCGAGGCAAACATTCTCAGTTTTATGAGTGTGGGTTTGGCATTCTACAGCTGCTCCCACTCGAAACCCAGCCCAGTACCCAGAAAGGGGGCGTGCCGAATCCCCCAAATATGGAGCGTTTTTAAAGAATTTTTACATGAATGTTAACAATAACAACAAAAAAAGCGTCAACATCATATCGGCACAGGTGTAAACAACAATAAGAAACAAGGCGCAACAAAAAGGTGGAAAGCAGCTTGTTTTGTTGTAGTCGAACTTTTAATTTTTTTGTTGTCTTTTTTTTTTGCAAGTAGCTTGGGTTGTTGGTGGTGATTAAACACTGGGCCGCATATTTACAAAACCAAGTTGATGTTTTTTCTCTTTTATTAACAGATGTTACACTTTTTAGGGTTAGGTGATGGTGTCCAAGCGTACGACCGACCAGCTTTTTGGTGGTTATATGATGCCTGGTCGGCGGCCATTTGAGCGGATGTTTGAGTTGAGTGCACAGCTACCGAGGCGCAACGAAATTAATCGAACTCGAACTCACTGTGTTGGCGTCGCACCGTGGTTCTAGACACTTGAAGCAATTGCTAACTTTCTGCATATAATGTTATACATGGATTGTTAAAGAAATAGTTCTTAAAATATTTTTCTTTAATATTTTTTAGTCTAAAAATAAAATTGAACTAAAAGTTTTGATAAAAGTTTGTTTTGAAAAACTGACACTGTTTTTAAAATATTTTAAACTCATAAGATGTGAAGTAATCAAGACAGCAAAACTCCAAATTTCAAAAAAAGTTCGTTCCTCGAACTAAAGTTTGTAAAGCCCCTTAATGTACAGATATCACACTTCAAAACTACGTAGATTACAGCGGTGGGCACTAGAATATATACAAAAATACGGAAAGGTTTGATCCTAACCATTCCTAAGCTGATAAAGTTCATCTAGATCAGAAGTGCTTCTTATGAGTGCGTTTCAACTCACACAAACAAAAAACCAAAATCAGAAACAACAACTACCACAAGAAAACGAAAGAGAAAATCGATGTGTGTGTGGCTGTCTGATACAGCGCTGTCTGCACGTATTGTTGTTGCCTTTAACACCTCAAGAGCATAGTAGAGAAACTGAAGAGAGACAACATATGCGATGTCTGCACGTATTGTTGTTGCCTTTAATTCCGCAAGATTCCGCAGCCAGCCAATGCCTATGCGTCAGCCCTATGCGCATGGCTAAGCCGTTCGCGCATTACAACAACATTAGCGCATGATGCGTATAAAGCATGGGCATCGCTAATCTAGATAGAAGTTTAAGAACTAAGCTAAACTAAAAGCTTAAGTAAAAAAATTACAATAATATTTTCTTTATTTTTTTGCTATGACTTTCTTATGACACTTAATATAAACTAAGTTACTTCGCTCAAGTGGTTTTGAGAACCACGTATTTTTCTACTGTAAGCCTCTGTAGCAGACAATTCACTAATGTTAAAGAATTTTAATTAATCGAACTTGCAGCTTTAAACCTTTCTTTCTACTTTCGCATTACTTTTACCAGAGCCACAAAGGGTGCTGTTTTAAGAGGAACCACACTCAATCATCATCGTCTGCCAGTCCAACTACCATCTCTCCATTCCCAATGTCAAAACTGTTTGGGAATTCCAAATTTCGGAGTTTTAAGAATGAAATCTACCAACTAGCGAAATTTATTTGCACATCAAGTTCTTTACAAATCGCACCACTGTGCGTCGGCGCACGTTATGCTCTGTGTGCATGGCCATATTAATACTCATCGTACAAACATACCATACTACATACATATTAGTAGATATATCTGGGCAACTTGACACGTTTCTGCAACAGGCAGGCAGCAGCGCATCGTCATCGCCGTCACTGGCATTGCGCTATGAAATGTGCCATAATCATGCGCAGTCGCAGCGCGAATCTTTTTCCAAAAGACGTGAGCCACATAATAATAATAACAGTATGAGCTACATACATATACACACACACACACAAACATTCGTACTGGCAAAATAATAATGAGAAAGCTTGCACCGAAAAATGGCCAACACCACCAACTCATACCCCCACATAGAAATCAAGCGAGAAAATCCAAAAAAGAAACCAACACGAAGCATAGTTGCTCTTAGCGCTAAATGTGAGAAGAAACGGAATTTCTGAGAGATCTTTGAAAAATATTTTATTTTACTTAAAAGTATTAGCAATCAATTATATTTTCTTTATATACATTGCACAACCCTGGGGCAAGTTTGAAATAAGAAACAAAAAAACAGACGATGACATCTGGCTTCTTGTTAGCCAAACTGTCAATATGGAAAAGATCAATGATTTAAAAAACATCAGAGTTCGCCCAGCAGACAATGACAACTGGTCGCTTAATGGTCAGCTACTAGAGAAAGTTCGATCTTTTAAACATCTCGGAACAGAACTTCAGCGAAACGTTCTTGTGGCAAGTACAAAATTGAAACTCTGCGAGGTAACAGGCATCACACAACATCAAGTGCTAAAGAGTGCAAGTCTGGGCCATAGAGATTTTAAGGAAAACATTTTCAGGTTTTCGATAATCTGGAAATCGGTTCGTTGCACTCATTGTTTACACTAGAAAGTTGTTAAGTATGCCACGTTTCAGATTGCTGAGAATCATGGTCAACCATTTTCCCAAGACATTCCAGTGTGTTTACCCGCTCAACATATTCAATGTTGATTTATTTAAAACTCATCCTAACCTAAGGAATGCAAAATGATTCTGTACCGAACCGCTTATTTTAGCTAATAAGCCGAACCTTAAACCTAAAATGCTGAACCGAAAGATACAAAGAACAGCATATCAATTGAGTTCATTGCCAAGTTCACAATGGAGTTCAAGTCAAATACGCTTACTTTCTGACTAAGATACAAATGTGGCCGATCTTATTCGGCGTTAAACTGTAGATCCGTTTCTCTTGAGTGACTGAGAGATTATGGGCCGAGTTCCGACTTTCGATTGAACTAAGTTTCGAACTGAAGAAGAAATGCAAGCCGATCCGGTTCAGAGTTTTTAATCTACCGATTCGGTTTTTAATATGGTATTTAAACAAAATCAAACCGCGGCTTAAGTTTAGTTCAATGGTTTACTCTTAGTCTTTGAGCATTATTTGACTTTTTCTTCATTCAAAGAATTAGAGTTGTAAAAAAATCATTTTTATGACTTTCATAAAGCAATATTCATTCCCCCCACAGTTTAACGACTACCATTTAGAGCGGGAATGCAGTATGTATATTTCCAAAATAGCTGCTTGACAACTAATAAAACATGTTATTTCGACTTCCGGTGCGAGTTGCAAGCATAAATAAACAGTTCGGTGTGGCTTAGTTAGGCTCAAAACCGGTTTGCATCCCTGAAAATACCTTGACAATCATTTTAAAAAATGTGATTTCGTTCATTTAATACAATTGTTCACTGACTTCTTAATGTGAAGGCTGATTTTTTAGCAACTTTCATTTTGGCAACACTGTTTTTGGCAGCTCAGCTCTTTTGGTGTTACATGTTACTGTCAAACATGTTCAGTTTGGTATATAATTTACTCATGAATCGACTTACAAACGAACAACGCTTGCAGAGTTTTGAATTTTGTTATCAAAATTCCATTGTTTTATCCACCTTTTTATCGGAAAATTGTGTTCAGCGTGCTATTATAACATATTTTTTTGCCCCTAATGGAAGAGCTGGACTTGGCTGACATGTGGTTTCAGCAAGACGGTACCACACGCCACACAGCACGCGAAACAATGGCCCAATTGAGAAGAGAGTTTGGTGAATCGTATATTTAATGTTTGGGGCCGGTAAATGAATCGTGCGATTTAACGCCCATAGACTATTTTTTGTGGGGCTATGTTAAGGCTCTTGTCCAAATCGACTAGCCCGCAACAGTGGACGCACTGGAAGAATTTATTCGTAACACAACGGCCAGAGAAGTGTCCAAATTGGACCCAGCGTATGAACCGCATAACCGCGCAGCCGCAGTCAACATTTACAAGAAATCATCTGTAAACATCAAATTATATAGATCGTTTTATCGACTTAGTAAGGATTACATACTTTTTTCTGAATTTCATGAATTTTTTGTTTTTTTAATCAAATCCGAAATCGGCTAAAAAATCCCCCTTTATTATCAGTATTGGTATATCACTTAAAATGATCGAATTAATCAATTTAATAAGATAAGAATCTTCAAAGTTATCGTCAGAAAATGTTTAAAAAGGTAATAATTTACTTTGGAATTATTTAAAATAAAAATATTGTAATCCGAATACGAATTCGAATTTTAATACTTTAGAATTAATAAAAATTTGATTATTTCGTTGTAGTTTTGGAATAAGACCCGGTTTAAAAAGAGAATTAATTTCTCAAGCTAACTTTAGTTCAGTGTTCCCCGAGAAGAGAGGCTCTCCGTCTCTGGCTGACATTCAGAGATGCATTACTTCGGCAAGCATTCGGTGTCGCACTTCGGCGAAAGTGTTCGGCCCACCGGGACATGGCTGAGGAACACTATCTTAGATTCGCCGAATTTGAGTATCTCACATGGCGGTTAGCTGATAACTAATCATCAAATTTAGCCTAAGCCTTCAGCCGAGTCTTTATGGAATCAATAAGATCAGCGATAACTAAAATTCTAACTATCTAAATTTACATAAACGGAAGTGAAATGGGATAAGTAGAAACAGAGAGAGTGTGCACAGAGGAGATTCTTGCCAGGATTTTCTATCCAGTATCTCTTGAAATACACGGAAAAGTTTTCGTCCAGCGACGCCACATTAAATTTTTGTTATGCTCCAAATAAGATTCAATTTCGAGCACTAAAATATAAATAAATTCCGGCTCAGTTTTGGTTTGAACTTGCATAAAGCCCAGAGACACTGATTCCGGAACGCTTAAATTCTGTTGTGCTTCTCTGATTAACAATAACATTAAAGTTTACTCAATTGACAATTTTATGAATTATTTTTTTAAGCGATTCAATTTCAATCCTTAGGTTAAATGTTTAGCGAAGCAATCGATTCTCCATACCGAAACCTAGCCTGATAAACTTGTCGTGCACCAAATGGATAAGCAAGTCGAGATTACCGCTTTTTGAGTCGTATCTACCAGAGTGTCAAGAAAACAAGAAAAGAAAAAAAGTAAATGTGGCAAACCAAAAATGAAAGGCCAGAAGGAGTTTCGTTAATATTTTTTGGAAAGTAACAAGGCGAGTTAGTGTCAGGCCAAACGGGTAAAACTGAAAGAGTGGCACATTAGGGAGGCAGGGTGAGCAAGGAGGAGGCAAAAGACAGAGAGCGGCAGGCGAGAGAGTTCAATGTCAACAGCGTGGGCACACACAGTTTTTATGGCCACTTCCGTTCGGTTTCATGTACGTTTCGATGGTCGATGGGGGAGGGGAGGGGAAGGGAAGCCCACAACTAAAGCACGACCACACCTAAACATTAAAAACCAGCAAAAGAAAAATACAATTTGGTGTCTTGTTGTTGTTTTTGCTTTGACAAAAAAGAACAGGAGGCCGTATAGGCCAGCGCCAGCCAGATATGTACAATGTACATACAAATGGTACAACTTGCAAATGGGGTGGAATGTGTTAAACAAGATAGACGGAAGGCATATGGTGAAGTTGTCTCAGGTGTGAGAGACAGCCAGCGGGGTGACTAAAATATATTGCGTATGTAAATAGTATAGGGAAGGGGACTTAAGATGTATGTATATTTATCCACAGTTGTGTGTTTATTTATTAACGCTGGGTGATTTCAGCAAACTTAACCTCCCCCCCCCCCCCTTTGATTACATACCAAGCGCGTCTTAATGAGGTGACGCAAAACCAAAAACTTAACTAACTCCCCCTCAGATGGGGCGGAGCGTTGTTGTAATAATTTGCAGTTATTTGGCACCAAACGCTTCTTTGCTGAGAGAACTTGGTGAGAAATGTGAAGAAAAGACAATGGGCAGCCGCCGACGACGACAACCACACACAATTAAAAGATGAAGTTGGCAAACGGTTTTTCAGCAGCTATTATTTATTATTTTTGTTGTTGGTGCCTTTTTCCGCCGCCGCCGCCGCTACACAATACACTGACACACATTTTTAAATAGAGAAGAGGAGATACTTTTTTCTTCTTCTGCCTTTCAGCATATCTTTTCTTTTGCTTTGCACGCACACACAGCCACACACACACAGAGATACAGAACAGACAGAAGCATGCAGAGGGAGGTCAATTTTTACACACCTTATTTTGCTGATTTGAAACACTTTGTAATGGATTATTAACACATTTTCTATGCAGTTTTCACTGAGGATTCAATATTTGAGGTATGTTTCAACCTTTTTTGTATTATTTTCTGCTACAACAACAACCGTGAGCGTAAGCGGCCACAGACGCGAAACGTTGATTAACGCAGCAGACGAACGACAGACTAACAACTAGCTCAACTGAACTAGTTCAGTTGACGACTAGAGATGTGTCAATGAACGATAGCTATCGACTGCTTATCGAAAGTAGCAGTCACGCAAAAGTAACGAAATTGTAGGGTCGCTGCTAGAAACAACCCTGTAAAATTTATATATATGTAAAAAAAACCAAGTACAAAAAGGAAAGCACAATAAAAGAGTTCCTTTGTTGAAGCATTTAAAATTGATGCATAAATTCTATGCTTATTTGGGCACTTGTTCACTCCAAATTTTATAACTATTTAAAATATACAATTTTATATTCTTATAACTTTACTCGTGAGATACAAGCATATATATTCCTTGCGAAAATGCCTTAAATACTTCTGCTAACGGCAAACATCTTCGTCATAGCCAACAGAATCGACCAACAAATTCGTGTGTGGATGGGCCTGATTAAAGCAAAACCTCTACATCTCGTGGAGTGCTTCATTTGCTCATTCTAAAAGCTGATTTACACTAGGAGTGCCCTATGCGTTAGTAGCTATCAATCAGCTTTTTTCCCATACAAAAAAATATGATTTTTGGATATTAATGCATAATGCATTCTGAGCGTAAATAGCCTATAAAGCAGCGATGTTCACCCTTATGCTTGCCGAAGTAATGCTTCAGTGAGTGTCAGAGTGAGACAGAGAGCTACAGGGAGCCTCTATTTTTGAACATCGCTGCTATAAAGCGAATGGAATGATTTATTTGCATCCAGTCACTGCTTTCACTGTGCCTTTTAATACCCACCTATCGCCTATCGTTAACAACTAACATCACTAGATTGAGGCCCAATCAATTTTGGTCAAACAAACTGTAAACAAAATGAATCCCCTAACAAATATGAAAAATGTCTTAAAACTAAGCGAACACGAACTGCAACATGGCCACGGAAAAAACAGCTGGCATGACATGTACCGGGACTCGGCTTGGATCTTTGTGGCGGGCTTTCCCTATACGCTCTCCGAGGGCGATATCATCTGCGTCTTCTCCCAGTATGGCGAAATAGTGAACATCAATTTGATACGCGACTCCAAAACAGGAAAATCCAAAGGCTTCTGTTTCCTGTGCTACGAGGATCAGCGCTCAACTGTTCTCGCTGTGGATAACCTGAACGGCATCAAGATCATGGATCGCACCTTGAGAGTGGATCATGTGGCCGACTACAAGCCGCCCAAAGAGAATGAAAAAATGGACGAGGAAACGCTGCGTCTGTATATGGAGGGATGTGCACCAAAACCACAAATCGTAGATTTAAAGACAGAAAAGTCCAAAGATCGAACGAAATCTAGAGGCAAATAAAGTGTATTTTAATTATGAATGTGAACTTCACTTTTCATCATCGGCACTCGCGAAGGACTCCTCATTGGACGATGACTCCTGACCTTCGGCCTCGCGCAGTACGCGTCGCTTGTAACGCTCATAGGCACTGCCGCGTTCGCGGTCCACATTAAAGAAGTCCACATCATCCACAAAACTATCGTGTTCCGTGTCGATGGTATGGACATAGGGATCGTGATAGGTGGCAAAGTCCTCGTCTTCACTAGAGGCGGCGAACTCATCCTCATCATCATCTGTTGGAAAAACCATCCAATCAGTTATTGGAAATGGGTGGGTGAGGTTATTAGTTTTGCTTACCCAACATGAATTTATTCATTTGACGACACAATTCATCATCGGATCCACCACCACCCATGGCACCATCTTCATCATCTGGATAGTCATTGGCATAGTAATTCTCTTGATTGGAATCCTCTGAATCGTACTCTTCGTCTTGATCATTGTAGCAATCCTCCACAACGAGCTCACCCATGGGACAAATGCTAGAAAGTGGGCCAAAGCAAAGTGAAATTAGTTGTCTTTTTTGGTACATAATAAAACGGAGATCTATAACCCAAACATACGGGAAATACCCCCAAATTAACCTTTGCTCCAATTAAAGGACTAATTAAGAGATAAAAGTTAGGCTAATTTGCAAGGGAATAATACAAAAAGAACTTTATACAAACCTGCACTCTCCATTCTTAAACATATTTTCATTAGTGCTGATCTCGGAACTGAGCAGCAGGAACTTCATATAACTACCAAAGACTTGAAACCATCCTGAAATTTGTGTGTTAATCCGAAAAGGCTAACTCCAAGCACGAATTCGTACTTTAAAATCAAATGATTCTTAAGGTTAGTACAGAATTGCAATGTCAAAGCAAAAGAGCAAAAAGAAAACGAGAGTAAGAAAAACTCTCTCTCTCCAATAAAGTACCGCCAAATGGTTACACACAGATTTATGACGATGCCACGTTAGAATTCTCAATCAGTAATGGCAAGTCTGGCATGAAAAGAAAGCTACTGATATGAGTTCAATTGACAAAGTCTGTTAAGGGAGGATTATGGTTTAACAAAATAAAAAATCGGTTTTTATACCCTTGCAAAGGGTATTATAATTTTGCCCAGAAGTGTGCAACGAATTGAAATATTCATTTCCGACCCCATAAACAATATATATTCTTGATCAGGGTGACGAGCTGAGTCGATTGAGCTTTGTCCGTCCGTCTGTCTGTCTTTTTCTAAGCGAACTAGTCTCTCAGCTTTAAAGCTTTCGAGCTGAAATTTTGCACAGAGTCTTCTTTTTGCTGCACGCTAACAATATGTCGGAGCCGACCGGATCGGATGACTATATAACCCATAGCTCCCATAGGAATAATCGGTCGGAAAACTAGTTTTAGTGAGAAAAACTTGTTTGTTTTCAACGGAAATGTCTCCAAACTTTGTAATCGTAGGTTTATGTTTTTTTTTATAATTCTACCAAGTTTTATTCAAATCGGACAACTTATGGTATAGCTGCCATACAAAAGATAGGTCTGAAAAACAGTTTTAGTTAGAAAAACTTTTTTGTTTTTAATTGTAGCATCCTGCAATTTTGTATTTGTTTGTGTCGTGTGCTTTCACATAATTTTAAAAATTTTTGGCCAAATCGAATGACTTTATCGTATAGCTCCCATACGAACAATCGGTCGGAAAATGGGAAAAAGAGTATTTTTTTAAATTTATTTAAGCAAGCACTTGCAAGGGTATAAAAACTTCGGCACAGACGAAGTTAGCTTAGCTTTCTCGTTTTTATTATTTTAATCGAAAGCACAACTCCTCCGAATTGTTGTCCTAAAATTTCAGCTCATTTGGAGTTACACTTAATGAGATATGAAGTCAAACGTTCCAGCCCCTTCGATGGCTCCCAGCCACTTACTTCAAACTTAAAACGCTTTTTTCTTAAAACGACCGCGATAACTAAAAAATCTGCGGACCGATCTGTTTGAAATTTTGACCATTTCATTAATATATATTTGACTCAGCCAACGGGGATCGTTTATTTCTTATTTGACTCTAACCGAATTTACAGCGACAAAATGGCAAATTTTTTAGGCCAAAAAAGTATTTTCACCCACGAGTTCAGCACTGAAATCATCTGAAGTCATGAGGTAGTGTATAATGTAAGTATAGTATGTCAGTATAAAATCCATGGCTGAAACTTATAAATAGGATGTCATGCCCATTTCAGGGCTGATTCAGCTATGACTCAGGTCTAAGCCGAAGTTAAGGGATATGATAAATAGGGTAATTAAGGTGCATGGTACGT
The DNA here is from genome assembly GCA_035044965.1 of Lordiphosa andalusiaca. Taxonomy (NCBI): domain Eukaryota; kingdom Metazoa; phylum Arthropoda; class Insecta; order Diptera; family Drosophilidae; genus Lordiphosa; species Lordiphosa andalusiaca. The sequence goes on along the minus strand of JAWNNM010003014.1, from coordinate 281 downwards.
ATTCTTTTCTAGCCCAGATTCTCACTTTTCTAAGGGCATTCTTCTAGGAACTTATAGAAGATCCCTGGTAATCCGACATAGTAAACATTGGACATTCTTCAAAGGATTTTAAATATATTTAAAGGAACTATCTATTCATATGTATATATAAAATTGAAAGTATGTTTGTATATTTGTTCCTTATGGGCGTCTAAACCGCTGAACCGATCTTCACAAATTTTTCACAGTATGTTCATGTCGATCAGGAAATTGTCATGGGCTATGGTCATGAGACCATAAAA